>CM053032.1:150534621-151040343 GCA_028564925.1 Lithobates sylvaticus | reverse complement strand
GGTTGATGCCTCGCTCCTGATACATTAGCAGTCTGGTTTGTCCCTCCTGTGCAATGTAAGTTCCGCCTGCTTCTCCTCCCTGTCTGCTGGTCCATCTCTCCCTCTGAACTCCCCTCCTCTTCCTCTCTTGTGGGCACACACGTGACGTCCCTAGACATGTCATCATCAATGTCACCTTCCCCACCGCTATAATTAGAGATCTCGGAGTAGGCAGCAACAGCGGGGACCAACCTCCTTGGGCTGATCTGGGTACTGTCCTCAGACTGCTGAGTTTCGGTTGTTGCTACCTCCTCTTCCTGATCCAATGCCAAGAATGGCTGCCCATCGGAAATGTCTTGTGACGATGGATCGGAAAATAATTCCTGTGACTCAAGCGGAGGGTATATGGTGGTGGTGGTGTTGGTGGTAGTGTCTTTAGGGGTGCACACAGCAGAGAGTGAAGAGGGTGCAGATCGAGAGGATGAGGAGGGTGCAGAAGAGTAAGGCTGAGTGAGCCACTCAACCAAGTCTGGTGCGTCCTTTTACGTAATCAAACGCACCTTCTGCAACTTCCCACTTTAGCTCAAGCCTGTTGCTCCTGCCCTACCCCTACCACCCCTGCGCCTGTCATTTTTTAAATGACCCTGTGACAAAAGTCTCTAGAGAAGTGCAGTATATGTGGAAGAAGGTATATAACATCCTGCTTCAATCTGTTGTTTTGGGGGGCCACTGGTCTATCACACCAGTTATAATACTTTTTTATAATTGCGTTTGTCACTCTTTGTAGTATCGCTGCAGAACCGCTCAACAGTGACAATGCTGCACAGTAGAAATGCACTATACTATGCTTTCTATATTTGAAAGTATTTTATTATATTTAGTATATTATCAGTGTATTTCACCTCTATATACCAGTCCTTAAAAGGACTTTTGTGGACCTAATAGTAGCTAGCTAGTGTATTACAGACTATCCCTGCTCCAAACGCTAACCTTTCCCTACACTGAGAAATGACAGCTGCACAATCGCTGAGCACTGCACTATAATATGCTTTCAATATTTGAAAGAAAGTATATTATCAGTGTATTTCACCTCTATATACTGTACACCTATACCAGTCCTTAAAAGGACTTTTGTGGACCTAATAGTAATAGCTAGTGATTAGACTGACTGTCCCTGCTCCACACAGCGTCCTTTCCCTACACTGACAAAAGACAGAATGTAACATGGCCACCAGATCAGGTCTATTTGTAAGGTAGGGGGTATGTCCATGTGCTGAAATGTCTCAATTGGCTGTCCTGTACCCCATGATAGATGTGTCATGGGTCAAAGTTCTTCACAATGTAAACGAATATGGCCACTGTCTGTGAAGGAGGAGCTCCGGTTGATGGATACCATTTCAGCGCCTGCGGCAGCCTGGCCGACCGCCCATGGAGAACGTGACATGAGTGCCCGGGCCGGCCGTGCATCGCTCCTGTGTCCCTGAATAGTAAGAGCGGCGGGGACAGCTGCATATGGAGGAACTGATCTTTCAATATGCCTTCTGCAGCCGCTGAATGCCCGCTTCTTCTGCGGGCATTCATTGGCTGCAGAAAGAATATGTAAAGATCGATTCCAATCCTCCATATGCAGCTGTCCCCGCCGCTCCTACTATCCAACTTCTTTTACTGCTCATGGACTGTCATGGATGTCGCTGCGTATGAACGCATGTGCCGCGACATCCTTGACAACCCCGATTGCTACAGACCCATAGCACAATCACTTATAAAAAATTTTGCCAACGAATTTGATCAGTTAATTTTTTCTGCCTATCAATTGGGTACTATTGACCTAAATACTTGGAATTTTTTAAAAATAAGAGAACCCAAGATTCCTACATTTTATGCCCTCCCCAAACTTCACAAATCCATTACCAACCCTCCAGGGCGGCATATCGTATCCGGATGCCATTGCCTCAAGGAGAACGCTAGCGCCTTGGTAGACAAATACTTGGCCCCCCACGTTATATCTTTATTCTCATATGTCAAAGATACCATTCATTTACAAAAAATGTTGGAAAAGAAGCAATTACCTCCCAATGTTTGGCTGGTTGCACTAGACGTTGAATGCCTATATAACTGCATCCCTCATGTTAGGGGTCTTGAAGTTATACGTACACAACTACTCAAAAGGGGTCCCAGATTTGACTCATATGCCAATTTTGTTTTGGACTTATTAAAATTTATTTTGACTAAAAATCTTTTTCTATTCGGATCTTCCCACTTCCTCCAGGTCCAAGGTGTGGCCATAGGGACCAAGTGTGCCCCCTCCTACGCCAACCTATACCTGGGGGGGTGGGAACGAGAACTCTTTGCCAACACATCATCAAACCTTTTTCCGAAGGTGCTATCTTGGCACAGGTATATCGATGATGTGTTGATGTTTTGGTCAGGTACTCGTCAAGAACTATCTCTCTTTTTTGATTCTTTGGCCCTCAATAATTATAATCTTAAGTTTACCATGGAGTGTAGTCGATCCCAAGTAAATTTTTTGGACCTACAAATTACTGTTGATCCGCAAGGTAACATTGATTCAGCTTTATACCGTAAGCCCTCTTCCGGAAACACCATTTTGCATGCTGAAAGTGCCCATCCCCAATCACTTTTAAATAGCATCCCGTATAGCCAATACTTAAGGATCAAACGTAACTGCACTTCGGAAACTGACTTTTTTACAGCATCACGTGAACTGTATATATGGCTGAAAGATATAGGTTACAGTCATGCCCTACTCAAGCGATCTTTTAACAAAGGCAAAAAATTGGACAGACAAAACCTCATTTTCACCAAAAGACACGTTGAAGGTTTCCAACCTGTTAGGCTGATTACCCAATATTCATCACTTCATGCCCAAGTCTGAGAAGTAGTAAACAAATTTTGGCCCCTTCTCCTTGCCGATACATCCATAAGTAAATTTGTGAGACCTAACCTTGACATTACTTATCGTCGCTCTCCATCTTTAAGAGATCGACTGATAAAAAGTCACCACTCCCCTAAAAAACGACATACTGAACTTGACTCCGGTACTTTTCCAAGTGGGCACTGTGACGTTTGTCCTGTTGTCGCTAATTCTAGAACAGTCTCTCTACCCGATGGTTCTACACACAATATCCAACATCATGTTGACTGCAGAACTATAGGGGTTGTTTATATAGCCTCATGCAGATGTGGGGCTTTTTATATTGGGAAAACGAAGCGACCCTTTAAGGTCCGCATCCGTGATCACATCAAACTTATGCTAAAACGCATCACAACCACGGCAATCAATAGGCACATTGGAGCCACACACAATTTTGATCCACGCTTTATTCGCTTTGCTGCCTTGGAACATGTGGAAACACATGTGATAGGGGGTGGCATAGATGAAAAATTGCTCCAGTTGGAAACCAAATGGATTCATAATTAGAGTTGAGCGGACACCTGGATGTTCGGGTTCGGCGGGTTCGGCCGAACTTCGGAAAAAAGTCCGGGACCGAACTTGACCCGAACTTGACCCCGAACTCCGAACCCCATTGAAGTCAATGGGGACCCGAACTTTTCAAGACTAAAATGGCTGTAAAAAAGTCATGGAAAGGGCTAGAGGGCTGCAAATGGCAACAGAATGTTGTTAAGAGCATGGCAAGTGCTCTGCAAACAAATGTGGATAGGGAAATAACTTAAAATAACATAAAAAAATAAAAATAAAATGCTGGAGGCCCCCTTCTCAGCAGAAGAGGTACAGGAAGTCATTAAGAACCTCAGAATCTCAACGGCACGATGCCGCACATATGGTGGGAATACCCCAGAATACGCACTTTCTGGAAAAAAATATTCAATTTAATGGATAAGATAGTGGGAAAATAAAATACTTGGAAATTAAAAAAATGAAAAAATTATAATCTTGACCTAGGAGGACGAGGTCCATATGGAGTAGGAGGTTGAGGTGGCGGTGGATGTGGCGGTGTAGGTGGAAGCGGCGGTGGAGGAGGACGAGGTAGCCAACACTGGTTCAAAAATACAACAATGGCTGGGTAAGGCTAGTGGTGAATGATGTGTCGAATTCTGTCCCCCGTCGCATAGTGTCCGCCCTGTACTGCACTTGCTCAGTACGTAGGACAAGGGGATTCCTAAACTCTCCGAAGACGATGCGTGGTGACTCCAGGTTCAAGCCACATCATCCGAGGTTGAAGCCTAGCCAAGCGAGCCCATGAGGGGCCCTGTTACTATGTGCTACCGTATGTCCACTTGGATGGTGGGGCTTGAACCTGCACTCACTGCGCAGGCGACGTTTATCTTTGGAGATTTTGTGAATCTCCTTGTCCTCCGTACTGCGCAAGCACTGCGCCTGCACAGTAAGTGGCCGGACACTATCCGATGGCCAGACAGTTTTTGTCAGAACACCGGTATACGTGTCTATTCTGCACAAGGTACGGACAAGTCCTGTGGGATCCATGCCTGGTTCATTTTAATGAACGTGAGCTTGTCCACATTGGCTCTGGACAGGCGGCTGCGCTTGTCTGTGATAACGCCCCCTGCCGTGCTAAATACACGTTCAGATAATACACTGGCTGCAGGGCAGGCCAGCACCTCCAAGGTGTAAAGGGCAAGCTCAGGCCATGTGTCCAATTTGGAGACCCAGAAGTTGAAGGGGGCAGACCCGTCATTCAGTACGTCTAGGCGTGTGCACACATACTGCTCCACCATGTTGGTGAAATGCTGCTTCCTGCTAAGACGTTCCATCTCAGCTGGTGGTGCTGGTTGCTGTGGCGTGCTGACAAAGCTTTTCCACATTTCGGCCATGCTAACCCTGCCTTCCGAGGTGCTGGCGGTGCCCCGGCTGCGTTGGCGACCTCTTCCTCCTCCTCTGCCTTCGCCTTGTGCTTCCACCGTACCCCCGCTGCCAAGTGGGAATGCCACCAGCAGCGCATCTACCAGCGTGCGCTTGTACTCGCGCATCTTACGATCACGCTCCAGTGAGGTAATTAAGGATGGCACGTTGTCCTTGTAACGGGGATCCAGCAGGGTGGCCACCCAATAATCAGCACCAGTTAAAATGTGGGCAACTCGGCGGTCGTTGCGGAGACACTGCAGCATGTAATCGCTCATGTGTGCCAGGCTGCCCAGAGGCAAGGAAAAGCTGTCCTCTGTGGGAGGTGTATCGTCTGTGTCCTCTGTATCCCCCCAGCCACGCACCAGTGATGGACATGAGCTGGTCTGGGTGCCACCCTGCTGTGAACATGGTTCCTCCTCCTCCATCTCCTCCTCCACCTCGTCATCCTCCAGAACTGTGCCCTTGCTGCCGGACAATTGTGTACCTGGTGCTTGTTGGTGCAGGAACCCACCCTCGTAGCCACTTGTAAATGACTGCCCTGAAAGCCTTGGAAATGAACCCTCTTCCTCCTTCTCCTCCTCCTGTGCCACATCCTCTTCCATCATCGCCTGAAGAGTTTTTTCAAGGAGGCATAGAACTGGGATAGTAACGCTGAGAATGGCGTCATCGGCACTGGCCATGTTGGTGGAGTACTCGAAACAGCGCAACAAGGCACACAGGTCTCGCATTTAGGCCCAGTTATTGGCGGTGAAGTGGTGCTGTTACGCAGAGCGACTCACGCATGCGTGCTGCAGCTGAAACTCCACTATCGCCTGCTGCTGCTCGCACAGTCTGGCAAGCATGTGCAAGGTGGAGTTCCACCTTGTGGGCACGTCACATATGAGACGGCGAGCGGGAAGGCCAAAGTTACGCTGCAGCGCTGACAGGCGAGCAGCAGCAGGGTGAGAACGCCGAAAGTGCGCACAGACGGCCCGCACTTTCTGCAGCAGCTCTGGCATATCGGGGTAATTCTTAAGGAACCTCTGGACCACCAAGTTCAGCACATGCGCCAGGCAAGGGATTTGCGTCAAACCGCCTAGGCCCAGAGCTGCTACGAGATTTTGCCCATTATCGCACACCACCAGGCCGGGCTTGAGGCTCACTGCCACCAACCACTCATCGGTCTGTTGTTCCATGTCCCTCCACAACTCCTGCGCGGTGTGGGGTTTTTCCCCCAAACAGGAAAGTTTTAAAACTGCCTGCTGTCGTTTAGCCCTGGCTGTGCTGAAGTTGGTGGTGAAGGTGTTACGCTGACCGGATGAGGAGGCGGTAGAGGATGAGGAGCGGAGTAGGAGGAGTTAGCAACGGGAGGCAAACTGAAGTGCCCTGCAATTCTCGGTGGTGGAAGGACATGCGCCCAACTGCTATCTGCCTCAGGCCCAGCCGCCACTACATTTACCCAGTGTGCTGTTAGGGAGATATAACCTCCCTGACCGTGCTTACTGGTCCACGCATCCGTAGTTAGGTGGACCTTGCCACAGATGGCGTTGCGCAGTGCACACCTGATTTTGTCCCCCACTTGGTTGTGCAGGGAAGGGATAGCTCGTCTGGAAAAATAGTGGCGGCTGGGCACGTCGTACTGTGGTACAGCCAATGACATCAGCCTTTAAAAACTCTGCGTCTCCACCAGACGGAATGACAGCATTTCAAAGGCGAGGAATTTTGAAATGCTGGCATTCAGGGCCAGGGATCGTGGGTGGCTAGGGGGGTACTTCCTCTTCCGCTCCAGTGTTTGAGAAATAGAGAGCTGAACGCTTCCATGGGACATTGTGGAGATGGTTGGTGACCCAGGTGGTAGTGTTGCTGGCAGATCCTCTGTTTGCGGGTTGGCAGGTGTCACTGTCACTACAGAGGTGGATGAAGAGGCCGAGACTGCAGCAGAAGAGGAAGCAGGAGGAGCCAGAGACCTTTCTTGGTTTTTGAGGTGTCTACTCCACTGCATCTCGTGCTTTGCACTTAGATGCCTGGTCATGCAGGTTGTGCTCAGGTTGAGAACGTTTATGCCTCGCTTCAGGCTCTGATTGCACAGCGTGCAAACCACTCGTGTCTTGTCATCAGCACAATGTCTGAAGAACTGCCACGCTAGGGAACTCCTTGGACCTGGCTTGGGTGTGCTCGGTCCCTTGCTGCGTTGGGCAGTAGCAGACGTACTGTCTAGGGGTCAGATGCCCCGCTTTTGCACCCTGCTCCCTCTTCTGCTGTGCTGGTGGCTCTGTGCGACCACCGCCTCTTCCTCCGAACTACACTGGTCACCTGCATGACGTTGATTCCATGTGGGGTCAAGGACCTCATCGTCCTCCACATCATCTTCCACCCAGTCTTCACCCCTGCCCTCCTTGTCGGTCTGCACAATGGCGAAAGCAGCAGCAGTTGGCACCTGTGTTTCGTCATCATCCGAGACGTGCTGCGATGGTCCTCCCATGTACTCATCATGAAACATAAGCGGTTGGGCATCGGTGCACACAATCTCTTCCACTTCTGGGGCAGGGCTAGGTGGATGGCCCTGGGAAACCCTGCTAACAGAGTCATCAAAAAGCAGAAGAGACTGCTGCATGATTTGGGGCTCACACTGATTGGCTGATTTGCAAGGGGGTGAGGTGAAAGACTGATGGACATCGGCTGCAGGTGCCAACTCTGAACTTTCATCAGGAGACTGGGTGGGAGACAATGTAAAGGAACCGGAGGCACTGTCAGCAACCCAATCTACTATCGCCTGTACTTGTCCTGGCCTCAACATTCGTACAGCCTCATTAGGCGTGCCGAAATACCGATGCAGGCTCTGTCGCCTACTCGCACCTGAGGAAGGTGTTTCACTAGTGCGTGTAGCTGCCACAGATCGACCACGTCCTCTCCCTGCAACAGGAGCTCCAACAGCAGCACCACGACCGGGGCCACGTCCCCTTTTTGATGATCTCATATTTTCAAAATTTATGATCTCGCCCTAAATGGGTGTTTTTGCAATAGCAGAATACACCCACAGTATGTAAAGCGTGTATCTCAAAAACTGCTAAACTGCAGAAAATGCTATTGGGAAAAAAAAATGTCACTACAATTTTTTTTTTAGAATAGCACAATAGAAGAAATATCGATCGATTGTATGTCACACTCCTGCACACATGCACAAAGCACTGAAAAATTTTATTTTTTATCAATAGCAGAATACACGCACAGTGTCTAAAGTGTGTATGAACATGCAGAAAACGCTATTGAAAAAAAAAAAATCCCCAAATCACAGCTAAATTTAATTTTTTTGCAATGTTTTTCCAATAGCAGAATACACCCACAGTATGTAAAGCGTGTATCTTAAAAACTGCTAAACTGCAGAAAATGCTATTGGGAAAAAAAAATGTCACTACAATTTTTTTTTTGGGATAGCACAATAGAAGAAATATCGATCGATTGTATGTCACACTTCTGCACAAAGCACTGAAATATTTTATTTTTTGTCAATAGCAGAATACACGTACAGTGTCTAAAGTGTGTATGAACATGCAGAAAATGCTATTGGAAAAAAAAAATCCCCAAATCACAGCAAAATTAAATTTTTTTGCAAGGTTTTTCCAGTAGCAGAATACACCCACAGTATGTAAAGCGTGTATCTCAAAAACTGCTAAACTGCAGAAAATGCTATTGGAAAAAAAATAAATAAAAAAATCACAGCAAAATAAAAAATTTTTGCAAGGTTTTTCCAATAGCAGAATACACCCACAGTATGTAAAGCGTGTATCTCAAAAACTGCTAAACTGCAGAAAATGCTATTGGAAAAAAAAATCCCCAAATCACAGCAAAATTACATTTTTTTGCAATGTTTTTCCAATATCAGAATACACACAGAGTATGGTGTATCTCTTACTAAAATATGCAGTGCAGTGATGCTGCACTGAGCTTGCAGGTAAAACTTATATTTTGTCTGGCACTGGCCTCATGGCACTGTTAAAAGACTGTGCACTGCACCCCAGCCAGGGTACAATTGATTTAGGAATCTCTTGAATAATTCTCTCTGCCTCTTTCTTTTCCTTAATAAAGACACTCTCTAGCCTACTCTAGCTATGTAGATCGCTCACTGATATAACTAATTTGAAGAAAATTTAAGGAATGTGGACTGACTGACTTTATCAGACTAACTCCTAATGAAATCCTATCTTAGCAGCACAGGAACCTGTCTATAGCAGAATGACGCTCTGTGCTGTATGTGTGTACCTTTTATAGAGGCTGGGTCACATGCTGCACTGCCCAATCACAGCCATGCCATTAGTAGGCATGGCTGTGATGGCTTCTAAGGGCACACTAGTGAAACTAGCGTGGATTGGCTGCCCTGCAGCTTTTAAAAGGCGCCAATACATCGCCGAACACCGGACCCGAACATACAGTCAATAGTTCGGGTTCGGGTCCGGGACCCGGACTCCCAAAAGTCCGGTACGGACCCGAACTTTACAGTTCGGGTTCGCTCAACCCTATTCATAATTTAAACGCAATTAATTTTCCAGGTTTAAATGAGTATATCAGTTATAAGCCTTTCCTATAAACATCATTTGATGATATAGACATTAAAATTGTATTTTTACCCAATTATTTTGATAGGATGCATATATATACATACCATTATCGAAACATGCACCCATGTTTGCGGATGCATGTGATCGCTATAACTTTATTGGACCTGTGACCTTTTCTTAATAATTGTTGGTTGAACCTTTCCATTTACGAAGCTGTGACTGTTCCGCCTGAGCAAGGGTGGGAGTTCTTTTTGGCCATTGAGATTCTTGTCCTAGTCATAATTAATTTTATCAACATACCTAACTAACATTACTATTCTCTTCTTATGTGATATAATTGTTGTAAATCAATTAGAACTTTCAGTATACAGTGGTGTGAAAAAGTGTTTGCCCCCTTCCTCATTTCCTGTTCCTTTGCATGTTTGTCACACTTAAGTGTTTTGGAACATCAAACCAATTTAAACAATAGTCAAGGACAACACAAGTAAACACAAAATGCAATTTGTAAATGAAGGTGTTTATTATTAAAGGTGAAAAAAAATCCAAACCATCATGGCCCTGTGTGAAAAAGTGATTGCCCCCCTTGTTAAAACATACTATAACTGTGGTTGTCCACACCTGAGTTCAATTTCTCTAGCCACACCCAGGCCTGATTATTGCCACACCCAGGCCTGATTATTGCCACACAATCAAGGCATCACTTAAATAGGAGCTGCTTGACACAGTAAGGTCCACCAGAAGATCCTTAAAAGCTACACATCATGCCGAGACCCAAAGAAATTCAGGAACAATTGAGAAAGAAAGTAATTGAGATCTATCAGTCTGGAAAGGGTTATAAAGCCATTTCCAAAGCTTTGGGAATCCAGCGAACCACAGTGAGAGCCATTATCCACAAATGGCGAAGACATGGAACAGTGGTGAACCTTCCCAGGAGTGGCCGGCCGCCCAAAATTACCCCAAGAGCGCAGCGACAACTCATCCAAGAGGTCACAAAAGACCCCACAACAACGTCTAAGGAACTGCAGGCCTCACTTGCCTCAGTTAAGGTCAGCGTTCATGCCTCCACCATCAGGAAAAGACTGGGCAAAAATGGCCTGCATGGCAGAGTTCCAAGGAGAAAACCACTGCTGAGCAAAAAGAACATCAAAGCTCGTCTCAATTTCTCCACAACACATCTTGATGATCCCCAAGACTTTTGGGACAACATTCTGTGGACCGATGAGACAAAAGTGGAACTCTTTGGAAGGTGTGTGTCCAAGTATATCTGGCGTAGAAGGAACACTGCATTTCAGAAAAAGAACATTATACCAACAGTAAAATATGGTGGTGGTAGTGTGAAGGTCTGGGGCTGTTTTGCTGCTTCAGGACCTGGAAGACTTGCCGTGATAAAAGGAACTATGAATTCTGCTGTCTACCAAGAGATCCTGAAGGAGAATATCCGACCATCTGTTCGTGTACTCAAGCTGAAACGAACTTGGGTTCTGCAGCAGGACAATGATCCTAAACACACCAGCAAGTCCACCACCGAATGGCTGAAGAAAAACAAAATGAAGACTTTGGAGTGGCCTAGCCAAAGTCCTGACCTGAATCCTATTGAGATGTTGTGGTATGACCTTAAAAAGGCCGTTCATGCTCGAAAACCCTCTAATGTAACTGAATTAGGACAATTCTGCAAAGATGAGTGGGCCAAAATTCCTCCAGGACGCTGTAAAAGCCTCATTGCACGTTATCGCAAACGCTTGGTTGCAGTTGTTGCTGCTAAGGGTGGCCCAACCAGTTATTAGGTTTAGGGGGCAATCACTTTTTCACACAGGGCCATGATGGTTTGGATTTTTTTTCACCTTTAATAATAAACACCTTCATTT
This sequence comes from Lithobates sylvaticus, assembly GCA_028564925.1. NCBI lineage: Eukaryota > Metazoa > Chordata > Amphibia > Anura > Ranidae > Lithobates > Lithobates sylvaticus. The sequence goes on along the minus strand of CM053032.1, from coordinate 151,029,118 downwards.
ACAAATTGCATTTTGTGTTTACTTGTGTTGTCCTTGACTATTGTTTAAATTGGTTTGATGTTCCGAAACACTTAAGTGTGACAAACATGCAAAGGAACAGGAAATGAGGAAGGGGCAAACACTTTTTCACACCACTGTACTTCATGTTCTTATTCAACATTGTTATAAAGTTTGAAAAATCTTTCATGATTACATTATTCCTCTTCACCACTATTTGTATATATAATTAGTTTTTCCTTTGTATCTTTTGTAACACAATTATTTGTGGCTATTTTTGACCCCATGACGCGCTCTTTCAATTCCCGGCTTGGCTATGGGTTCTTTCCTTCTCTTATTCCAGGGAATGATCTGGCCCTCCGCCAGCTCTGTTTTTTTTCAAAGTCTCTTCCCTGCCTAGGATCTCCAGCGATCTGCTGTACATTTCACTGTTTGATTATATCATTTTGAATTATATTAGAACGGTGTGTTCAGGACTGCGTCCAGCGGATGCCGGTTGTAGTGCATTTCACGTGTAACACTGCCAGCTTAGGGCTGGATCGAATTTTTTATGCACCACAATATTCATTTATTGTTTTGTGATATTGAATTGCTGAAGAAAAACAAAATGAAGACTTTGGAGTGGCCTAGATCCTGACACTTCCGATTGGGATTGTTGTGTATGACCTAAACAAGCCGTTCTAGACCCTCTCCAGCGATCTCCAGACGCTGTAAAAAGCCCACATTTCACTGCTGCTTGGCCAAACAATTATATAATTTCACACAGGCCATGAAGTTTAATTATAAAAAACATTTAAAATTTGGTGCTTTACTTGTGTTGTCAGGACATTGGTTTTATGTTGCTTAAAGGGGTGACCATCCAGGAACAGAAATGAGGAAGGGGGCAAAACACTTTTTCACACCACTGATGCCGGAAAAATCTTTCATGATTACTTATTTTTCCTCCTTCACCATAGTATTTTTTAATTAGTTTTTCATCTTTTCTTCACGTGTACTGATGGCGCTCACTGCCATGGGTTCTTTCCTTCTCTTATTCCAGGGGAATGATCTGCCCTACGCCCAGCCCGGTTTTTTTTTATGCACCACAATATTCATTTAGGTGATAAAATTTTCACATGTTTTAATTTCCAGCGCAGCCTTTTTTTCTTTTCTTTTCTTGATCTGCTGTACATGTCTTGGGATGACTGGTTCCCCTCTTTCCATCAATGTATACTCCTGGCCGGTTCTAGTTTGGCGCTGCTGTTGGCTGTATGGACACCCAAGGATTGGCGCTTTCCCTGCGCCAGCCCACCTCCAGCCTCTGCACTTACTACAATGTTCCCATGTTCTGCTACATCTGTTTTTTTTTATACATCAGCGCTGTTACCACCTATCCCGCTGTCATTACATCTGTCACCCTGTAGGGACTGTATTTGTGTGTGTCCGTGATATGCGCGCTGCCGTCATGTGATGCGCACACATAAAACGAGCACCATGGGAAATGTAGGCCATGCGTCCTCCATCATGTGCGCATGCGCGGCCGGCTATTATGTCCGCTCCCTGATCAGCTTAATGCCGATCAGGTGTGGTGGGTATTTAAGACCTGCTAGTCCACACATTCATTGTGATGGACTCGGGGGCGTCGGTACACCATGCTGTTTTGCTACACAGGTTTGTTATTAGCTGTTTTTTTCGCTTTTGACACATTTAAATCTGTTTAAATCTTTGCCTCTGACTTTGCTGATGGCACTGATTCTATCTTTTTGCAGACATTTGCCTAAATTGTGGCTTACATATCTGTAACAACAGCTGACTTAACATTGGCCTGCTCTGACCACATCACGTTCATTATAGATGTGGCATCTAGTTTAACAGCCGTTTGCACTGACAGGCAGTGCCGATCCTGACCTCCCTGGGGCCCTAAGAAAAATTCTGCTAAGGGGCCCTCTACCTGACCCGTGATGCCGTGAGCTATGGAAACCATTTGCCATTGCCACACAGTCACACCTGACACTTCAGTGCTCTCAATACAATCCTCCCTCCTTTAAACAAAACAGTCAAAGAATAAGTACAACAATATAGAACAGACATGTGTGTATATATATCTTTACATATCTGAGTGTGGATCCCTCACTTACATCAGGGTCCCCAGAGATTCCCCACTTACATCAGGGTCCCCAGAGAGCACCCCATACATCAGTGTCCTCAGAGAGCCTCCCTACTTACATCAGGGTCTGCAGCATTGCCCTTTACATCAGAGTTCCACCTTGCACTGTAAGGTGGGATCTTGCATGCTATGATGTAAAGGGGAACTCTGGGGATGTGGGGAGGACTGTGGTGACCAGAGAAAGAAAACACTAAGATAAGGGGGTTTACTGATATAAGGGGGAAACCTTTACATCAGTGCCCCCTTACAATATTGTATTGACCCCCCCCCCCCCTAGACTGGCCTGTCGGTGCTGTCACTGACCTCCTCTCAGGTGCATCGTGCAGGGCTCAGTCAGTCGGCTCCAGCTTGGTGGCTCTGGTTTTATCCTATAGTTTCCTCTCCGCAGTCCATACATGTCTGACTTCTCCCATGACCCCCATCCTGGCGGCACTCCCACTCTTGACTCCTCTCCAGACGTGATATAAGACAAGAGATGATCAGAGGCTGTGGATGGTACAGGGGAGGTCAGAGGCTGCGGATGGTACAGGGGAGGTCAGAGGCTGCGGATGGTACAAAGGAGGTCAGAGGCTGGGGGGGGGGGGAAACAGGAGAGGTCAGAGGCTGCGGGGGGCAACAGGAGAGGTCAGAGGCTGCGGGGGGGGGCAACAGGAGAGGTCAGAGGCTGCGGGGGGCAACAGGAGAGGTCAGAGGCTGCGGGGGGCAACAGGAGAGGTCAGATGCTGTGGGGGGCAACAGGAGAGGTCAGAGGCTGCGGGGGGCAACAGGAGAGGTCAGATGCTGCGGGGGGCAAAAGGAGAGGTCAGAGGCTGCGGGGGGCAACAGGAGAGGTCAGAGGCTGCGGGGGGCAGCAGGAGAGGTCAGAGGCTGCGGGGGGGGGGGGGCAACAGGAGAGGTCAGAGGCTGCGGGGAGGACAGGAGCTCAGAGGCTGCGAGGGGGTAACAGGAGGTTCCGAGGCTGCGAAGGGGGGGACAGGAGGTCCGAGGCTGCGAGGGGGGGACAGGAGGTCCAAGGCTGCGAGGGGGGGGCAGGAGGTCAGAGGCTGCGAGGGGGGGGACAGGAGGTCAGAGGCTGTGAGGGGGGGCAGGAGGTCAGAGGCTGCAAGGGGGGACAGGAGGTCCGAGGCTGCGAGGGGGGGACAGGAGGTCCGAGGCTGCAGGGGGGGACAGGAGGTCCAAGGCTGCGAGGGGGGGGCAGGAGGTCAGAGGCTGCGAGGGGGGGACAGGAGGTCAGAGGCTGCGAGGGGGGGCAGGAGGTCAGAGGCTGCAAGGGGGGACAGGAGGTCAGAGGCTGCAGGGGGGGGACAGGAGGTCAGAGGCTGCAGGGGGGGGCAGGAGGTCAGAGGCTGCAGGGGGTCAGAGACTGCAGGGGGGGCAGGAGGTCAGAGGCTGCGAGGGGGGAGGGGGGACAGGAGGTCAGAGGCTGCAGGGGGGCCCAGGAGGTCAGAGGCTGCGGAGGGGACATAGGAAGGCTTTATTTTTTTAAAATGGCGCCACTCTGCGCCAACGTGTCACTGCATGCCCCCGCCTTTCCGAAAATTGCCGAGCGTGTCCGGACTTCGGAACAGCGCTGGCGCATGCGCAGTTGCATGTCGGCCCCGCGGCCATCTTTTTTTCAGGCGCCGCTGCCCTCACAGCAGCGGCCCCAGGGGTTCCCGAGCAGAGCCGATCCGCCCTTGGGGCCCCGCACAGCGGTGGGGCCCTACGCAGCTTGCGTAGTCCGCGTATAGGGCGGATCGGCTCTGCTGACAGATGAGCGTGTCCTTTTTGATCAACTCACAACATGCACTAATTTGCGCTATGTCCATTCTAGCCCCTATAGAGTAATCATTTGCCATCCATGCTTATTTTTGATTTTAGACACTGCTAAATTGGTTAGTGTTGGCTATTTGCATCAACACGTCCTACCGTTCTATCTGCCCGACGCTCCCATACACGAATTGTCTCATACGACTTGGGTAAGCTTTATTGAGGCTATGTTAGCCCTCCCCTCTTTATGGAGATTAGTTATTCTCCTTAAATGTATACTTTCATCTCATATGACAACTCTTTCACTTTACCAGGTCTCCAATGCCCCCTACAGCCATAGATGCAGTGCTAAAACTTTGACTGCTGCTTTGGGGTCTCATTTTCGGGTTTGCCTCGTCAATCCATGGGTATGTATTTGTGGACTTGCTGTGCCCTCGGCGTGATTCATTAGGGGCGGGACTTTTTCTTTTGACTGTGTCATGGGGTCAAAACTTAGCAATTATGTCTGGACATTGCAATTAATATGTAACTAACAACACTTTTGTGCTTGCTCCTTAGAAATTTTAATGCGGTACAGATAATCGTCATTACCCTGAGGAAGCCAATGTTGGCGAAACATGTCGGTTCAATCTGAATTTTATCTGTACCTTTGGTCTATGTTTAGCATAGGTCTAATAGCTCTCTCCATATATATTTATATGCTGATTGTATGTTATATGTACTGTATTATATTTGTTAAGTGTGATTTTTATACAAATTATCATTTGACTATTTTGCTTCATAATAAAAATTAATTTTATTACAACCTAATGACTATACTCATACTATTGGTACTGTAATAATCCCCTTTACCTATCCCTGTTCACCACTCTACCATTTAATTTTGGGATGAGGTACCTCTTTATGTGAGATCCTTCCAGCCTACCCCTATTTACATTTTACTGCTCCCGTTCTCTGTGGTTCCTCCCAGTTCTCCCTGCTCCCTGGCTCCCCCTGCTCCCCTAATGCTCTCTGGTCCACGTGCTTCCTGGCTCCCCCATGCTCTCCCCACTGTGCTATCCAGCCCCCCTAGTGCTCTGTGCTCCCTGGCTCCCCCACAATGCTCTCCTCCCACAGTGCTCTCTGGTCCCCTTGGTGCTCCCTGGCTCCCCCCATGCCCCCCCACTGTGCTGTCCAGCCCCCCCCCCCCCCCACTGCTCTCCAACTCCCCCCAGTGCTCAGTGCTCCCCCACAGTGCTCTCTGGTCATGTGCTCCCTGGCTCCCCCCAACAGTGCTCTCCAGCCCCCCAGAGCTCTCTGCTCCCCCATGCTCCCTAGCCCCTCCCAGTTCTACCTGCCCTCCCAGTGCGTTATGCCCCCTGTGCTGTCCAGTCCCCCCCAGTGCTCTCTGCCCCCTGTGCTGTGTAGTTCTCCCCCAGTGTTCTCTGCCCCCTGTGCTGTCCAAACTCTGCCCCCTGTGCTGTCCAGTCCCCCCCCCCAGTGCTCTTTGCCCCCTGTGCTGTCCAGTCCCCCCTAGGGCTCTCTGCCCCCTGTGCTGCCCAGTCCCCCCATTGCTCTCTGCCCCCTGTGCTGTCCAGTCCCCCCAGTGCTCTTTGCTCCATGTGCTGTCCAGTCCCCCAGTGCTCTCTGCCCCCTGTGCTGTCCAGTCCCCCCCCCAGTGCTCTCTGCCCCCTGTGCTGTCTAGTCCCCCTCCAGTGCTCTCTGCCCCCTGTGCTGTCCAGTCTCCCCCCCAGTGCTCTCTGCCCCCTGTGCTGTGCAGTCCCCCCCAGTGCTCTCTGCCCCCGGTGCTGTCCAGTCCACCCCCAGTGCTCTCTGCCCCCTGTGCTGTCCAGTCCCCCCCAGTGCTCTCTGCCCTCTGTGCTGTGCAGTCCACCCCTAGTGCTCTCTGCCCCCTGTGCTGTCCAATCCCCCCCGTGTTCTCTGACCCCTTTGCTGTCCAGCCCCCCCATTGCTCTCTGCCCCCTGTGCTGTCCAGTCCCCCCCCCAGTGCTCTCTGCTCCCTGTGCTGTCCAGTCCCCCAGTGCTCTCTGCCCCCACCATGCTCCCTGGCTCCCCCTGTGCTTTCTTCTCCACCCCGGGCTCTCCAGATCCCCCCCACAGTGCTCTTCAGCTCACCCCATGCTCTCAGCCCCCTTGTGCTTTCCGGCCCCCACTTTTCTCCCTGGCTCCCCAACCCACTATGCTATCAAGCTTCCCCCAGTGCTTTCCAACTCCCCCCACACCCCCTGTGCTCCATGGATCCCCCCATGCTCTCCACCACACTGCTATCCAGCTCCCCCGGTGTTCTCCACCCCCCACCCTTCCTGTGCTCTTCTGCCCCTTCCCCAGTACTCTCTGGCCCTCATGCTCTCCACCACCCCCCATGCTCTCTGCCCCCGCCAGGCTCTCCGCTCCCTCCAGTGCTCTCCAGCTCCCCCAGTGCTCTCCGCCCCCTCTTGCCCCCCACACTCTCACCCCCTCTTCTGCTCTCAGCCTCACTCCCATGCTCTCCGCCACCCCTGTTCTCTTCTCTGGCCCCCTCACCCCCGGCAGCCCTGCTATGTCCCCCTGCCTCCTTTCCCTCCAGCTGCTGCGGGGGTCTCAGTCTGGGGAGGGGGGAAGGGACCGCTATCATGGGCTACTCAGTCTATTTTTTGTCCCAGTCTGAGCCTGGCGGGCAAGGTGAGCAGCGAGGCTGGCAAGGATCGATAGTCATGGAGGGAGAAGAGCTCTAAGGACTGGGGGACAGGCTGACTGGGGCCGGAAAACGAGGACAGGTGGAAGGTACAGGTGACCAGAGACCACTCCATCTCACAGCAAACAGATCCTCTGGAAGGAGCAGGACACTGTCCCCACCCAGAATGAGAATGGACCCTGCCTGCTGCTGGCTGTCATGAACATCCTGCTGGCATGAAAGGTACCGTACCAAGCATCACACACACCTTCCCACAGAGGGGCATGGCAGACTGGGACATGGGGCACAGGAGGGGCTGCAGACAGGGCTAGGGATCTCTCTCTCTCTCCCCCCCTCCCTTTTCCCCCCTCTCTCTCTCTCCTCTCTCTCTCTCTCTCTCTCTCTCTCTCTTCCTCTCTTTTCTCTCTCGCTTACCCTCTCTCTCCCATTCTCTCTCTCTCTATCTCTCTGCGCTGGGATCCCCCCACTCTCCTTCCTCTGTGGATGTGGAATTATTCAGTGACACCCCCTTCCCATTCTCCCAGGGCACAGGGGAAATTCCTAGAGGGGTTGTCGCCTTGCTGGGTCCCAGGTGTTGTATTGGCTGCATATGTCTGATGGGTGAGGAGGGTGCTGATCGCCTGTGTGCTAGATCCATGCATCTTTCTGCAGTCATTTTTACTTGTTTGAATTTTTTTTACCCATTATGGGCGTGAGTGGGGCCTCATGCCTGGTGACCATTGTTTCTGGGGCAGAAGTTGATGATAAACCCAAACTTTTTAATTATTGTATAACTGGAATGTCAGGGCCACTAAAGAATAAAAAAGAGAAGTGGCCCCATGGGATTGTCACCCCCAGCACCCTTTTGTTTTATAAATACATATTACTCTTAATAGAGTGCTATGATGACTGTTACGTACATGTCTGTCTATGGCTGCTTTGCTGGTTCTTTTTGTTTTGTGTTTCAGGTGACAAGCTGCCTGCTGTTGCTAGGAAGATCTACCTCAACTGCTGAGGATTGGTGACAAATCTATTGGTGGGAATCATCTAGTCAACTGACCTGTCGACCGTCTTGCCACTGTCACTGTCACTAGCCTCCACTGCTCCTCAGCCTTCCTTCTGGATCTTTTGACCTGCTCGCCCACCCTCTCTCCCCTTTGTTATTTCCCCTTGTCGCGGTCCACATTTATGAGGGTAATGTCGCCCACTTTGTGGGTGGACAGTGTTGGTACGCTGTTATTTGGTTGGTATAAGATATTGCTGCTTGAGTCTAGGCCCGTACACACAATATGAAAATCGGAAGTAAAATTTAGTCCGACAAACGATCTGCTGATTTTCGGTGCTCTCGGCAGCCGATTCCAATTTTTCATCTGACAAAAGCTGAATGTGCAGACAAATTTTTGTCGGATGTGAACTAAACATCCTATTTTCGTTTAATTAGTATGGTTTTTGTCTGAAAAAAATTGTATGAGCAAGACTACACATGCTCAGAAACGAAAGAATACATACAAAACTATTTAACACATGACATCACTTCTGACGTTGTATTCTGTAGTACAAGAATTCCCATATGGTGAGTAACCGCTTCACTTTCGACATGAGACTAGCATGCAACAAAAAACAGACAAACGGTCGTCTGAAAATCTGATCGTGTATACGAGGCTTTAGTGACTAAGCATGTTGGTCTGCTATTGGTTAAAGCAGAGTTCCGCTGAAAAAAGCAGCTACAAATACGGCAGCTACTGACTTTTAAAATAAAGACACTTACCTGTCCAGGGTGCCCACTATATCCTCACCCGAATCCGATCCGTCCCTCCTCTCCTGGGTGTAGGTCCCGGCATATTCAGTGAGGGAATCAGGAAGTGAAGCTTTGTGGCTTCACAGCCTGGTACCCTACTGCGCATGCGTGAGTCACGCTGCACGTTGTAAGTGGTCCCTGCTGTCTTCTGGGACCTGTGTGTCTCCCAGAAGACAGTGGGGGCGACGGAGGAGGGGCCGGACATGGCGTAGATCATTGCGGATACTGCAGCGATCTTTTGCCAGAAGTGGGGCACTCTGAAGGCAGGAGGAGCCAGAAGCATTGGTGGGGGACCCTAGAAGAGTAGAATCCAGGCTGCTCTGTGCAAAATCATTACACAGAGCAGGTAAGTATAACATGTTTGTTGTTTTTAACTAAAAAAAAAAAACAAGACTCAGGGAAGATCAACAGAGAAGGTGGAGGCTGATAGACTGGAGGTAATAGAAGGCATTACAATTACATTTAAAGTAAACTTTTACCGGTAGTGTGCAATAAAATGGAAAATGATTATTTTCATTAAAAAAAATTTTTTTCAGCTTTTAGTACTACTTTAATAAAAAAGATTAATATCTCCCTTCCACCCTTCATATAGTTTCATGTCTGACTCCTAGTTATAATGCCCATATATCCTACTTCTGGGTGTATTTATTATTATATATATGATATAAGTAATATATATTATTACTTTCACTGTTCCACACAATGAACCCCTTATAGTAGTGATTATTTGCTCTTTTTGTAATATAACTTCTTCAGGTCCGCGCTATAGCCAAATGACGGCTGCAGCGCGGACCTGCTTTGCCGGGAGGGCGTCTATAGACGTCCTCCCTTGCCCGAGCAGCCTGCGTGCCTCGTGCAGGGCACGCGCCGCTCTCTGTGATCAGCGAGTCTATGAGACTCGCTGGATCACAGATCGGAGTAAGGGGGTCGATCCAGACCCCTTACCAAGTGATCAGATGTCAGCCAATGACAGCCGATCATGTGATGTAAACAGAGCCGGTAAGCTATTTTTTGTCCTTGTGCTAAAAAAGCCGATCACCGGCGGCAGTGAGAGGGACATCAGTCCCGATCACGGAGAGCTGCCGCCAGCTCCTCTGTGCCCACCTGTGCCACCTGCCAGTGCCACCGTGCAGCCGCCTACCAGTGCCCACCAGCGCCACCCATCAGTGCCCACAATGCCACCCATCAGTGCCCACAGTGCCACGTACCAGTGCCCACAATCAGTGCCTCATCAACAGTGCCACCCATCAGTGCCACCCATCAGTGCTGCCTTATCTGTGCCCATCAGTACCGCCTTATCTGTCCCCATCAGTGCCGCCTTAACTGTGCCTATCAGTGCTCACCAGTGCAGCCTATCAGTGCCCTCCAGTGCCGTCTCATCAGCGCATATCAATGAAGGAGAAAAATTACCTGTTTGCAAAATGTTATAACAAACTATGAAACATGATTTTATTTTTTTTTCAAAATTTTCCATCTCTATTTTTTTTTTTAGAAAAAAATAAAAATCCCAGCTGTGATTAAATACCACCAAAAGAAAGCTCCATTCGTGTGAAAAAATTTATAAAAATGTCATTTTGGTACAGTGTTGTATGACGCAATTGTTATTCAAAGTGCGTCAACGCTGAAAGCTGAAAATTGGTTTGGGCAGGAAGGGGGTTTAAGTGCCCAGTAAGCAAGTGGATAAAGGGCAAATTTTTGTTTTTTTAACCCTATTATGACAGGTGATACAAATAAAAGCATTCTGCTGTTACTAAACGCCTTGTTCACATCTATGCAGTTTTTTGGTGCTTTTTGCAGAAACGCACTACAGTTCATTTAACATGGTTTCCTATGGGAAACGTTCACATCTATGCTTTTTTTTCAGCTGCTGCGTATTTGGAAAGGGTCAAGGACTTTTTTCAATGCAAAACTGTGCTTTTTTGGTTCAATATACTTCAATAGAGAAGCTGCAGAAAAGCATGTAATGTGTTTTTGCAGCAATTTGTGTTTTTTAATCTGCCTAACAAATTGGCCAAAAAAAGCATAAAAATGCAAAAACGAAAATCGCAGCAAAATCACGTGCGGAAAAATCCAAAACGCACAGCAAAAAGCACTGCAGAAACAGATCAAAAGCAAACTGCATCAGTGTGCACCAAGCCTTATGCTGGCCACACAGATCAATTTTCAGACAGGAATATTCATACGAAAAATCTCTGAATGAAAGAATGTTTGAAATTTTCACTTGCTTTTAACATTCTGTGTCAAAATGAATGTCATTTCTGAATGACAACCACATACACTGTACATACACAAGTTTTCTATTATTTCTAAATTTTCCCATCGCTGGGGTTGAAAACGAACGTCGATTTGACCCCACAAATGATTTAAAAAAATCGAACACACGTTCTTAAAATTACGTTTTTTTTTTAAGGAAGTCATTGTTTTTGTATGGCCAGCATATAATATATTACAGTTCTGTTAGAAAATCTGCAAAACAGACTTTTATTTTTTTCTTTAAATAAAAAAATGGGATCTCTGAGTCGATGATGATATTTACCAGATTCAGCCTCTGATAGTATATACAGCATATCTCTTCTGTCTGTTATTCTCAGAGGGGATTAGAGATTTTGCTCCCTAACCATATAGTTGGTTATTTATATTTACCACTGAATAGAGATATTTAAGAATAAATTGCCTTTTTTTTTTTGTTATGCTTATTATTTTATACATACTTATTTTATACATATTAGCTAAATTAAACACCACACTTTTTTTTAAGGTTATTAACCGATTAATCGATGAATCAAAACAATAGTCACCCAACTAATCAATTATGAAAAAAATCGTTAGTTGCAGCCCTAATGCTATCCATTCCTTTTCAGAGAGAATAATATATATATATATATATATATAGTATATATACAGTATACTGTTTATATGAGACATATGCCTTTATCAGACATCCAGGAAGGGAGAAGGAAAGACAGATATAGAGTGAAGGAGGAATAGTGAAACAGGGAAAGAGAGCGAGAGAAAGAGAGAGAGAGAGCGAGAGAGAGAGAGAGCGAGAGAGAGAGAGAGAGAGAAAGAGAGAGAGAGCGCAAGAGAGCGAGAGAGTGCGAGAGAGAGAGAGAGAGAATATCGAAATCCATATATCTGTTAGCATTCTGTGATCTTACCTTTCATTTGTGGAAAGGCGCAGCTAAAAGTGACTGCTCCAACAAATAACATCAATCCCAACACATTCATTCTGGCACAGATTGGGCTGACCTCTCTGATAACTGATTTGGTTCTTGGAAAGTTCTAAAGCCTTCTAGCAGTTTTCCCTTTTAATATATCGATGAACTTCCCTTTTATGTCAATGATCTTTTCAGTTCAAATAAAGGAAATGAGATAGGATGATGTCTTGTTATGATTACTGGCTGACCGTTCCACTTTCTCCATCAGAAAATCATGGGTACTTTTTTGTTCCATGAGTTATGTCTGCGTGCTAACAATAACGGGTTTGTATGAACATGTGATGCTGTGGAATGTTTTATTTCCTGTTTTCCTTGGTTTTCTGTGCTCTGAAATATGTCAACTACTAAAACAACTATGAACGTCACACACACAGTGCACAATCAATTCCCTTAATAGCAGAAGCGTTTGCTAAAGATTCTGCAATGCACATTGCACAATAATTTGAAGGCTGAGTATAAAAACCCAAATATTGCTAATTGTCTTGGGCCTTCTATACTTACAAACCGTAAAAAAGACATGTTTATCTCGACTACTGTCAAAGAAGCATTATTCTGCTATATACCTCAACTGTGATCTGCCCCCACCAAATCCAGATCTGAACAGAGCATTACTGTTTAGGGGAAGCCACACCGAGTGTCAGTCAATTATATTGACAGTCCCTGGAGAACCAAGCAAGATGGAAACTATCTTCCAGCTTTTTAATGTCTAAGTTAACCACTTCAGTACCAGGCTCTTTTTTGCCTTAAATCCCAGAACCTTTTTTGTTTCTGAGAGGTATCAGTTGTGGCCTACCTTAACCCCTTCACGCCTAAGAGCCAGTTCACACTGAGGCAGCATGACTTACTCAGGCGACCTGCACAAGACAGCAGCGGCGACTTGCAAGACGACTTCTGTATAGAAGTCAATGCAAGTCGCCTCAAGTCACCCCCAAAGTTGTACAGGAACCTTTTTCTAAGTCGGAGCGACTTGAGTCACTCCTATTAGAATGGTTCCATAAGTCACCTGACAAGTCGCCCCAGTGTGAACCAGCTCTAAGGGTATTTTTTTGCATTTTATTTATTTATTTGTTTATTTATATTTTTTACACACACTTTTTTTTTCTCTTTGCAAGGAAAGAGAGATACTATGTATCGCTCTCCTCCATTCATGTAGAGAGAGAAAACACAGGGGCAGGCTTAGCAGTGACTGATCACTGTGATAGCCAATCAGAGGCTATCACAGCGGTCAGGGGACCCGGAATCGGAGGTCTCGGGTCCCGATCGTTAGTACAAGGCTCGGGGCTCTTGGTGAGGTCCCGGTCTTTGTGCTGGGAGTATGGCATGCTGCTCACTCCCGGCACAAAGGGAGATAAGCAAATATGTGGCCCCACAGATAAAAGCCCAGTCTAGTAGGACCTCATATTTGTGTGAAGTTGACGTCAAGGGGTTAAAGCGTAACTCTGGCCAAAAATAACAAGATACAATATCAAAACCAGTCTTTGCTGTGATAGTCATCTTCAATCCAGAGATTTCCCTGGCAGCATTTTTTTTCTTTTTTGCAGCTAGATGTCAACAGTCTGATGGCCAAAAATATTCCACCTACTTTCTCTGAGCCCATGTCATCTAGGACCCTCCTAAACCTGTGATTAGACTACTAAAGCAGTGGCACAGTGGTGAGATCATCTCTGTGTCACTCTTCTTTCTCTACATATTAGCATGCTTCTTGTCACCACATGAACTGATTGGCTCCTTGTACTGTTTTTTTCCTCTCACTCTCTAGCCCTGTTGTGCAGGGGCTGCAAGAGTGAATGCCAGGTCAAATGCAGGCACTTACACTGTTTTTTATTATTCAGAGTATGGAGCCTGATTGATGTGGTAGTCAGGACATTTGATTCTGATTACAAGTGTAAGGCTGGGTTCACATCTAATGCCAATGCGGCTCACAGCAGGAGTCCGGTGTCAAATTTTTGTCCGGATTTCGGATCTGAAACGGACTAAAAGACGCACAGGACCCCTGTGCAAATTCGCACCGGAGCCGCAGCGGAGATGTGTGACCCGGCTCCATAGAGAACCAGTCACAATCTCCTGCTATTGCGAATTGAATGCGGGGAACTTGGGGAATGCGAATTAGCACTAGTGTGAACCCAGCCTTACCAGAACCCTTTTTGCATTTTCTCCACAAAAAAACATGCCTAAATATTAGTTAAACGCTTCCAAATTTACGCCATCCTGGAGAATAAACCGGTGATAGTTCAATTTTTTTTTTTATAGTCAAGCAATATTTACCAAGTGCAAACAAATGCAATATGTTACCCAATTTTTTGTAAAATATAGAAAATTACCAAAATTAACCACTTGCCGACCATCCGCCGTCATTATACGGTCGCAGGTTAGCACGTTCCTGCGCGAATCGCCGTACCTGTACTTCAGCTCCTTTAAGAGCCATAGCAGACAGGTTGCACGGCGGAGGACACAATGCGTGTGGCGGCCCCCCCCTGCCAGTGACATTTACACAGTATTAAGTGCATTTTTATAGCACTGATTGCAGTATAAATGTCAATGGTCCCAAAAATGTGTCAAAGTGTCCGATCTGTCCGCCACGTCGCAGTCCTGCTAAAAATCGCAGATCGCTGCCATTACTAGTAAAAAATAATAATAAAAATGCCATAAATCTATCCCTTATTTTGTAGACACTATAACTTTTGCGCAAACCAATCAACATAAACTTATTGCAAATTATTTTTATTTTTTTTTAACAAAAATATGTAGAAGAATACATATTGGCCTAAACTGATGAAAAATGTGTTTTGTTTTAAAAAAAAAAATCGGGGATATTTATTATAGCAAAAAGTAAAAAATATTGTTCTTTTTTTCCAATTTTTTTTTGTTTTATTTATAGCGCAAAAAATAAAAACCGCAGAGGTGATCAAATACCATCAAAAGAAAGCTATATTTGTGGGAAAACAGGGACACCAATTGTGTTTGGGTACAACGTTGCATGACCGCGAAGCAGTGCCGTATTGCAAAAAATGGCCAGGTCATTAAGGGGGCAAATCCTTCTGGGGCTGAAGTGGTTGAAATTGCACGTGCTTGCAAAATGACAAAGAACTTCAGTGCCCTATATTTTCAATAGGTGACATTTACAGGTCATCATCACTTTAGAGTTGACCCCAGAATTATTCCTTTCACTCCAGCGTGCACAATGATCAGCAACATATATAGCACAAGTGACATTTTCATACATATAGCCTCCTTTGTGATATAAACTCTTTGTAAAAGGTTCTCTTTAACCATTTCAGCCCCGGAAGGATTTGCCCCCTTAATAACTAGGCCATTCTTTGCGATACCACACTGTGTCGCTTTAACTGGCAATTGGGCGGTCATGCAACGCTGTACCTAAACAAAATTGACGTCCTTTTTTTCCCACAAAGAGAGCTTTCTTTTGGTGGTATTTTATCACCTCTGCGGTTTAATTTTTTTGCGCTATAAACAAAAAAAGAGCGCCAATTTTAAAAATAAAACAATATTTTTTTCTTTGTGCTGTAATAAATATCCCAATTTTTTTTTTTTTAAACAAATTACTTCATAAGTTTAGGCCAATATGTATTCTTATACATATTTTTGGTATAAAAAAAACTGCAATAAGCGTATATTGATTGGTTTGCGCAAAAGTTATAGCGTCTAAAAAATAGGGGAAAGATTTATGGCATTTCTATTATTTAATTTTTTTGCTAGTAATGGCAGTGATCTGCAATTTTTAGCGGGACTGCGACATTGCGGCAGACAGATCGGACACTTTTGACACTTTTTTGGGACCATTGACATTTATACAGCGATTAGTGCTGTAAAAATGCACTGATTACTGTGTAAATGTCACTGGCAGGGAATGGGTTAACACTAGGAGACAATCAAGGGGTTAAATGTATTCCCGTGTGTGTGTTTCTAACTGTGGAGACAGTGTAGTGACTGGAGGAGGAGACAGATCGCTGTACCTAATTATTAGGAACAGACGATCTGTCTCTCCTCTGCTGTCAGAATGAGGATTTGTGTGTTTACACACACAAATCCCCATTCTGGCTCTCATGCACATGATCGCAGGTGGCCAACGAACATCGCCCCCACTAAGCCACGCGCATCTCGTCCCTTGCCGTGCAGCACACGCGCGGGTGCGCGCTTTGGCTCTTAAAGGAGCTGATGTACAGGTACGGCGATTCACGCAGCAGAGCCAACATGCCCCCGTAAATGAACTTGAGCCAGTCAGGAAGTGGTTAATGAGACGTCGGGGGGGGGGGTCACAGAAAAGCAATCTGTTGATGGTACAACCACCCACTCACTTTCATCAGAATGCTGACTGTTGGCTAGTGGAGTATATACGCACTCCTGCTTGCTGTAGCAACCTGGAGTGTGTGTAAAACCCTCCGCTGCCACCAACGTATGACATACAGTACATCAGTGGCAGTAAAATGGTAATAATTACATAGCCGCAATAATATACTGTATGTCTTTTATAGCCACTTAGAATCAATCTTTACCATATTATGTATATCTGTTTATTTTCTGCAAATAGATAGGACTTTAATTTAGTAGCAGATTTGGAAATATATTTCTATTTACTAAGTTAATAAGGAAACAAAAAGGAAGGGAAGGGAAGAAAATAATGCATATTTTTCCCCAGCAAAGCTGTTTGATATAATTCACCCAGTCCCTGATATTTACTACAAAATATAAAACTGTAGCACTAAACAAATAAATAAATCACAAATAAATACACAAAATGAAAACAAAAGCACAAAGCACAAGGACATAAACAAGAAATGTGCCAATATATAGACACACAAGTTAGTGACTTTATACAATGATGGGTCAATGGTGCCACTCAACACAGTCCAAAAGCCCACAGTATATAAGGCATAGAGTAAATTCCAGTTTCCAAGATGGTGACCGGATTTAGGATGCCAGCTGTCAGCTTGGAAGCTGGAATTTCCTGTATTTAGTTACATACTTAGCTGTTTACATTTGTAAAAAAAGTACTTGTCAGGATTGTGTAAACACTCATGTTCTTTTCAAATTTAAAGCGGAGTTCCACTCAAAAGTGGAAATTCCGCTTTAAGCACTCCTCGCCCCTTACATGCTACATTTGGCATGTCATTTTTTTTTGGGGGGGGGGGGGTGGTGCTTAGTTTTGAGTGGGATTTCCTGTCCCACTTCCTGCTTCCACCTACGGGCCACCTGGGCTCCTCCTCCTCTCCCCCCTAGGTGGCCCCTCCCTCTCGGCAATCTTCTGGGACATGTGACAGGTCCCAGAAGATTGCCTGTCCACTGGAAAAGCGCAGCGTGACTCACGCATGCGCAGTGCGCGCCCGGCCATGATGCTGCAAGCTGTCATGGCCGGGTGCCCTCAGTTTCAATGGAGGCGCTGAGGAGAGGAGGGGGAGAAGAGCGGGACACCGTGCGGCCGCATCGTTGGACCGTGGAACAGGTAAGTGTCTGTTTATTAAAAGTCAGCAGCTAAACTTTTTGTAGCTGCTGACTTTTAATAAACGAAAAAAGCCCGGAACTCCGCTTTAAATAGTACCACGCTACATACAGTAACTGAAGTAATGGAACGATTATAATAATAACAATAATTATAAAAAAAATTAAAGTGGAAGTAAAGTCAACATTTTGACTTTCACCTACAGGTAAGCCTATAATGAGGCTTACCTGTAGGTAAAAAAAATATCTCCTAAACCTGTACGGTTTAGGAGATATTCCCCGTGCAATGCGCCGCTGACTGCAGCGGGGCATGCGCACGGGGGATTCTCGGCTGAAGGGCCGGCAGAATCCGAAGCCTGCCGGGAAGAAGTCCCCCGTGCGCATGCGCAGGAGTGACGACATCACGGCTCCAGCCACTCACAGCGCTGGAGTCGTGATACCCGGAAGACACGCCGAGGCAACATGTCAGCGACCTCGGCGTGGACCAGGTGAGTTACCGACGCCTCGTTCTAAGGTAAGTATTTCATAATGAGCTAGTATGCAGTGCATACTAGCTCATTATGCTTTTTCCCTTACAGGTGTATAAAAAAAAAAAAATGTCAGCGGGTTTACTACCGCTTTAAAGATCACAGTGCTCGATACATCAAGATATGCATAAATAAATCTAATATCAGTGGATAATTTAAATCAGTGCAAACTGATTCCCTCCAGCACAATTCTTCAAGAAACAGCTAGCACATGGTTAGGCCTGACACTGGTCTCAGCCAGGTCTTAGTAAAAGTACCATATTACAGGCAGAGACCGCAGGCCCCTATGGTGTAGCAAAAGGAAGTTCTGGTGCTAGCTGCCCTCTTTGGTGGACTACTGATCCCAGTCAGACCCTTGCAGACCCCGACAGCCCTCCTGACTGCAGCGACCTGACTTCAATGCCAGTAACATCACAGTCTCTCCCGCTGGCTCTACATCCATCTCAGACAGCCTTCCAGTCTGCTCCGGCATGACTCTCCCAGCTTTCCCAACTGTGCCTGCCACTCATCGACACCTGGTGGATTCCACCTGGAGACTTTCCCAGCAGTATTCCCCGCTGTCCTCTCCTGCTCCTGTTTAGGACTCCACTTGGGTTGTATGGGGATCCTTCCCAGCTCTGAGACCCTGGCTCAAGATCACCCCCCGTACAACACCTCCCCAGCTGGGCTGACTCTAGGTAGCCTGCCCCCAGCCAATCCAAGTTGGGGATTCGTCAGGGTTCTTTAGAACACCCTAGACAGCTCCACCTTTCTTCCACTACTCCCTTCTTGAAGCCTCTAGAAGCAGAAGGGAGGTAACTGAAAGATGAGGCTAGCTGTGAGTCACCAGCCTACTCTAAGCCACTCCTAGCCCTACAGATAAAACAAAAACTGGCCCAGCTGAAAGCGAGCCCCGCGGCTGCCTCTGGTGCAGGGGGATGCACCAGAGGGGGGTAGTGCTGGTTGTTTGCAACCCCCCAGAAGAAAAGCCTACCAGCCACCACAGGCTAAAAGGCTTGTATTGATCTAACTTAATTGTAGAGATCACACTCCCTCAGGTGAGATTATTGCTGAGGCTGCATCTTCGTTTTTTCATCACTATTTCACTTTTATTATTTATACAGTTTTTTGCACGGACTATCCATTGTTTGCACTGATTTAAATTATCCACTGATATTGGATTTATTTATACATATTTTGATGTATCGAGACTGTAATCCTTAATTTTTTTAATGATTATTGTTATTATTATAATCGTTCCATTACTTCAGTTACTGTAGTGTGTTACTATTTAAATTTAAAATATACATTTATGAGAGTGTGAACAGTACCAGCAGCATAGTCAGCCTACCTTTTGGTTATCATTTAGTTGCTTGCAGGATTTTCATAATATACAGTATCTCACAAAAGTGAGTACACACCTTACATTTTTGTAAATATTTTATTATACCTTTTCATGTGACAACACTGAAGAAATTACACTTTGCTACAATGTAAAGTAGTGAGTGTACAGCTTATATAACAGTGTAAATTTGCTGTCCCCTCAAAATAACTCAACACACAGCCATTAATGTCTAAACTGCTGGCAACAAAAGTGAGTACACCCCTAAGTGAAAATGTCCAAATTGGGCCCAAAGTATCAATATTTTATGTGGCCACCATTGTTTTCCAGCACTGCCTTAACCCTCGTGGGCATGGAGTTCACCAGAGCTTCACAGGTTGCCACTGGAGTCCTCTTCAACTCCTCCATGACGACATCATGTAGCTGGTGGATGTTAGAGACCTTGCGCCCCTCCACCTTCCATTTGAGGATGCCCCACAGATGCTCAGTAGGGTCTAGGTCTGAAGACATGCTTGGCCAGTCCATCGCCTTTACCCTCAGCTTCTTTAGCAAGGTAGTGGTCATCTTGGAGGTGTGTTTGGGGTCGTTATCATGTTGGAATACTGCCCTGCGGCCCAGTCTCTGAAGGGTGGGGATCATGCTCTGCTTCAGTATGTCACAGTACATGTTGGTATTCATGGTTCCCTCAATGAACTGTAGCTCCCCAGTGCCAGCAGCACTCATGCAGCCCCAGACCATGACACTCCCACCACCATGCATGACTGTAGGCAAGACACACTTGTCTTTGTACTCCTCACCTGGTTGCCGCCACACACGCTTGACACAATCTGACCAACATCTGAATACGTTTATCTTGGTCTCATCTGACCACAGGACATGGTTCCAGTAATCCATGTCCTTAGTTTGCCTGTCTCCAGCAAACTGCGGGCTTTCTTGTGCATCATCTTTAGAAGAGTCTTTTTACTGGGATGACAGCCATGCAGACTAGGGCTGTGGAAATTAAAGATTAACCACTTCAACACCGCTTCATGTTCATATGACGCCCACAAGGTGGATCTACCATCCTGGGTGGGCGTCATATGACGTCCTCGGATTCCCGGCCGCCTGGGGGGGGCGCGCGGCATCGCTCGGGACCTGGTGCGGGTGCCCGGCGGCCGCGATGTCCGCCGGGCACCTGCGATTGCCCGTTAAAACAACGGGACCGTGCGGGACGGTGGAGCTGTGTGTGTAAACACACAGCTCCACGGTCCTGTCAGCGGCGAGGAGACAGATCATGTGATCCCAGTAAGGAGGAACACATGATCGGTCTCCTCCCCTTGAGTCCCCTCCCCCCAGTTAGAATCACTTCTATTAGGGAACACATTAACCCCTCCAGCGCCCCCTAGAGTTAACCCCTTCCCTGCCAGTCACATTTACACAGTAATCATTGCAATTTTATAGCAACGATCGCTGTGTAAATGTGAATGGTTCCAAAAATGTGTCAAAAGTGTCCGAAGTGTCCGCCGCAATGTCGCATTCACGAAAAAAAAAAAAAATCGCAGATCGCCGCCATTATTAGTAAAAAAAAAAAAAAAAAAAATTCAATAAATCTATCCCCTATTTTGTAGACGCTATAACTTTTGCGCAAACCGATCAATATACGCTTATTGCGATTTTTTTTACCAAAAATATGTAGAAGAATACGTATCGGCCTAAACTGAGAAAAAAATAGTTTTTTTAAAAAAAAATTGGATATTTATTATAGCAAAAAGTAAAAAATATTGTGTTTTTTTTCAAAATTGTCGCTCTTCTTTTGTTTATAGCGCAAAAAATAAAAACCGCAGAGGTGATCAAATACCACCAAAAGAAAGCTCTATTTGTGGGAAAAAAAAAGACGTAAATTTTGTTTGGGTGTAACGTCGCACGACCGCGCAATTGTTAGTTAAAGCGACGCAGTGCCGAATCGCAAAAAGTGCTCTGGTAAGGAAGGGTGTTTAAAAGCCCTGTATTGAAGTGGTTAATTCCTCGATTAATCGATTCATTTTTTTGATCGCTCAAACTTCTTTTGATCAATCAAAATTCTTTTGATCAGTACCCACCTCTCCGCCGTCTTCTGGGTCTTCAGGGAGTTCCGTCGGAGATCCGGTGACATTGATGTCACCGGACTCCTCCCCCTTCCCCAAGTGCCTCCGTCCGCTAACGAAGGGAAGGGGGGAGGAGTCCGGTGACGTTGAAGTTTTGATTAAACGTAACGCGTACGGGGGAGGAGCTACGCATGACGTCACCCGCTGCTGCCCTACGGAACTAACACGATTGTCGGCTTTACATGCTGGGTTTTTATCATCTTTATGTGAGTAGTTTGTGTTTGAACACAAAAATTAAATCTTATACTTAAGCGTTAAGCATTTAGATCTTTTCTTTCTACCCATGACCTGGTGTCCTTGCTGAGATCTAAGGAGACGTCAGAAAAGTTTATGGTCCGTGTTAACCCTTTTGATACCCGCTTGCATGACCACCTGTTTGCACAGGGGTCCATGCCATAAGGTGAGAGTAATTAGTTAGACCGGAGGGGAGGGATTGTCACGCTGCTGTGGAAAAAAAAGACTCACGTCATGCTACAGTTTGAATTTAAAAAGTCATGGATTGTGGAAACTAACTAGTGTCGGTGATTGTATATAGTGTATACCACATTTATACTGACTAATGCAGAGTTGCAATGCAAGGAGATCAGCCAAAAGTAGTTGGATCTGTATGTGAGTTATAATTAATCAAAATTAGTTGATTAATCGATTTAAAAAAAATAGATTAATCGAACACGAAAATTTTAATCAGTAACAGCCCTAATGCAGACCAATTTGATGCAGTGTGCGGCATATGGTCTGAGCACTGACAGGCTGACCCCCCATCCCTTTAACCTCTGCAGCAATGCTGGCAGCACTCATATGTCTATTTCCCAAAGACAACCTCTGGATATAACCAGTGGCGGCCCGTCCATAGGGGGCGCCCGGGCGCCGCCCCCCCCCCTCCTTGCAGTTAAAAAATAAAAAAAAAAATAAAAAAAAAAGTTCAAAAAAAAAAAAAAAAAATGTATTTAAACATGTCCCTTTAAGGGCGCCATGTCCCTTTAAGGGCGCACAGTGCAGTATGCACCGCTCTATCACCAATAGATAGATTCATGCATTGCATGAATCTATCTATTGGTCACCTCTGCCGCCCCCTATTCAGGTGTCCGGCCCCTGATCGGGCGCCGGGCATCTGAATTACAGTGGGGGGGGGTGTTGCTGGAAGTGCCCCTATTAGAGCTGTAAGCTCTAATAGGGGACCCTATTAGAGCGGTGTGCTCTAATAGGCTTCCCTAAGTGTAAACAGCGGGCGCACGGCCGTGCGTTCGCTGATTACACAGTATTGTGTTAGAGAAGCGAATACATCGCTTCCCTAACACAGACCCGCCTCTCAGCCAATCAGGTTGCCAGGTCTGTTACCTGTCACCTGATTGGCTGAAGTCACAGGCGCTGTGATTGGACGCTAGGCGTCCAATCACCTAGCGTCCAATCACAGCAGAAGAAGACAGGAGGAGCGCGGGAGAGGACATCCGACGGAGACATCCGACGGAGACACCGCTCGTCGCCTGACGCCGTCACCAGCTGCACACCGGGACAAGGTAAGTGCAGAGGGCAGGCAGGGGGCACAGTGGCAGCACTTAAGGGGCACAGTGGCAGAACTTGGGGCACAATGGAAGCACTTAAGGGGCACAATGGCAGCACTTAAGGGGCACAATAGCAGCACTTAAGGGGCACAATGGCAGCACTTAAGGGGCACAGTGGCAGAACTTAAGGGGCACAATGGCAGCACTTAAGGGGCACAATGGCAGCACTTAAGGGGCACAATGGCAGCACTTAAGGGGCACAATGGCAGAACTTGGGGCACAATGGCAGAACTTGTGGCAGAACTTGGGGCACAATGGCAGCACTTAAGGGGCACAATGGCAGCACTTAAGGGGCACAATGGCAGCACTTAAGGGGCACAATGGCAGCACTTAAGGGGCACAATGGCAGAACTTGGGGCACAATGGCAGCACTTAAGGGGCACAGTGGCAGCACTTAAGGGGCACAGTGGCAGCACTTAAGGGGCACAGTGGCAGCACTTAAGGGGCACAATGGCAGAACTTGGGGCACAATGGCAGCACTTAAGGCACAGTGGCAGCGTTTGATGGGCACAGTGGCAGCGTTTGATGGGCACAGTGGCAGCGTTTGGGCACAGTGGCAGCGTTTGATGGGCACAGTGGCAGCGTTTAATGGGCACAGTGGCAGCGTTTGATGGCACAGTGAGGCTGTTTGTTTGCGCCCCCCCAAAAATTTTGAGCACCAGCCGCCACTGGATATAACGCTGAGCACGTGCACTCAACTTCTTTGGTCGACCGTGGCGAGGCCTATTCTGAGTGGAACCTGTCCTGTTAAACCACTGTATGGTCTTGGCCACCATGCCGCAGCTCAGTTTCAGGGTCTTGGTAATCTTCTTATAGCCTATGCCATCTTTAAGTAGAGCAACAATACATTTTTTCAGATCCTTAGAGAGTTCTTTGCCATGAGGTGCCATGTTGAACTTCCAGTGACTAGTATGAGAGAGTGAGAGCGATAACACCAAATACCAAAAGTAACACACCTGCTCCCCATTCACACCTGAGACCTTGTAACACTAACAAGTCACATGACACCGGGAAAATGGCTAATTGGGCCCAATTTGGAAATTTTTACCTAGGGTGTACTCACTTTTGTTGTCAGCGGTTTAGACATTAATGCCGTGTGTTGAGTTATTTTGAGGTGACAGCAAATTTACACTGTTATACAAGCTGAATACTCACTACTTTACATTGCAGCAAAGTGTCATTTCTTCAGTGTTGTAACATGAAAAGATATAATACAATATTTACAAAAATGTGATGGGGTAATCACTTTTGTGAGATACTGTATGAGAAATGGCAATATATTTTTATGAAGTTCTTTTTGTATAGAAGCTATGAAACAGAATAAACAACATTATTCATGTAGAGCAGGCTTTCTCAACCTTTTAACCATAGAGGAACCCCAAAAATAATTTTCATTTCTCGAGGAACCCTCACTAAAACCAATTCATCAGGACTCAATAGGAATAATGCCCCTTATATTGGTGGTCAATAGGAAGAATATTCACCTTAAAGTGGTTCTCAGAATGCCACCCTTAAAGACAGCTAAAACAATATTTGGTGTCATGCTGCTGGCTTTGCTAAGTGGTGCTGAACCTTCCACTCTGTAGGCATCATCAAATAGGTGGTTCATCTGCCACAGCTTAAGGAACCCTTAGGAACCTCTGGAGGAACCCCAGGGTTCCACGGAACCCTGGTTGAGAATGGCTGATGTAGAGTGTGAGAAATCGGATGTATACTGGTAAATACAAATGTATATATATAAAAAAAAAAAAAATACAGATACATATATAATTAATATAATAATAAAAAGAGTATTCTTTTCTTTTCATCCCCTTATCTCTCCCAGTGAGCATTGAACGGTGTTTCTAAAAGGAGAATTAGCCAGAGGTGATTTCTTTAAAGGTTTCTGAAAGGGTGAAAATGAACCAGGGTTTCCATCTAAGATGTAATTGAGTTGTGTTTTCTCTTTTTATAGCTATGGTTTCTTCCATTTCATATATTGACTTAATTTTCATTTGCCAATCCTTAATTGATGGGGTGTTTTTAGCTTTCCAGTTGATTGGGATTAGTGCTTTGGCCGCATTGAGTAAATGTCTTGTTATGGAGTTTTTGTATTTTCTGTAGGAAAGGTCATTGATATGAAGTAGGCAGGAGGCTGCATTAAGTTATATTTGAGTGCCTGTGATGTGGACTATCCACTTAATAACTTGAGTCCATAACTTGAGTCCAGAAAGTTTGAATTGGGGTTCCACCATAAGTGGAGGAAGGAACCTCTTTCTTTGTTGCATCTCCAGCAAGCGTCCGATTCCCCAGGAGACCATTTTTTTAGTTTTATACATATTTACATATACAGTATATGTAGTACATATTTATATGATATTTCTTGTAGACGTGTGCTTAGGGAGCATTTGTGGGTAAACACACTGGCTTTTTCCCATTGCTGATCTGAAAATTGCATATTTAGTTCATTTTCCCAATTTGTTTTATATTTCTCCGGGGAATCAGACGTTGGCTGCGACAGCAAGTTATATGTAAGTGAAGTGGTCTTTTCTATTGGAGTTTGGTTGAGGCAAATGTTTTTTAAGTTAGTGAGTAGTCTAACTATACAGTCTTTTTTTTTTTATTGTTTAGTATAAAGTCATGAATTTGTAAGTAGATCCAGAAGTTGAGGGGTTTTGGGCCTAGTTCGTGTTGTAAGTCTGTATAGGATTTTAGTTTGTTGTGTTGTAGGCGTTGTGAAGTTTAGTGGTTTTAGCTTGTGAAAGGATGTTATTGTCAAGTCCGGGTGGGAAGTCTGGGTTGTTTGCTAGTGAAGATAAGGGGCTGGGTGTAGAGATTATTTTATGTTTAGTTGCCTTTAGTTATCTGGTGGAATATCTTCAGGGTTTTGAAAATTAAGGGATGTCTTTTAACATTGAGAGGCTATTGTCTAATATCAGTCCATGGTAAATATTGTACAGCAAGTTTTGACCATGATTTTTGTAGGTTCACCCAGTCCTTGTTTTGGTCATGACAATGTCAATCAACTATTCTGGATAGGTGAGTCGCATAATAGTATTTTCTAAAATCTGAAAGTCCCATTCCCCCTTTTGTCTTAGGGCATTGTAGCAAACTGAGTTGTATTCGAGGACATTTGTTGGCCCATGGAAAGTATCTTTGGATTGACGCTAATTTCTTGAAGAAAGTTTCTGGTAGTTCTATAGGTAGAGTGTGGAATAGGTAAAGTAGTCTTGGCAGTACCGTCATTTTTAAGATGGCGGCCCTGCCAAACCATGAGAAGTGCTTGGAGTTCCAGATTTTTAAGTCCTTTTCAATCTTTTTAAATAATGGTTGAAAGTTGTGATCATAAATGGATTCTATTTTGGGGGTAAGATGAATGCCGAGGTATTTCAGTGAAGTACTTTCCCACTTATAAGGACAATTCTTAAGTGTAAGTTGTTCTGTTTTTTTTTTAAAGTGTAAGGCTGCTTTCACACTGGGGCGGTTTGCAGGCGCTATTGCGCTAAAAATAGCGCCTGCAAACCGACCCGAAACAGCTGTTGCTGTGTCTCCAGTGTGAAAGCCCTGAGGGCTTTCACACTGGAGTGGGTGCGCTAGCAGGACGGTAAAAAAAGTCCTGCTAGCTGCATCTTTGGAGCGGGGGAAGGAGCGGTGTGTTCACCGCTCCTATACCGCTCATTCCCATTGAAATCAATGGGAGACCGTGGGAATACCGCCGGCAAAGCGTCGCTGCAGCGGCGCTTTTCGGAGGTTTTTAACCCTTTTTCGGCCGCTAGCGGGGGTTAAAACCACCCCGCTAGCGGCCGCATACCGCGGGTAAAACGATGGTAAAGCAGCGCTAAATATAGCGCTGCTTTACCGTCGCCGCCCCGCACCGCCCCAGTGTAAAGCCGGCCTTAGACTCATTGCTTCTAATTTTTTATGGTTCATTTTAGAATTGGATAAGTATTTAAATTCTTGAAAAGTTTTATTTAGGTTTGGGATAGAAATGTGTGGTTGGGTAATATAGAAAAGTAGGTCATCGCCATAAGCTGCTAATTTATAGTCTCTTTTATCTATTCTAAATCCATGGATCGATGGTTGTAGATTAATAGTTCTAATTAATGGTTCAATAGATAGGATGAAGAGCAAAGGTGATAGGGGGCATCCCTGTCTTGTTCCATTATGGATTTCTATGGAGTCTGAATATGTATCATTGATTTTTATTTTTGCGCTTGGGTTGATATATAGGGATTTCACGTTGTTGCCAAACCCGATGTGTTCACAGGTGGAGAACATATAATCCCAAGAAACCCTATTGAAGGCCTTCTCTGCGTCAGTTGACAGCAGAAGGTCTTCGATATTGCTCTGTCGGATCCTATGAATTAGATTAAGTGTTTTAGTAGTGTTGACTTTTGCTTCATGACCTGGCATAAATCCTACCTGTTCAGCTCTGATAAGTCTGTCAAGAAGAGGTCTAATCCTGTTGGCAAGAATGTTTGCAAGGAGTTTTAAATCTAAGTTTAATAGGGAAATGGGCCTATAATTTGTGCAATCAGCAGGGTCTTTATTTGGTTTTGGGATCACTATAATGTATGCTAGAAGAAATTCTTTAGATGCCTTGTGTCCTTTGGAGATAGCATTTAGGGCTTTAGTCAATGGTTGGGTTAATATATTTTCAAACATTTTATAACATTTTTAAGTGAAGCCATCAGGGCCCAGACTTTTCCCTGTTTTCAGTTCTTTGATGGCATTTGAAACTTAAACTGGGGTTATGGGTTTTTCCAGTGAGGTTACATCAATTTGGGGGAGCGTGGGCATGTCACAATTAGTTAGGTATTCTTAAATTGTCTGTTCTCTGTCACCAATAAAATTTGTTGGTTTGTTTTGGGGTTGTATGTTGTAAAGTGTGGTGTAAAAATTATGGAAGAGTTCTTCTATTTTGGTTGATTTGTGAATCATAATGCCGTCTTTATTACGAACTCCGTGGATATTATTTGCTAATTTTGCTTATTTTAAAGCTTTTGCAAGGAGTTTACCTGGTTTATCCAGGTGCTCATAATAAATCGACCTCCTGAGGAATAGCGGGACCCGCGACCCGACTCACGGAGCTTACCGCACGCCCACCGGCCGCCTCTTAAAGGGCAACGTACAGGTACGTGATTCTGCCTGTACGTGCCCTATATCTGCATGAGTCGGTCGGGAAGCGGATAATAAATCATTAAAACAGAGAGCTGCATATATACAAGATATACCTTTAAAAGATATAATGTAATATCTGTGTCTGGGTTTTTCTTTTCAAAGGAGAAGGAACATTATATTCCATTGTTTAATTCATTTATGTGTAGTCAGCTTTCACATTTAATGGTTTTGTTGCCTTAGGGTTAGCTAATAGTAGGAATCTGAATTGCTCTGGTCAGAGATGAACTACTATATTTAGTTATGGTTCCTTCTCCTTTGACAAATGTATAAAGGGTGTATTTGTCCCACATCGTTGTAAAATGTCTGTATACAACTAAAGGGTTAACGATAAACCAGTACCGCATCATATAAGAATGGCTGAGGAATGTCTCATTTGTATCAAAGCTTCTATTCAGATATAGATGACTAAGCCTCATTCTTATTGTTATTTTATATATCTGGTAGATCTCTAGTAGGGCCTTCGTGAGGTCCTGGGAGGTAAACTGGTTATTGTTCTTTGAGGTGAACAGTGTACAGATTTCGTCTGTTCCTCATTAAAGAGTTTAGGGTCGTCTTAATGTGGGGTGATCAATACAGAGTAGTATAACTTGGATTTTTCTTATGTTATGTATAAACCCTTTTGGATGTTATCAACTGGGATTAGAGGGTGTAGTCTTTGGGTAGTTTTTTTTTCTGGATGTTTTCATTGGATTCCAAATACTCACAATTGATGGGTCACAGTGTCAGGTCACCTGAGACCAGGTGACAGATGCACTCCGTGGGAGTCGGAAGTGCACCGCTAGGTAGTGGACCTTAGGACTGACTGCTGCGGATTGTACCCAGGGAGATTTAGGACACAGGTCTACTGGATCCCTAACACAAATCCCAGTGGGAGCTAGAGCATAGATTCCCCAGGGTGTGGAGTCTAAGAGCCAGCAGGTATTCGCCAGAGCCACCAGTGGTGAGGATGGACTTCGCTGCAGTCTGGCTCCAGGTCGCGGCCCCTAGGGTCTCACAGCTCACGCTCTCAGTAGACTACAGGAGAAGGAAGCAGCAGGCTGGAACGACAAGGATAGTAAGGGGATAAGGCAGAGGTCAGGGCAACTAGCAGACAGGAACAACAGAGTACACGCCAAAGGTTCAGGCTCACAGGCAGACAGGGATGGTCGGGACATGCCAAAAGGTCAAGGTCACAAGCAGACATGAATCGTTGAGAACATGCCAAGGTTGGTAACAGAGACAAACTTAACGCACACGGCAAGCAGGAAACAGAAAGGCCAAATACAGAATGAATGCACAATGGTTGATCAGCACCACTTGCTTGCAGTGCACAGGTTAATATAGGGTTCCCTAATAGGGTCAGGGGTGGAGCCATGCTTATAGGAGAGGTTATAAAAACCACCAGGTGGAAGTGGCTGGCCCTTTTAGTCTGAACACACGAGGAGAGGTAAGCAAACAGAGGAAGATTACTGCATAATCATGACACACAGTTCTTGTAAGTGAGTTCTGGGAGTCGTAGAGTATGTGTGGCCTCGAGAGTTGTGTTTTCTGTCCTCAAAGTATAAAGTGTAGAAAAAACTTGGTATAATCAGAAAAGAAAACTTAGTTAGATTGAACAAAACCTTTATATACTTTTCATTGGTGTATGTAATTTGTCCCGTTGTGATCGTTGAAAGTACTTTGGTGTGCATTAACGCTGTAGGAAGGTGTGAATTTCTCAAATCACATTGTATATTGTGTCTTTTAAGTGAGTAATGAAAAGTAACTGCTATTAGTACAATTTCTGTAGGTGTTGCAGCGATAACAGCATTTATTATTACAGTTCACAATCCAATGCTGCCATCTAGTGACGTTACAAGAAACTGCATTATGGAAATATAATGCTTTTTAACCAGAAAGTGCTGAATGCTTAACTTTATCAATAAATGATATTGTCATATTGTAGAATGGGTTTTGTGAAAGTGAAAAGCGTGACACAATCCTGAGTAGCAAGATTGTAGTTTTCATAGTACTTTTGATTTTTGCCTACTTTTACAAATGGAGATTTGTAGGGAGAGGGTTTGGGTGGAGATTAATTGGAAGTCACTGGAGGAGGTAAGCGGAATTCCTGATACCATTCTGGTAGGTCTATCAGTTTGATTTGGATGTTGTTGCAGAAGAGGAGTAGGTCATCAAGGGTATGCAGCAGATATTGTTTCCCGTTGAAAGTAGCCTGAACTGCAAAAGGAAATTTTCATCTATATGGTATCCCTTTTTTCCCTCATCACATCCCTGATAGGCCTGACTGCTCTCCTATATTTGAGCGCTATGGGAGAGAGGTCCTGAAAAAGTTGTATAGTGACGTCATTGAAAAGGACCTGTTGGTGGTGCTGGATCAGGTGCTCTAGGTCTCAGTGCCCTGTGTGCTCTGTCAAAGTCTATGGGAGATTCTAGTGTTCTCTCTAACAGGCTATTAAAGACAGAGCAGAGTGCAGGTTTCATTTGGTCTGCAGTTACCGTTTCTGGAATACCCCTTATTCTTATGTTGCTCCATCTGCCTCTATTATCTAAATCTTGCAGGTGTCTGTTTATTGCAATCAGATGTTGGGAGTGTGTTGTGGAGACTTCTTCAAGTCTTTTGATTGCTTTCTCCCTGTGCCTTCCTGCTCTCTCCCCAGCCGCCATTTGCTCTGTGAGCATGAGGATGTCAGCCTTTAAATCAGTGATGGCAGCAGAAAATGCTTTTTTATGTCTGCTGCAATGTCCATCATTGCTGCATATGTTAGTGGGAGTTCTGGTGGTGAGGGGTCTCTTACCAGATCCTCTGAAGCAGCCAGCGACTAATTGTCAGAGTCGTCTTCCTCCTCCTGCTTCTGAGCCCGCGCCATCTTGGCTCCTGCCATGCGTCTTCTGCTCTGTGCCTTGAAAATGTTGGGTATCTAGCAGATCCTGACCCTCGAGGGTGATTGTATTGTGTTCCCCCTCTTGTTAGTCTGCCCATTCTTTTAAAAATAGGATCGCTGTGTGGGAAGATTTAGTGCCCGCTCCGGAGCTCTGCTTTCATGCGGCCATCTCCTCCGCTCTTCAGGCCCGACTTTGTTTTCACTTGATGTTTTGGCACATTATTCATAGTTTATCCCTATACTGACACAGATCACAGTATACTCTTTTATTTGTTAGTTTTGTGTGTAAATTGAGCACATTTGAGTAGTTGTATAAATTGGCACTGTTTTACTTACAGTATCTCACAAAAGTGAGTACACCCCCCTTATGTTTTTGTAAATATTTTATTATACCTTTTCATGTGACAACACAGAAGAAATTACACTTTGCTACAATGTAAAGTAGTGACTGTACAGCTTGTATAACAGTGTAAATTAGCTTTCCCCTTAAAAAATTAGGGTGACCACATTTCCAAACTGCCATTCAGGGACACCCCCCCCCCCCCCCTCACCCAAAAGATGATTTTTGAATTTTTTTTGCCGATTCTTGGGGCAGGCAAAATATGAAATCAGCGGGCCCGTGTGCAAGATCAAAAGTGGGCCATAGGCATCAAGAACAACAACAATATGGCACGTAAAGCGCGTTGTGGTGAACAGTGTCTTATATTGCGCTAAATATTGGCTTAAGGGGGGTGTTGTTAAAGAGAGTCTGAGATGACTTATATAGTGCAGAATGTTGTAATGTTAAATATGGAATGCAGAGTGTATGACAGTGAGTAGTATGCACAGGAGAGGAGTGCAGAATGTATGGCGGGGGGTAATATGTACAGGAGAGGAGTGCGGAGTGTATGGCGGGGGTAATATGTACAGGAGAGGAGTGCGGAGTGTATGGCGGAGGGTAATATGTACAGGAGAGGAGTTTGGAGTGTATGGCGGGGGTAATATGTACAGGAGAGGAGTGCGGAGTGTATGGTGGGGGGTAATATGTACAAGAGAGGAGTGCAGAGTGTATGGCGGGGGTAATATATACAGGAGAGGAGTGCGGAGTGTATGGTGGGGGGTAATATGTACAGGAGAGGAGTGCCGAGTGTATGGTGGGGGTAATAAGTACAGGAGAGGAGTGCAGAGTGTATGGCGGGGGGTAGTTAGTGAAGAGAGGAGGAAGAGGAGTGCAATACCACCTCCTGATAGTCTGTCAGCCACTGCTATACCACCTTGGTGGTGGGGCACTCCGAAGGATGTAAGGGGGCACTCTGGAGGCACTAAAGGGGCACCCTGGAGGTTGTAAGGGGGGATGTAAGGGGGCACTCTGGAGACACTAAGGGGCACCCTGGAGGTTGTAAGGGGGGGTCTAAGGGGGCACTCTGGAGGCACTAAGGGGGCACTCTGGAGGTTGTAAGGGGAGATGTAAGGGGGCACTCTGGCGGTACTAACTTAGTCAGAGCCCCCTTACATCCTCCGGGGTGCCCCCTTAGTGCCTCCTTACATCCTCTGGAGTGTGCCTTACATTCTCCTCCAAAGTGCCCCCTTACATCCTCCTCCAGAATTGCCCTGAATCTCTAGCAAAGTTCCCAGGGTTCCAGACGGTACAATTGTCCCCTCAATAGCAGCCAGTTTGTCTTTGAAGATGGGGAAGGGGGCAAGTTGTCAAAGAAGAATACTTAAGCCCCATACACACGGTCGGATTTTCCGATGGATTCTGTCCTATCGGACAATGTTGTCGGAAATTCCGACCGTGTGTAGGCACCATCGGACAGTTTCTATCGGATTGTCCGACGGACAAAGTTCTATCTCCTGCGCTATAAATTTTCCGACAACAAAGTCCGATCACACCAATTCCGATCGTGTGTAGCGAATTCCGACGGACAAAGTGCCACGCATGCTCAGATCACATTACAAGACCAAAGCTATTGGCTACTAGCCTCTACGTAGTCCCGTCGTAGGCAACAAACGTCACCACGTTCAGAATGATCGGATTTTCCGACAACATTGTCCGACCGTGTGTATGCAACACCAGTGTCGGACTAAATCCGTCGGACCAAATCCGATGGATTTGGTGGTCGGATTTTCCGACCGTGTGTATGGGGCTTAACAGTGATTTTGGAGGATAAGAGCAGGCTGTATGTGCTAAGGGGCACACTTTGGAAGGGGAGAGAAATTGTGCTGGAAGGGGGGGTTGAATAAAAAATCGGACCCCCCAGCACAATTTCTCTCCCCTCCTAAAGTGCCCCCTAGCACAAACACATGCTCTTATCCCCCAAAATCACTGCAAGTATTCTTTTTTGACAACTTGCCCCCTGTCTCTGTCTCCTTCTCCTGCAAGTGCCAAGCATTAATATTCTGTACAAACCTCAGATCATCACGTCCCGTCCTGTTGAGTGCTGTTTCCATTCTCCTCCCCCTCCTTCTCCTGTCTGCGACATCCGAGCCAAGGAAAAGGGGGAGGGGACTTCAGTCCATGTGTTAGTGTGAGGTGGGCAGGAGGGGGGAGAGATGCCGTACACACTGTAATTGCAGCGTGTGGGTACAGAAACACCCCACACAAGCTGCAAGTCAGTCACTGGAGCCAAGTGCGGAGGTGGAAGAACCAGTAGTGACTCCCAGCAGCACTAGCACGGAGGAGGAGGAAGTGAAATCCTCCTCTGCTTTCAGCGCTGGGCAGTGACGTCACTGGTTGCCAGACGGCTATAGCAACCAGTGATCAGGAGTAGGTGGAGGTGGAGCCAGAGCCAGCGCTATGGTGGCTCAGTCCCCCCTGTTCCCAGATTATCAGTTTAATTCCAGGACACTGTATTGTCCCGGAATGAAGATGCACGGGACCGGAGACAAAGATGTAAATTACGGGATAATCCCGGGCAATCCGGGACACGTGGGCATCCTACTCAAAATAACTCAACACACAGTCATTAATGTCTAAACCGCTGGCAACAAAAGTGAGTACACCTCTAAGTAAAAATGTCCAAATTGGGCCCACAGTTTCAATACTTTGTGCGGCCACCATTATTTTCCTGCACTGCCTTAACCCTCTTCGGCATGGAGGTCACCAGAGCTCACAGGTTGCCACTGGAGTTCTCTTCCACTCCTCCACGATGACATCACAGAACTGGTGGATGTTAGAGACCTTGCGCTCCTCCACCTTCCCTTTGAGGATGCCCCACAGATGCTCAATAGGGTTTAGGTCTGGAGACATGCTTGGCCAGTCCAGTCACCTTTACCCTCAGCTTCGTTAGCAAGGCAGTGGTCATCTTGGAGGTGTGTTTGGAGTCATTATCATTTTGGAATAGTGCCCTGCGGCCCAGTCGCCAAATGTAGGGCATCATGCTCTGCTTCATCATGTCACAGTACATGTTGGAATTCATGGTTCCCTCAATGAACTGTAGCTCTCCAGTGCCAGCAGCACTCATGCAGCCCCAGACCATGACACTCCCACCACCTTGCTTGACTGTAGGCAAAACACACTTGTCTTTGTATTCCTCACCTGATTGCTGCCACACACGCTTGACACAATCTAAACCATATACAAGCTGTACACTCACTACTTGTAGCAAAGTGTCATTTCTTCAGTGTTGTCACATGAAAAGATATGATAAAATATTTACAAAAATGTGAGATACTGTATATGTTAATATGCCTCGTATACTGGAGACTTTTGGACAGTGCTGATCGGTACCATTGGTCCGTCATTGTTTCAGTCACTAACTTGTGAGTCTATATTTCGGCACATTTCTCGTTTATGTCCTTGTACTTTGTGCATTTGTTTTCATTTTGTGTATTCATTTGTAATTTGTTTATTTGTTTGTTACATTTTTATTTAGCACTTACTACATATCAAGGTATAGTGTTGACTGCTTCTTACATTTTTCACACAAGCGCAGATCACATTTCCATATACCCCAAAAAATAATCATCAAAGTACATTGATTTGTGAAAGTGTGAATTTTATGTAATGTAGTGGAATAGTAAAGTTCAGAGTGTTTAAATTTCAGAGCTTTTTTCCTTTCCATGTTTCAACCGCACCATTTTTGCAATCAAAAATTTTAACCGGCATTGCAAACCCTGGTGTTGGAGTTTTCGACCCCTGAAGAGAAACAGTCATTATCCAGAGCATTCAAAGTAGTTTTTAGAACTTGGGTATTAATGAGGAGAAGGTGTATATTTTATTTCAATGTATTTGTCTAAAGGACAAGCTAAAGTTAAAAGTACACTAGCCTACCCTACCTAGACCACATAACCTTTACTAACCTAGCAACAACACACCCAGCTGTGTACCTACCCCACATGAGATGTGTCATCCTCTACATCAAAGCAAGCCCCCTAGACTTGAATGCAGCCCTAATCCTAGTGCCTCTATATCTGTTAAATGCTCACTGCAAGGGCAAGGCCAACTCTGAACAGAAGAAAAGTTTTGTGGAATAGATAAAGTGCGCACTACCATATATCATATTGTTCAACTAGTTAATCCTAACTGCCAATACTAAAACTCACCATAGTCCCCTTTTTATCAAAACATTTAAAATCAATATTTTTCTTTATTTTGATATTAATAATGTATCCAAAAAGTTTTTTTTTTTTTTTTTCTAAAAGTTTATAATGCACAAACATTACAAAGGCAGTGTAAACATAAGTAGAAAAAATGATCCGCACCCCGGTAGTTGTTCTTAAAATGTCTTCATTTTATTGAATAGCCACAGTGAACAAACGCAGATTAAGTCAGTTGACATGTTTCAGCCTATAAGGCCTTAGTCATAACCATATTACAGACATAAAACTTTGAAATAAATAGTAGCTCTAAAGATCACAGGCTCCACCCATTGATTGTCTTAAGTGACCGCAGGCAATTATCCAAAAAAGAGAATCAGCTGCAATACATATAGGGTGATCCATGTGTATGCCACTAATTTTCACACACCTTGTAGGGATAATATGCACATGTATGTACACATACACGTGCATACACTTATGCACATATAGACATATGCATAAGAAAGCACACCATAAAATTCAAAAAACATTAAATAAAAAAGATGAAATAATAATCCAGGTATGTGAAAAAAAAAAAACAGAAGAGAGAGAGGAGGCTCTAGGGAGAGGCATTCTTAACTACTGCAGCCTCGGAAGAATTTCCCCCCTTCCTGACCAGAGCACTTTTTGCGATTCGGCACTGCGCCGCTTTAACTGAAAATTACGCGGTCATGCGACGTGGCTCCCAAACATAATTGACGTCCTTTTTCCCCACAAATAGAGCTTTCTTTTGGTGGTATTTGATCGCCTCTGCACTTTTTATTTTTTGCGTTATAAACAAAAAAAGAGCGAAAATTTTGAAAAAAAAACGCATTCTTTTTTAAATTTTGCTATAATAAATATTCCCCAATAATATATATAAAAAAATGTTTTTTTTTTTCCTCCATTCAGGCCGATACGTATTCTACTACATATTTTTGTTAGAAAAAAATTGCAATAAGTGATTATTGATTGGTTTGCACAAAAGTTATAGCGTTTACAAAATAGGGGATAGCTTTATGGCATTTTTATTAATATTTTTTTTTTTTTTACTAGTAATGGCGGCGATCATCGATTTTTATCGTGACTGCGACATTATGGCAGACACATCGGACATTTTTTACATATTTTGGGACCATTGTCATTTATACAGCAATCAGTGCTATACAAATGCACTGATTCCTGTGTAAATGACACTGGCAGTGAAGGGGTTAACCACTAGGGGGCAGTTAAGGGGTAAAGTGTGTCCTGGGGCGTGTTTCTAACTGTGGGGGGTGTGGCTACATGTGGCACCTCACTGATCTCTGCTTCCGATCACAGGGAGCAGAGATCAGTGACACTGTCACTAGGCAGAACGGGGAGATGCTTGTTTACATTAGCATCTCCCCATTCTTCCTCTCCGTGAGACGATCGCGGATATCCCCGTGACAATCTTTGGACACCAAACTGTCAGAGACTCTTTACCTAGATCGGAGTCTCGGTGTGTCAGACTGACACAACGCAACAACGATCGACGCGATGCGTGCCCCCAGGGGCACGCATCTGCTTGATATCCTGAGAACATCATATGACATCCGGTCAGGATATTGCATCCACTTTGCTGACGTCATTTTGCCATATGGCGGGCGGCAAGTGGTTAAGCTACATTGTTTCAATTGTATCAATTCCCACTCTATTACAGCCTGAAAAGTATCTATAGTGGAATTTCTTGCATTTACAGGGTAGAAAAACTTGTCCCCATATTGTGATGTACTACATGAAACTCCATAGAAGCCCAAATGCGATTCAGAGTACAGCTGTTTCAAAGTTAATGATGCAGATAAGTTCTGAAACATGCGGACAAACATCTTGTTCTACAGTTGATTGATTTTGGTCAGATTCACTCACCATCTCTGATGTCAGTGGGTCATCCACCTGTTCATCCGTTCCCTGTTGGAAATGTTACCGCAGCAGGAGGTTCCTAACAAATCTATTGGTGTCCAAAATGGTGTTGAAAATATCAAAATGATAGGTGGATGAAAAAGATAGACCCCGTGACAACAGAGCTAATTCAGAATCAGTTAAAATCTCATCCGTTAAATTAACTACTGAAGTGATGGTAAATAATTTGCTATTTATTTTCTTCTCCTTTGTGGATATTGCCAATCTCCATCTTCTCCCCCCTCACCTTTGTCTTTTCTTGCAGTGTCCTGTTTACTGGTTGTTTTTTTTTTCTTTGGGTGCTGACATGGCGTTTTTAGACCCCTTGGGGTTAACAATTCCATCAGAAAAAACCTTGTCTGAGTGGATGCTCTCAGAACTGCAGGTAAACATAAGGCAAAAAATACTTGCAAAATATAATTTTGCAAGTAATTCAAGAGCTACATATTTATAATTTGCTGTTTTGATGATTACACAATCCAAATATAATAAAACATTTGGGGAATTGCAAATGTACTTTTGCTTTAAAAAATATCTGTCTTATGACACAATTGACTGTATTATACAGACAACAGTGCCTTCTGTTACTTGAAACAACCACAACAATAGCGCTATCATTACTGCAAGACAAGATGTCTAGAATGATTCTTTCATTCTGCATAGTAAGAATTTCCTACTTTTCAAATATTTTCATACTAATGTTTGTTTTTGAAAACAAGAACAAGGGTTCATTCACACTAGATGCGTTTTCATATATTCTGCTGTATTTTCCTGAGCACTTAAAATACATGTACAGCAGATAATAACTTTGGGGCATATTCATTTAATGGCAAATTATTGATTTGGCATTTAATTCCAATTAAACGATTCACGGCCAATAAAATGAAATAAGGGGTAGTGGCGCTGTTCAATAGGGGTGTAAAAGATATGCTAAAAATACATATATGCTGGGCAAGAGAAGGGATAATATATATTCATATGGACAGTGTAAAAAATATATATAGAAAAAATATATATATATATGATGGATTATGACCTCCACCCTATAAGTGGGTTGTTCAGAAAAATGTATGAACAATAAATTATGTGCAAAAATGCTGACAATTATATGTGGATATATTAATGTGAATAAATAAACAATGGTAAAAAATGGTAAAAAATGTTTAAAGTGACTCCGTGACACACAACTTATTAATATATAAAAATATAAAATCTGTATAAGAATATTACATAAAAATAAATATAAAAATAGAAGATTTTATATACATGTGTGTATGTGATCCAAGTGAACCGTGGTTATAAAACAGTTAAAGTGCTCAGGTCCGTGTCCACTCTTCAACAACACGTCCGACCATTGGCTCCGTGTTCTCTTGCTTGCTCCGCTTCGGCAGCACATATACTAAAATTGGAACGATACAGAGAAGATTAGCATGGCCCCTGCGCAAGGATGACACGCAAATTCGTGAAGCGTTCCAAGGCAAGAGAACACGGAGCCAATGGTCGGACGTGTTGTTGAAGAGTGGTACATGCCTATTACCCCTGCAGGGGTTAGGCACTCTGGTGAGTGTTTGCTTAACCACTTGCCGACCGCCCCATGTATATATACGTCGGCAGAATGGCACGTACAGGCAGAACCACGTACCTGTACGTGCCATTCTTCCGGCGCGTGGGGTGTCCGATCGGAACCCCCTCCGCCGGCGGGGACGGTCGGCATCGCTTCAGGAGCGATCCGGGACGAGGGGACGGCCAGTGGTTTCTGGCCACCCCCTCGCGATCGCTCCTGGCGAATGAAAAGCTTCCCCTTCCTGTCTATTGTATAGACAGGAAGGCGGAAGTGATGTCACGCTCGGTGCGCCGGTCTATGTGACCGGAACGCCGAGGAGTGAAGATGTACAGGTTAGTGCACAAACAGTACACTGACACAGTACACATAGGCACACAATCCACCCCCCTGTCACCCCCAGATCACCCCTCCCCCCCCCAGTCACAGTGTCACTAATTGCAGTGATCATTTATTTACTGATCACTGCATTTAGTGTCAGTGTGACTGTAATAACTGTCAGGGCAGTTAGTTTTAGGTCCTAGGTAGCCCCCTACCCCCCCCCCCCCCTAATAAAGGTTTAACCCCCTGATTGCCCCTAGTTAACCCCTTCACCCCCTTTTGCCAGTGTCACTAAGCGATCGTTTTTCTGATCGCTGCATTAGTGTCGCTAGGTAACCATTTTTTTTTTATTTTAACCGCCATGTTTATATAGGTTCATAAATAGGTTTATAGGTCAGGTACCCCCATATTACAACCTAAATAAAGGGTTTTAACCCCCTGATTGCCCCTAGAGTTAACCCTTTCACCAGTGATCACCGTATAAATGTCACTGGTGACGCTGGTTAGCCAGTTAGTTATTTCGTTATTTAGGTTCCCCGTCAGGTTTTTATATAGCGTCAGGTACCCCCATATATTACCTAATAAAGGTTTAACCCCCTGATTGCCCCTAGTTAACCCTTTCACCCCCTTTTGCCAGTGTCACTAAGCGATTGTTTTTCTAATCGCTGCATTAGTGTCACTGGTGCCGCTAGGTAGCCAGTTTTTTTTTTGTATTACTGTTACGGGTGACGCTGGTTAGTTAGCTTGTTTTTTATACTGTCAGGGCACCCGC
The DNA here is from genome assembly GCA_028564925.1 of Lithobates sylvaticus. NCBI lineage: Eukaryota > Metazoa > Chordata > Amphibia > Anura > Ranidae > Lithobates > Lithobates sylvaticus. The sequence continues at coordinate 150,989,436 of CM053032.1, read as the reverse complement.
CATTAATTACCCAATAACGGTTTAACCCCCTGATCGCCCGGCGGGTGATATCAATTAGGTTTTAGGGTCAAATAAGGTCTGCGTCGCCCCAGGTTAGTGCCAGTACCGCAAACACCCACGCGCAAAGCATACACCTCCCTTAGTGGTATAGTATCTGAACAGATCAATATCTGATCTGATCAGATCTATACTAGCGTCCCAGCAGTTTAGGGTTCCAAAAAAACGCATTGTTAGCGGGATCAGCCCAGATACCTGCTAGCACCTGCGTTTTCCCCCTCCGCCCAGCCCACCCAAGTGCAGTATCGATCGATCACTGTCACTTACAAAACACTAAGCACACATAACTGCAGCGTTCGCAGAGTCAGGCCTGATCCCTGCGATCGCTAACATTTTTTTTGTGGTAGCGTTTTGATTCAGTCGCTAACAGTCAGGAGCTTTTTTACCTGTGAATCTCAAAAAAATAAAAAAAACAAAAATAGTTGTCGTTTTTATTGTTCTCTCTCTCTCTCTCTTCTCGCTCTTTTTTTACTCCATTCTATTCTGCAATGTTTTATTATGTTTTATCATGCTTGCTTTTCAGGTATGTAATTTTGTTTACTGTGTTTTAGTGTTAAGCATTTTTTTTGTTTTCAGGTGCGCCATTCAGTTGCAGCGCGGATTTATTTATCTTGACAGCAACAGCGTTTGCTCCCACGATACATAAAGCCGCGACTCCAATGCTGTAGGAGGTGATTTCACCACCACAGTTAAAAAAAAGAGCATACGTGCCGAAGCATGGGGGCAGCAGGGGGGGGGGAGGAGCGATTGGCTCCTAATGCCACGTACATACGGTCGAAATTCCGACCGTGTGTACACGGCATAACTTTTGCGGGAGGATGCCCCCATGCATCGGCATATATAAATGGTGCATGTATGCCCATCATTAGAAGTGGGTGGATGAAGGGAGGTATTCTAATGGTGGGCATACCCACCAATCAATCTCTTTTTTTCGTTCAGCCAAGAGGCTGCATGAAAAAAAAAAAGATTACAATATATGTCCAGTATGTTGCTGGACTTTGAATGGTTATACCAGAATGATGCCTGCAGGTTTAGGTATCATCTTGGTATCATTCTTTTCAGCCAGTGATCGGCTTTCATGTAAAAGCAATTCTAGCGGGTAATTAGCCTCTAGACTGCTTTTACAAGCAGTGGGAGGGAATGTCCCCCCTCCCGGATAGAAACCGCGCCATTGGGAAATTGGGAAAGCATTTTATCACACCAATCTTGGTGTGGTCAGATGCTTTGAGGGCAGAGGAAAGATCTAGGGTCTAATAGACCCCAATTTTTTCAAAAAAAAGAGTACCTGTCACTGCCTATTGCTATCATAGGGGATATTTACATTCCCTGAGATAACAATAAAAATCATAACAAAGAAAAAAAATGGAAGGAACAGTTTAAAAATAAAATAAAAAAGCTAAATAAATAAAAAAAAAAAAAAAAAAAAAAAAAAAAAAGCACCCCTGCCCCCCCTTCTCTTGCGCAAAGGCGTACACAAGCGTTGGTCTGGCGTCATATGTAAACAGCAATTGCACCATGCATGTGAGGTATCACCGCGAAGGTCAGATCGAGGGCAGTAATTTTAGCAGTAGACCCCCTCCGTGAATCTAATGTGGTATCATGTAAAGGCTTTTAAAGGCTTTTAAAAATGTATGTAGTTTGTCGCCACTGCGTGTTTGTGCGCAATTTTAAAGCATGTCGTGTTTGGTATCCATGTACTCGGCCTAAGATCATATTTTTTATTTCATCAAAAATTTGAGCAATATAGTGTGTTTTAGTGCATTAAAATAAAAAAAAAGTGTATTTTTTTCCACAAAAAATGCGTTTGAAAAATCGCTGCGCAAATACTGTGTGGAAAAAAAAAATGCAACACCCACCATTTTAATCTGTAGGGCCTTTGCTTTAACAATATATATAGTGTTTGGGGGTTCAACGTAATTTTCTTGCAAAAAAAAAAAATATGTTTTCATGTAAACAAAAAGTGTCAGAAAGGGCTTTGTCTTCAAGTGGTTAGAAGAGTGGGTGACGTGTGACATAGGCTTCTAAATGTTGTGCATAAAATGCCAGGACAGTTCAAACCCCCCCCCAAAAGACCCCATTTTGGAAAGTAGACACCCCAAGCTATTTGCTGAGAGCAATGTTGAGCCCATTAAATATTTTTTTTTTTTTTTGTCCCAAGAGATTGAATAATGAAAAAAAAAAAAATATATATATATTTTTTTTACAAAAAGTTGTCACTAAATGATATATTGCTCAAACATGTCATGGGCATATGTGGAAATACACCCCAAAATACATTCTGTTGCTTCTCCTGAGTACGGGGATACCACATGTGTGGGACTTTTTGGGAGCCTAGCTGCGTACGGAACCCCAAAAACCAAGCACCGCCTTCAGGCTTTCTAAGGGAGTAATTTTTTTATTTCACTTCTCACTGCCAATCACAGTTTCGGAGGCCATGGAATGCCCAGATGGCATAAAACCCCCCAAAATGACCCCATTTTGGAAAGTAGACACCCCAAGCTATTTGCTGAGAGGTATGGTGAGTATTTTGCAGATGTCGCTTTTTGTCACAAAGTTTTGAAAATTGAAAAAAAAAAAAAAAAAAAAATTTTTTTTTCTTTACTTTCTTCATTTTCAAAAACAAATGAGAGCTGTAAAATACTCACCATGCCTCTCAACAAATAGCTTGGGGTGTCTACTTTCCAAAATGGGGTCATTTGGGGGGGTTTTGTGCTATTTTGGCATTTTATGGCCTTCGAAACTGTGATAGGTAGTGAGGAGTGAAATCAAAAATTTGCACCCTTAGAAATCCTGAAGGAGGTGCTTGGGTTTCGGGGCCCCGTACGCGGCTAGGCTCCCAAAAAGTCCCACACATGTGGTATCCCCATACTCAGGAGAAGCAGCAAAATTTATTTTGGGGTGCAATTCCACATATAACTATGGCATGTGTGAGCAATATATCATTTAGTGACAACTTTTTGAAAAAAAAAAATTCTTTTTTATTTTTGTCTTTATTCAATCACTTGGGACTAAAAAAAAAAATATTCAATGGGCTCAACATGCCTCTCAGCAAATAGCTTGGGGTGTCTACTTTCCAAAATGGGGTCATTTGGGGGGGTTTTGTACTTCTCTGCCATTTTAGCACCTCAAGAAATGAAATAGGCAGTCATAAATTAAAAGCGGTGTAAATTCCAGAAATGTACTCTAGTTTGTAGACGCTATAACTTTTGCGCAAACCAATAAATATACGCTTATTGGCATTTTTTTTACTAAAGACATGTGGCTGAATACATTTTGGCCCAAATGTTTGACTAAAATTGAGTTTATTAGATTTTTCTTATAACAAAAAGTAGAAAATCTCTTTTTTTTTCTAAATTTTCGCTCTTTTTCCGTTTATATCGCAAAAAAATAAAAATCACAGAGGCAATCAAATACCATCAAAAGAAAGCTCTATTTGTGGGAAGAAAAGGACGCAAATTTCGTTTCGTTACAAAATTGCATGACCGCGCAATTACCAGTTAAAGTAGTGCAGTGCGAAATTGAAAAAAGACCTCTGGTCCTTAAGCTGACAATTGGTCGGGGCTGAAGTGGTTAATAGGGGTCACTCTGTGGAAGGAGGGGAGCACTGAAAAAATCACCGGTTATCCGTATGTTCTGCTGGAATCATTTGCTACAGGAATTCTTTGAGTTTTAAACAAGACGTCATCAATTTTTATTTCTTCATCACTGTTTGGACACCTGTTTTCTTCTTTTTTTCTTTATTGGGACATGCTTTAAAGACTTTATATTATACATTGTTTGGAGTACACACGGACCTGAGCACTTTAACTGTTTTATAACCACGGTTCACTTGGATCACATACACACATGTATATAAAATCATATTTATTTTTATGTAATATTCTTATACAGATTTAATATTTTTATATATTAATAAGTTGTGTGTCACAGAGTCACTTTAAACATTTTTTACCATTTTTTACCATTGTTTATTTATTCACATTAATATATCCACATATAATTGTCAGCATTTTTGCACATAATTTATTGTTCATACATTTTTCTGAACAACCCACTTATAGGGTGGAGGTCATAATCCATCATATATATATATATTTTTTCTATATATATATATTTTTTTACACTGTCCATATGAATATATTATCCCTTCTCTTGCCCAGCATATATGTATTTTTAGCATATCTTTTACACCCCTATTGAACAGCGCCACTACCCCTTATTTCATTTTATTCCTTTATTACATACTTGTGTGTAGTACTTTATTGGGAGGCTGCAGTTTTATTTCCTAAGCACGGATTCCTTAGTCTATTTGATTCACGGCCAATGTTGTACCACAAATTTGTTCTTCCTTTTCTTCAGTGGCAATGCCAGGTCCCAGTAATGTAATATTTGTGATATATTGGTTGTTATACCTGCCCTTGCTGAGCTGGCTGTTGACATTTAATGATATGCAGAGGGAAAGACATTTGTTTGCTATTGTTGGTAAGGTATATACAGTATACGCTTAATATAGTGGATTGATGTTACTATGTTTTATGGTTACCACCAGTGTTGGTCATCTTACTTTAAAAAAGTAATTAGTTGTTACAAATTACTTCTCCCAAAAAGTAATTGCATTAGTAACTCAGTTACTACATTGGAAAAGTAATTAGTTACGCAGCAAAGTAACTGAATTTTTTTAAATATTCTATACGTGTAACTAAGGGGCGGGTCTAGTATTACTATAAGCAAGGGGCGCATTTATTATTATTGTTATATATTGTGTAACCAAGGGGTTGCTCTATTATTACTCTAACCAAGGGGCAGATCTGCTATAGCGTGTAAGCAAGTGGCGGGTCTATTATTATTATATTGTGTAAGGGGCGGATGACTACAGAAGAGGGCGAATGTTAAATTAATGGGCAGAGCTCGATATATAACAATAATAAATGCGCCCCTTGGTTACAGTAATACTAGACCCCGCCCCTTACTTACACGATAGATGCCCCTTGCAGAGTAGCACAAGCATCGGGAGCGTGCGACATCGCCTCGTACAATTACATGTTAACTGCACCTGCGCGGTGTAGAGTTCACTCAGAGCTGTTTAGGTTTGACAATTATCGGAAGCTCCGTAGTCCTTCGTACTGCGCAAGCCCTGCGCCTGCGCAGTACAGGGGGGTCCTTATCCGGCGGGGGAATTTTTTCGGCAGGACACCGGAATTACACTACTGCCATCTAGTGGCGGTAGATGTAATTGGGGTAACTAAGCCAAAGTAATGGGAACTGAGTTACCATGAGGGGAAAAGTAATCAGTTAGATTACTCGTTACCCTCTAAAGTAACTGCGTTAGGTAACTCAGTTTATTTTAACTCAGTTACTTACATCACTGGTTACCACTATTGAGACCTGATCGAAAGAATTTGAAATATTTTAGCACCAAATCCGAAATTTTAGATACAAAAACACAAAGAAAGTAGGGACTTTAAAGGTGCAAATCGACACAATTATATTAGAAAATCATTATTTATTTTATATCAATAAATATCATTAAAAATCACAAGACTGATAAATTTAACAGACACATTTTACATGTTCCATGTTAAAATTGATGCATCCATCTCGACATGTAAACACACAGATCCACGTCCTGTCACTGGAGAGGAGACCGATGGTGTGTCCCTTGTACATAGGGACACCGATCGGTCCCCTTCCCCAGTCAGTCCCCTCCCCCCACAGTTAGGGAACACATTAACCCCTGCAGCGTCCCCCTAGTGTTAACCCCTTCCCTGCCAGTCACATTTATACAGTAATCAATGCATTTTTATAGCACGGATCGCTGTATAAATGTGAATGGTCCCAAAAATGTGTCAAAAAGCGTCCGATATGTCCGCCGCAATGTCGCAGTCATGATAAAAATCGCAGATCGCCGCCATTACTAGTAAAAAAAAAAAATAATAATAAAAATGCTATAAATCTATCCCCTATTTTGTAGACGCTATAACTTTTGCGCAAACCAATCAATATACGCTTATTGCGATTTTTTTTACCAAAAATATGTAGAAGAATACGTATCGGCCTACACTGAGGAAAAAATTTGTTTTAACTGCGATACACCCTACTAACATCTTTTTCCATTCTAGCAATATCGCTTCTCGGCCTTTTGGCCATGATCAAGTGTCACGTCGACTTTAGCCCTTAGGGGTGTCCCTGTTGCCCAGCTGTGACGTTGATAAGCACTTTGATCTAACCAAGCCACTTGGTCCCTGTGGGGTACCCTCTGCTCGGCCTTGTAGGATCGTCGATTCAATTCGGCTTCACCTACTTGCTGCTATTGGGTTAGAGGCTTAGTCCCCGCATGGAACGAGACTGCGATACACCCTACTAACATCTTTTTCCATTCTATCATTATCGCTTCTCGGTCTTTTGGCCATGATGTGAAAGAGCAGAAGATAGCGAAGGAGACCAGCGAGAAGACCCCCCCAAGACGGAAGAAAACCCCCGAAGCTGTGCAATAAAGTATTTAAAAAAACTAACATCTTTTTCCATTCTAGCAATATCGCTTCTCGGCCTTTTGGCCATGATCAAGTGTCACGTCGACTTTAGCCCTTAGGGGTGTCCCTGTTGCCCAGCTGGGACGTTGATAAGCACTTTGATCTAACCAAGCCACTTGGTCCCTGTGGGGTACCCTCTGCTTGGCCTTGTAGGATCGTCGATTCAATTCGGCTTCACCTACTTGCTGCTATTGGGTTAGAGGCTTAGTCCCCGCATGGAACGAGACTGCGATACACCCTACTAACATCTTTTTCCATTCTATCATTATCGCAACTCGGCCTTTTGGCCATGATGTGAAAGAGCAGAAGATAGCGAAGGAGACCAGCGAGAAGACCCCCCAAGACGGAAGAAAACCCCCGAAGCTGTGCAATAAAGTATTTAAAAAAACTAACATCTTTTTCCATTCTAGCAATATCGCTTCTCGGCCTTTTGGCCATGATCAAGTGTCACGTCGACTTTAGCCCTTAGGGGTGTCCCTGTTGCCCAGCTGGGACGTTGATAAGCACTTTGATCTAACCAAGCCACTTGGTCCCTGTGGGGTACCCTCTGCTCGGCCTTGTAGGATCGTCGATTCAATTCGGCTTCACCTACTTGCTGCTATTGGGTTAGAGGCTTAGTCCCCGCATGGAACGAGACTGCGATACACCCTACTAACATCTTTTTCCATTCTATCATTATCGCTTCTCGGCCTTTTGGCCATGATGTGAAAGAGCAGAAGATAGCGAAGGAGACCAGCGAGAAGACCCCCCAAGACGGAAGAAAACCCCCGAAGCTGTGCAATAAAGTATTTTAAAAAACTAACATCTTTTTCCATTCTAGCAATATCGCTTCTCGGCCTTTTGGCCATGATCAAGTGTCACGTCGACTTTAGCCCTTAGGGGTGTCCCTGTTGCCCAGCTGGGACGTTGATAAGCACTTTGATCTAACCAAGCCACTTGGTCCCTGTGGGGTACCCTCTGCTCGGCCTTGTAGGATCGTCGATTCAATTCGGCTTCACCTACTTGCTGCTATTGGGTTAGAGGCTTAGTCCCCGCATGGAACGAGACTGCGATACACCCTACTAACATCTTTTTCCATGATGTGAAAGAGCAGAAGATAGTGAAGGAGACCGGCGAGAAGACCCCCCAAGACGGAAGAAAACCCCCGGAGCTGTGCAATAAAGTATTTTAACCACTTCCCGACCGCCCCATGTATATATACGTCAGCAGAATGGCACGTACAGGCAAAATCACGTACCTGTACGTGACATTCTTCCGGCGGTTGGGGTGTCCGATCGGAACCCCCTCCGCCGGCGGGGACGGTCGGGATGGCTTCAGAAGCGATCCGGCACGAGGGGACGGCCAGTGGTTTCTGGCCACCCCCTCGCGATCGCTCCTGGCGAATCAGATGCTTCCCCTTCCTGTGTAATTGTAAACACAGCAAGGGGAAGTGATGTCACGCTCCTCGTGTCGGTCTTTCTGACCGGGACGCCGAGCGGAGAAGACATCAGGTTAGTGCACCAACACTACACTGACACCAGGCACACATAGGCACATATTTCACCCCCCTGTCACCCCCTGATCACCCCCCAGATCACCCCCTGCCCCCCCAGTCACAGTGTCACTACTTGCAGTGATCATTTATTTTACTGATCACTGCATTTAGTGTCAGTGTGACTGCAATAACTGTCAGGGCAGTTAGTTTTAGGCCCCTTTAGGTCTAAGGTAGCCCCCTACCCCCCCCCCCAATAAAGGTTTAACCCCTTGATTGCCCCCTAGGTAACCCTTTCACCCCCTTTTGCCAGTGTCACTAAGCGATCGTTTTTCTGATCGCTGCATTAGTGTCACTGGTGTCGCTAGGTAGCCAGTTTTTTTTTAGGTTAACCGCCAGGTTTATATAGGTTTATAAATAGGTTTATAGGTCAGGTACCCCCATATTACAACCTAAATAAAGGTTTTAACCCCTTGATTGCCCCTAGAGTTAACTCTTTCACCAGTGATCACCGTATAAGTGTCACTGGTGACGCTGGTTAGCCAGTTAGTTATTTAGTTATTTAGGTTCCCCGTCAGGTTTTTATATAGCGTCAGGTACCCCCATATATTACCTAATAAAGGTTTTAACCCCCTGATTGCCCCTAGTTAACCCTTTCACCAGTGATCACCGTATAACTGTTACGGGTGACGCTGGTTAGTTAGCTTGTTTTTTATACTATCAGGGCACCCGCCATTTATTACCCAACTATCGGTTTAACCCCCTGATCGCCCGGCGGGTGATATCAATTAGGTTTTAGGGTCAAATAAGGTCTGCGTCGCCCCAGGTTAGTGCCAGTACCGCAAACACCCACGCGCAAAGCATACACCTCCCTTAGTGGTATAGTATCTGAACAGATCAATATCTGATCTGATCAGATCTATACTAGCGTCCCAGCAGTTTAGGGTTCCAAAAAACGCATTGTTAGCGGGATCAGCCCAGATACCTGCTAGCACCTGCGTTTTCCCCCTCCGCCCAGCCCAGCCCAGCCCACCCAAGTGCAGTATCGATCGATCACTGTCACTTACAAAACACTAAGCACACATAACTGCAGCGTTCGCAGAGTCAGGCCTGATCCCTGCGATCGCTAACAGTTTTTTTGGTAGCGTTTTGATTCAGTCGCCAGCAGCCTAGGAGCTTTTTTACCTGTGAATCTCACTAGTGTACTACTAAATTTAGAGCCCAAAATGGCAAATCGCAAGTACACTAGTGAACAGGCCTACTTGTTTCTGAGTATGTCAGATAGTGAAGAGGAGGTCACTCATCTGTCAGAATCAGGCTCAGAATACGATCCAGTAGACGACAGCGGCTCCATGACAGATAGCTCTGGCGACAGAGTCGTGGTCCCTGCTAAGGTCAGGCGTACCCGATCCCGATCTTCTGCTGTTGTTGAGGTGCAGGAACCGCAGGTCTCTCGTATGGAGCAGAGAAGTACTAGCGCCGCTATTCCTTCTGGTGAACTGGCAAGCACCAGCGGCCTAGTACACCCTGGACGTAGTCAAACCAGCACTGCAGTAACACTTGGTGACGTGGCGAGTCCCATAAGTGCAGTTCAAGCTGGCGAGGTGGCAAGCACAAGTAGTGTCCCGCTGCCACCAAGAAGAAGACAAAGGCAGGCCCGTCGATCACATAGTGTCCTTCCTGCAGAATTCGCCAATCCTGATTGGGTGCCCACCACTTCTGCAGGACCCGTACTTCCCCCATTCACTGGCCAACCCGGTATTCAGGTGGAAACAGCTGATTTTAAGCCATCCGATTTTTATTCGCTGTTTTTCACGGAAGATCTCTATAGATCTATTGTGGACCAAAGTAATATATACGCTGGTCAATACATCGCCGCTAATCCCCAGTTGCCTTCCCTTGCCAGAGATTGGAAACCAATTACGGTTTCCGAATTTAAGTCCTTTCTGGGCCTTTCCCTCAACATGGGCATACATAAATTCCCGACTCTGAGGTCTTATTGGTCCACCTCACCGCACCACCAAATGCCCGTGTTCTCTTGCTCCATGTCCAGGGCACGATACGAACAGATCTTGCGGTTCATGCACTTCAGTGACAATGAACTTTGTCGTCCTCGTGGAGACCCTGAATTTGATCGGCTCTTCAAAATTCGGCCCCTCATAAACCACTTCAACCAATGTTTTGCAGCCTTGTTTACGCCCAATCAAGTTGTCTGCGTTGACGAGTCCCTGATTAAGTTTTCTGGCCGCTTGTCTTTCAAACAGTTCCTTCCCAGCAAGCGTGCCAGATACGGGGTCAAGCTCTACAAGCTCTGTGACAGGGCAACAGGCTATACGTGGAGCTTTTCGGTTTATGAGGGAAAAGATAGTTACGTAGAGCCGGAGAACTGTCCAGATTACATAGGGAGCGCTGGCAAGATAGTGTGGAACTTGGTGTCACCCTTATTCGGAAAGGGGTACCATTTGTACGTGGACAATTATTACACGAGCGTGCCACTGTTTAGTCACTTGTTTGATCAGCAGATTGGAGCATGTGGCACCGTGTGACCTAATCGCCGGGGCTTTCCCCAGCGGCTTGTAGATTCCCCTCTTAGGCTGGGGGAGAGAGCCTGCTTGAAGTGTAATAATTTGCTCGCTGTGAAGTGGAGGGATAATAAGAATGTTTTCCTTCTTACCTCCCTTCATGCAGACACGACAGTCCAAATTCGTACGGCGGCTGGTGTTGTGACGAAACCCCTCTGTGTCCACGAGTATAACCTTAATATGGGAGGGGTGGACCTCAACGACCAGTTTTTGGCGCCGTACCTAGTTGCCCGTAAGGCTAGACGCTGGTACAAAAAAGTGTCTATTTATTTGTTCCAATTGGCTTTGCTGAATGCTCATGTGCTATACGGAGCTTCAGGCAGGACGTTATCCTTCCTTGAATTCCAGGGAGCGGTTGTCATGGAACTCCTGTATCCAGGCGATTCCACACCTCAACATCCCCTACCAAATGCAGTAAGCCGGCTGCATGAGAGGCATTTTCCTTATGTCCTCCCGAGTACCCCTACCCAACGAGCCCCCCAAAAAAAGATGTCGTGTCTGTAGCAAGCGCGGATGTAGGTGTGACACCCGTTATTATTGTCCACGCTGTCCTGACAATCCTGGTCTCTGCATTGGTGAATGTTTTGAACGCTACCACTCACTAGTGAGGTTTTAGCGTAGGGTACAGCATTTCACAGGCTAGGATACACTTTCACAGGGTCTCAAGAATGCCATCGCATTTTGAGACCCGACCGTTGCAGTTAAAATTATAGTTACAGGGTCTCAAGAATGCCATCGCATTTTGAGACCCGACCGTTACAGTTAAAATTATAGTTATAGTTTAAAAAAAAAGTGTAAAAAATAAAAATAAAAAAAAAGTAAACAAAAAAAAAACCCCCAAAAAAATATATAAAATAAAAAAAACAAAAATAGTTGTCGTTTTTTTATTGTCTCTCTCTCTCTCTATTGTTGCTCTTTTTTACTCCATTCTATTCTGCAATGTTTTATTATGTTTTATCATGCTTGCTTTTCAGGTATGTAATTTTGTTTACTGTGTTTTATTGTTAACCATTTTTTTGTTTTCAGGTGCGCCATTCAGTTGCAGCGGATTTATTTATCTCGACAGCAACAGCGTTTGCTCCCACGATACAGTCCGACCATGTGTACGTGGCATAACTTTTTTGCGGGAGGATGCCCCCATGCTTCGGCATATATATATTTCCAACAAAATGTTTTATTTTTTACAGTTATTTGTGCAGCAGGTGATTTCACGGATTTATTTATCTTGACAGCAACAGTTAAAAAAAAGAGCATATATGCCGAAGCATGGGGGCAGCAGAGGGCGGAGGAGCGATTTTGCTCCTAATGCCACGTACATACGGTCGAAATTCCGATGGAGGCTTGCCTGTGGAAAAGTCCGACCATGTGTACGTGGCATAACTTTTTTGCGGGAGGATGCCCCCATGCTTCGGCATATATAAATGGTGCATGTATGCCCATCATTAGAAGTGGGTGGATGAAGGGAGGTATTCTAATGGTGGGCATACCCACCAATCAATCTCTTTTTTTTCGTTCAGCCAAGAGGCTGCATGAAAAAAAAAAAAAAAAAGATTACAATATATGTCCAGTATGTTGCTGGACTTTGAATGGTTATACCAGAATGATGCCTGCAGGTTTAGGTATCATCTTGGTATCATTCTTTTCAGCCAGTGATCGGCTTTCATGTAAAAGCAATTCTAGCGGGTAATTAGCCTCTAGACTGCTTTTACAGGCAGTGGGAGGGAATGTACCCCCTCCCAGATATAAACCGCGCCATTGGGAAATTGGGAAAGCGTTTTATCACACCAATCTTGGTGTGGTCAGATGCTTTGAGGGCAGAGGAAAGATCTAGGGTCAAATAGACCCCAATTTTTTCAAAAAAAGAGTACCTGTCACTGCCTATTGCTATCATAGGGGATATTTACATTCCCAGCGATAACAATAAAAATGATAACTAAGAAAAAAAATGGAAGGAACAGTTTAAAAATAAAATAAAAAAGCTAAATGAATAAAAAATAAAAAATAAAAAATAAAAAAAATAAAAAGCACCCCCCCCCCCCCTTCTCTTGCTCAAAAGCGAACACAAGCGTTGGTCTGGCGTCATATGTAAACAGCAATTGCACCATGCATGTGAGGTATCACCGCAAAGGTCAGATCGAGGGCAGTCATTTTTTAGCAGTAGACCTCCTCCGTGAATCTAATGTGGTAACCTGTAAAGGCTTTTAAAAAATGTATGTAGTTTGTCGCCACTGCGTGTTTGTGCGCAATTTTAAAGCATGTCGTGTTTGGTATCCACTCGGCCTAAGATCATATTTTTTATTTCATCAAAAATTTTAGCAATATAGTGTGTTTTAGTGCATTAAAATAAAAAAAAGGGTATTTTTTCCACAAAAAATGCTTTTGAAAAATCGCTGCCCAAATACTGTGTGGAAAAAAAAAATGCAACACCCATCATTTTAATCTGTAGGGCCTTTGCTTTAACAATATATATAGTGTTTGGGGGTTCAACGTAATTTTCTTGCAAAAAAAAAATATGTTTTCATGTAAACAAAAGTGTCAGAAAGGGCTTTGTCTTCAAGTGGTTAGAAGAGTGGGTGATGTGTGACATAAGCTTCTAAATGTTGTGCATAAAATGCCAGGACATTTCAACCCCCCCCCCCCCCCCCCAAATGACCCCATTTTGGAAAGTAGACACCCCAAGCTATTTGCTGAGAGCAATGTTGAGCCCATTAAATATTTTTTTTTTTTGTCTCAAGAGATTGAATAATGAAAAAAAAAAATAAAAATTTTACAAAAAGTTGTCACTAAATGATATATTGCTCAAACATGTCATGGGCATATGTGGAAATACACCCCAAAATACATTCTGTTGCTTCTCCTGAGTATGGGGATACCACATGTGTGGGACTTTTTGGGAGCCTAGCTGCGTACGGGGCCCGAAAACCAAGCACCGCCTTCAGGCTTTCTAAGGGTGTAATTTTTTTTTTATTTCACTCCTCACTGCCAATCACAGTTTCGGAGGCCATGGAATGCCCAGGTGGCACAACCCCCCCCCCCCCCCCAAATGACCCCATTTTGGAAAGTAGACACCCCAAGCTATTTGCTGAGAGGTATGGTGAGTATTTTGCAGATCTCGCTTTTTGTCACAAAGTTTTGAAAATTGAAAAAAAAAAAAAAAAAATATTTTTTCTTTACTTTCTTCATTTTCAAAAACAAATGAGAGCTGTAAAATACTCACCATGCCTCTCAAAAAATAGCTTGGGGTGTCTACTTTCCAAAATGGGGTCATTTGGGGGGGGGGGGGGGGGTTTTGTGCTATTTTGGCATTTTATGGCCTTCGAAACTGTGATAGGTAGTGAGGAGTGAAATCAAAAATTTGCACCCTTAGAAATCCTGAAGGCAGTGATTGGTTTTCGGGGTGCCGTACACGGCTAGGCTGCCAAAAAGTCCCACACATGTGGTATCCCCGTACTCAGGAGAAGCAGGAAAATGTATTTTGGGGTGCAATTCCACATATAACCATGGCATGTGTGAGCAATATATCATTTAGCGACGACTTTTTGTAAAACATTTTTTTTTTTTTTTTTTTTTTGTCTTTATTCAATCACTTGGGACAAAAAAAAAAAAAAAAATTCAATGGGCTCAACATGCCTCTCAGCAAATAGCTTGGGGTGTCTACTTTCCAAAATGGGGTCATTTGGGGTGGTTTTGTGCCATCTTGGCATTTTATGGCCTTCAAAACTGTGATAGGTAGTGATAGGTAGTGAGGAGTGAAATCAAAAATTTATGCCCTTAGAAATCCTGAAGGCGGTGCTTGGTTTTCGGGGTCCTGTATGCGGATAGGCTCCCAAAAAGTCCCACACATGTGGTATCCCCGTACTCAGGAGAAGCAGCAGAATGTATTTTGGGGTGTAATTCCACATATGCCCATGGCATGTGTGGGCAATATATCATTTAGTGACAACTTTGGGCAAAAAAAAAAAAAATGTTTGTAATATTCCCGCAACTTGTGGCAAAATATAAAATATTCCATGGACTCAACATGCCTCTCAGCAAATAGCTTGGGGTGTCTACTTTCCAAAATGGGGTCATTTGGGGGGGGTTTTGTGCTATTTTGGCATTTTATGGCCTTCGAAACTGTGATAGGTAGTGAGGAGTGAAATCAAAAATTTGCACCCTTACAAATCCTGAAGGTGGTGCTTGGGTTTCGGGGCCCCGTACGCGGCTAGGCTCCCAAAAAGTCCCACACATGTGGTATCCCCATACTCAGGAGAAGCAGCAAAATGTATTTTGGGGTGCAATTCCACATATAACCATGGCATGTGTGAGCAATATATCATTTAGTGACAACTTTTTTTTTTTTTTTTTTTGTGTTTTTTCAATCACTTGGGACTAAAAAAATAAACATTCAATGGGCTCAACATGCCTCTCAGCAAATAGCTTGGGGTGTCTACTTTCCAAAATGGGGTCATTTCGGGGGGTTTTGTACTTCCCTGCCATTTTAGCACCTCAAGAAATGAGATAGGCAGTCATAAATTAAAAGCGGTGTAAATTCCAGAAAATGTACTCTAGTTTGTAGACGCTATAACTTTTGCGCAAACCAATAAATATACGCTTATTGGCATTTTTTTTACTAAAGACATGTGGCTGAATACACTTTGGCCCAAATGTTTGACTAAAATTTAGTTTATTCGATTTTTCTTATAGCAAAAAGTAGAAAATATCATTTTTTTTCAAAATTTTCGGTCTTTTTCCGTTTATAGCGCAAAAAATAAAAATCACAGAGGCAATCAAATAACATCAAAAGAAAGCTCTATTTGTGGGAAGAAAAGGACGCAAATTTCGTTTGGTTACAACATTGCATGACCGCGCAATTACCAGTTAAAGCAGTGCAGTGCGAAATTGAAAAAAGACCTCTGGTCCTTAAGCTGACAATTGGTCCGGGGCTGAAGTGGTTAAGAAACTAACATCTTTTTCCATTCTAGCAATATCGCTTCTCGGCCTTTTGGCCATGATCAAATGTCACGTCGACTTTAGCCCTTAGGGGTGTCCCTGTTGCCCAGCTGGGACGTTGATAAGCACTTTGATCTAACCAAGCCACTTGGTCCCTGTGGGGTACCCTCTGCTCGGCCTTGTAGGATCGTCGATTCAATTCGGCTTCACCTACTTGCTGCTATTGGGTTAGAGGCTTAGTCCCCGCATGGAACGAGACTGCGATACACCCCACTAACATCTTTTTCCATTCTAGCATTATCGCTTCTCGGCCTTTTGGCCATGATGTGAAAGAGCAGAAGATAGCGAAGGAGACCGGCGAGAAGACCCCCCAAGACGGAAGAAAACCCCCGGAGCTGTGCAATAAAGTATTTTAAAAAACTAACATCTTTTTCCATTCTAGCAATATCGCTTCTCGGGCTTTTGGCCATGATCAAGTGTCACGTCGACTTTAGCCCTTAGGGGTGTCCCTGTTGCCCAGCTGGGACGTTGATAAGCGCTTTGATCTAACCAAGCCACTTGGTCCCTGTGGGGTACCCTCTGCTCGGCCTTGTAGGATCGTCGATTCAATTCGGCTTCACCTACTTGCTGCTATTGGGTTAGAGGCTTAGTCCCCGCATGGAACGAGACTGCGATACACCCTACTAACATCTTTTTCCATTCTAGCATTATCGCTTCTCGGCCTTTTGGCCATGATGTGAAAGAGCAGAAGATAGCGAAGGAGACCAGCGAGAAGACCCCCCAAGACGGAAGAAAACCCCCGGAGCTGTGCAATAAAGTATTTTAAAAAACTAACATCTTTTTCCATTCTAGCAATATCGCTTCTCTGCCTTTTGGCCATGATCAAGTGTCACGTCGACTTTAGCCCTTAGGGGTGTCCCTGTTGCCCAGCTGGGACGTTGATAAGCACTTTGATCTAACCAAGCCACTTGGTCCCTGTGGGGTACCCTCTGCTCGGCCTTGTAGGATCGTCGATTCAATTCGGCTTCACCTACTTGCTGCTATTGGGTTAGAGGCTTAGTCCCCGCATGGAACGAGACTGCGATACACCCTACTAACATCTTTTTCCATTCTATCATTATCGCTTCTCGGCCTTTTGGCCATGATGTGAAAGAGCAGAAGATAGCGAAGGAGACCGGCGAGAAGACCCCCCAAGACGGAAGAAAACCCCCGGAGCTGTGCAATAAAGTATTTTAAAAAACTAACATCTTTTTCCATTCTAGCAATATCGCTTCTCGGCCTTTTGGCCATGATCAAGTGTCACGTCGACTTTAGCCCTTAGGGGTGTCCCTGTTGCCCAGCTGGGACGTTGATAAGCACTTTGATCTAACCAAGCCACTTGGTCCCTGTGGGGTACCCTCTGCTCGGCCTTGTAGGATCGTCGATTCAATTCGGTTTCACCTACTTGCTGCTATTGGGTTAGAGGCTTAGTCCCCGCATGGAACGAGACTGCGATACACCCTACTAACATCTTTTTCCATTCTATCATTATCGCTTCTCGGCCTTTTGGCCATGATGTGAAAGAGCAGAAGATAGCGAAGGAGACCAGCGAGAAGACCCCCCAAGACGGAAGAAAACCCCCGGAGCTGTGCAATAAAGTATTTTAAAAAACTAACATCTTTTTCCATTCTAGCAATATCGCTTCTCGGCCTTTTGGCCATGATCAAGTGTCACGTCGACTTTAGCCCTTAGGGGTGTCCCTGTTGCCCAGCTGGGACGTTGATAAGCACTTTGATATAACCAAGCCACTTGGACCCTGTGGGGTACCCTCTGCTCGGCCTTGTAGGATCGTCGATTCAATTCGGCTTCACCTACTTGCTGCTATTGGGTTAGAGGCTTAGTCCCCGCATGGAATGAGACTGCGATACACCCTACTAACATCTTTTTCCATTCTAGCATTATCGCTTCTCGGCCTTTTGGCCATGATGTGAAAGAGCAGAAGATACCGAAGGAGACCGGCGTGAAGACCCCCCAAGACGGAAGAAAACCCCCCGGAGCTGTGCAATAAAGTATTTTAAAAAACTAACATCTTTTTCCATTCTAGCAATATCGCTTCTCGGCCTTTTGGCCATGATCAAGTGTCACATCGACTTTAGCCCTTAGGGGTGTCCCTGTTGCCCAGCTGGGACGTTGATAAGCACTTTGATCTAACCAAGCCACTTGGTCCCTGTGGGGTACCCTCTGCTCGGCCTTGTAGGATCGTTGATTCAATTCGGCTTCACCTACTTGCTGCTATTGGGTTAGAGGCTTAGTCCCCGCATGGAACGAGACTGCGATACACCCTACTAACATCTTTTTCCATTCTAGCATTATCGCTTCTCGGCCTTTTGGCCATGATCAAGTGTCACATCGACTTTAGCCCTTAGGGGTGTCCCTGTTGCCCAGCTGGGACGTTGATAAGCACTTTGATCTAACCAAGCCTGTGGGAGGTGTATCGTCTGTGTCCTCTGTATCCCCCCTAGCCACGCACCAGTGATGGCCATGAGCTGGTCTGGGTGCCACCCTGCTGTGAACATGATTCCTCCTCCTCCATCTCCTCCTCCTCATCCTCCACCTCGTCATCCTCCAAAACTGTGCCCTTGCTGGACAATTGTGTACCTGGCGTTTGTTGGTGCAGGAACCCACCCTCGTAGCTACTTGTAAATGACTGCCCTGAAAGCCTTGGAAATGATCCCTCTTCCTCCTCCTCCTCCTGTGCCACATCTTCTTCCATCATCGCCCAAAGCGTTTTTTCAAGGAGGCATAGAACTGGGATAGTAATGCTGAGAACGGCATCATCGGCACTGGCCATGTTGGTGGAGTACTCGAAACAGCGCAACAAGGCACACAGGTCTCGCATGGAGGCCCAGTTATTGGTGGTGAAGTGGTGCTGTTCCACAGAGCGACTCACGCGTGCAAGCTGCAGCTGAAACTCCACTATCGCCTGCTGCTGCTCGCACAGTCTGGCCAGCATGTGCAAGGTGGAGTTCCACCTTGTGGGCAGGGCCGCTGATAGAAATCATGGGGCCCCGTACAGCCTACCTGACGGGGCCCCCTTCAGCTCCACCCTGGCCCCGCCCATGGTCCCTCCTTCAGCCCCACCCCTGGCCCCGCCCCAGACCCCGCCTTCAAACAAAGTGTAGGTTTGTCTACAAGTGATATTAATTTTTCTACAGCCAGTAAAAGTGCCAAATAGCGATGTGAAATTGACAGTAAAGCACCCCTAAAAATAGCAGCGCTTTAACGCTGACGCACCCACCACCCCAGTGTGAAAGGGGCCTTACTAGTAATGGTGGCGATCAGTGACTGACAGCGGGACATGCCAATGCCATAATGTACTGCAGCGACAGTGCTACCCATGCCGCCAATGCCATAATGTACTGCAGACAGTGCCAGCCATGCCATGCCGCCAATGCCATAATGTGTTGCAGACACTGCCACCCATGCCGCCAATGGCATAATGCCATTGGCAGCATAGGTGCCACTGTCTCTGCAGGCAGCACATGCGTTATGGTATTAGCATCATGGGTGACACTGTCTGCAGCACATTACAGCATTGGCGGCATGGGTGCGTGGCACTGTCTGCAGCACATTACGGCATTGGCGGCATGGGTGGCACTGTCTGCAGCACATTACGGCATTGGCGGCATGAGTGGCACTGTCTTCAGCACATTACGGCATTGGCGGCATGGGTGGCACTGTCTGCAGCACATTACGGCATTGGCGGTATTAGTGGCACTCGCTTCAGCACATTACGGCATTGGCGGCACTGTCTTGAGCACATTACGGCATTGGCGGCATGGGTGGCACTGTCTCTGCAGGCAGCACATGCGTTATGTGCCATAACGCATGTGCTAGTGTTACCTGCAGTCTGTGCCACCCATGATGCCGCCAATGAAGTAATGTGCTGCTGCAGACAGTGCCACCCCATGCCACCAATGCCAATGTGCCATAATGAATAAATGCTGCTGCATTTGTAGTAGATCTTGATGCCCCCCCCCCCCCCCCCAAGTAAGCAGACTTCTCACCTGGGTAATTGCTGCCTTTGCTGCCAGTCAATTCCTCCCTGTTGCTGCCTGAAATTCGCTGTGTCCACACAATCGGATCGGAGTTGCTGCCCCTGGCCCTGCAGTCAAATGTAGTCTCGGCCGGCCCTCTCGTCCTCACTACTCTTCCTCACACGCGGAGAGAGAGAGGAATCACTCCGCTCCGCTGTATTGGATATACCATGCGGATCATGCGCTCAATAGCCGGCACTTGTGTATGAGTAGCGGGCGCGGAGGAGGTATTCTTCCGCGCCCGAAATACATAAAATAGTCCCTCCCCTGCCGCTATTGAAACCGGGCACAGCGATGTCAGAAAAAGAAAAAAAAAACTTAAAAATGTACCAGCGTGGGGGGTGGTGGGGGGGGGGTTGGGTGTCGGATGTCTGCTTCTGCTGGTCTGAGCGAATTATGAACGGTGGTCGGATGGGAGAATTTTATTTTTTTTTCCTTTACATTACATTGCGGTAGGTTGCCCGGGCCCCCCTGGTGGTCGGGCCCGGTACAGCAGGGCCAGTTGTACTGGCCTATCAGCGGCCCTGCTTGTGGGCATGTCACATATGAGGCGGTGAGCGGGAAGGCCAAAGTTACGCTGCAGCGCTGACAGGCGAGCAGCAGCAGGGTGAGAACGCCAAAAGTGCGCACAGACGGCCCGCACTTTCTGCAGCAGCTCTGGCATATCGGGGTCATTTTTAAGGAACCTCTGGACCACCAAGTTCAGCACATGTGCCAGGCAAGGGATGTGCGTCAAACTGGCTAGGCCCAGAGCTGCTTCGAGATTTTGCCCATTATTGCACACCACCAGGCTGGGCTTGAGGCTCACTGCCACCAACCACTCATCGGTCTGTTGTTCCATGTCCCCCAAACAGGAAAGTTTTAAAACTGCCTGCTGTCATTTACCCCTGGCCGTGCTGAAGTTGGTGGTGAAGGTGTTACGCTGACCGGATGAGGAGGCGGTAGAGGATGAGGAAGCGGAGTAGGATGAGTTAGCAACAGGAGGCAAACTGAAGTGCCCTGCAATCCTCGGTGGTGGAAGGACATGCGCCAAACTGCTATCCGCCTCAGGCCCAGCCGCCACTGCATTTAACCAGTGTGCTGTTAGGGAGATATAATGTCCCTGACCGTGCTTACTGGTCCACGCATCCGTAGTTAGGTGGACCTTGCCACAGATGGCGTTGCGCAGTGCACACCTGATTTTGTCCCCCACTTGGTTGTGCAGGGAAGGGATGGCTTGCCTGGAAAAGTAGTGGTGGCTGGGCACGACGTACTGTGGGACAGCCAATGCCATCAGGCTTTTCAAACTCTGCGTCTCCACCAGACAGAATGACAGCATTTCAAAGGCGAGGAATTTTGAAATGATGGCATTCAGGGCAGAGGGATCGCGGGTGGGTAGGGGGGTACTTCCTCTTCCGCTCCAGTGTTTGGGAGATAGAGAGCTGAACGCTTCCATGGGACATTGTGGAGATGGTTGGTGACCGAGATGGTTGGTGACCCAGGTGGTAGTGTTGCTGGCAGATCCTCTGTTTGCGGGTTGGCAGGTGCCACTGTCACTACAGAGGTGGATGAAGAGGCCAAGACTGCAGCAGAAAAGGAAGCAGGAGGAGCCAGAGACCTTTCTTGGTTTTTGAGGTGTCTACTCCACTGCAGCTCGTGCTTTGCACTTAGATGCCTGGTCATGCAGGTTGTGCTCAGGTTGAGGACGTTTATGCCTCACTTCAGGCCAGATTACACAGCGTGCAAACCACTCGTGTCTTGTCATCAGCACATTGTCTGAAGAACTGCCACGCTAGGGAACTCCTTGGACCTGGCTTTGGTGTGCTCGGTCCCTTGCTGCGTTGGGCAGTAGCAGGCGTACTGTCTAGGGGACGGACGCTCCGCTTTTGCACCCTGCTCCCTCTTCTGCTGTGCTGGTGGCTCTGTGCGACCACTGCCTCTTCCTCCGAACTACACTGGTCACCTACATGACATTGATTCCATGTGGGGTCGAGGACCTCATCGTCCTCCACATCATCTTCCACCCAGTCTTCACCCCTGCCCTCCTTGTCGGTCTGCACAATTGCGAAAGCAGCAGCAGTTGGCACCTGTGTTTCGTCATCATCCGAGACGTGCTGCGATGGTCCTCCCATGTACTCATCTTGAAACATAAGTGGTTGGGCATCAGTGCACACAATCTCTTCCACTTCTGGGGCAGGGCTAGGTGGATGGCCCTGGGAAACCCTGCTAACAGTCATCAAAAAGCAGAAGAGACTGCTGCATGATTTGGGGCTAAGACTGCTTGGCTGATTTGCAAGGGGGTGAGGTGAAAGACTGATGGACATCGGCTGCAGGTGCCAACTCTGATCTTTCAGCAGGAGACTGGGTGGGAGACAATGTGAAGGAACCGGAGGCACTGTCAGCAACCCAATCTACTATCGCCTGTACTTGTCCTGGCCTCAACATTCATACAGCCGCATTAGGCCCGACCAAATACCGCTGCAGGCTCTGTCACCTACTCGTACCTGAAGAAGGCGTTTCACTTGTGCGTGTAGCTGGCACAGATCGACCACGTCCTCTCCCTGCAACAGGAGTGCCACCAGCAGCACCACGACCGGAGCCACGTCCCTTCTTTGACGTTCTCCTCATATTTCTCAAATTTAGGATCTTGCCCTAAATGGGTGTTTTTGGAATAGCAGAATAAAGCAACAATATCTAAAGGGTGTATGTGACATGTACAGATATGCAGAAAATGCTATTCCAAAAAAACTTTTTTTTGCCCTACATTTTTTTTTTTTTTAGAATAGCAGAAATTACCAACAGTATCTAAAGAGTGTATCTCACAGTAACATATGGTGCACAGAGCTTGCATAAAATGCCCGCCGACGCCGACCTAACAGACAGATAAAAGTTATATTTTCTCTGGCACTGGGCTCAGGGCAGTGTAAAAAGATTGTGCACTGCACCCACACAAGGAAATCAAGATAGATCGCTGAGTAATTAGATTTCTGAAGCAGGACTCCTATCTAATTCTCTCCCTCAAAATGGCAGCAGCCTTTCCCTACACTATCTATCTTTTCTCTGGCACTGGGCTCAGGGCAGTGTAAAAAGATTGTGCACTGCACCCACACAAGAAAATCAAGGTAGATTGCTGAGTACCGTATATACTCGAGTATAAGCCGAGATTTTCAGCCCTTTTTTTGGGGCTGAGAGTCCCCTTCTCGGCTTATACTCGAGTCAGTGCCGTCTGCCTACATGAACAGCTTGTCATGTAGACAGACGGCAGTGTTCAAAAGCCGCGCCGCCTCCTCCCGCCCGTCCGTGATAGGCGGACACTAATTTTCCCAGCAGTACAGTGTTCCGCCTATCACGGAAGTCCTGTCAGTCTCATCTCATGGACGAGGATGAGAGGATGTCCGTGATAGGCGGAACACTGCACACTGACTGCTGGGAAAACTGAGTGTTCCTCCTATCACGGACGAGGAGGAGGAGGAGGCGTGGCTTTCAAACATGTAATGGCGCCTGGCGCCTCAGCGTGTACGCTGATCGCCAGGATCAGCAATGGGGGGGAAACCGGACAGCGGACACCGGACACGGGACAGCGGGACAGCGGGACAGCGGACACCAGACAGCCAGCGACAGCCAGCGATCTGACACAGATCGGCGGGAGACAGATCGATCGGCACAGGTAGGCTGCACTGGGGACACGGGGGTTTGTATAGGACACAGGGGACATGCAGATGGGCATTTGCTGACACTCTTTTCCACTTACAGTAGCTGCTCCATTTCCCCCCCTCGGCTTATACACGGGTCAATAACTTTTCCCAGTTTTTTTGTGGTAAATCAGGGGCCTCGGCTTATATTCGGGACGGCCTATACTCGAGTATATACGGTAATTAGAATAGATTTCTGAATCAGGACTCCTATCTAATTCTCTCCCTCAAAGCAGCAGCAGCAACCTTTCCCTACACTATCTATAGCAGAGTGACGTGCTGTGCTGTGTGCCTCTAGCTTATATAGAGGCTGGGTCACATGCTGCACTGGCCAATCACAGCCATGCTATTAGTAGGCATGGCTGTGATGGCTTCTAATGGCACACGAGTTAAACGAATGTTGATTGGCTGCCCTGCAGCTTTTTAAAACGTGCCATTACATTGCCCAACACCGAACTCGAACCTGAACATACAGTAAATTGTTCAGGTCCAGGACACAAAAACCCAAAAGTCCGGTACGAACCCGAACTTTACAGTTCGGGTTCGCTCAACCCTACTAGTATCGAGTAGGTTAGCATAGTGTAGTTTAGTGTAGGTCCTGCCCTAAAAGAGTCTACCTTGCCGTGGTGGGCAGGCTTGTAATCTTTTGGTTAAAATTGACAAAACAGAAGAATCAATTCTCTAGACAATTTCACTTTTGACCATTTGATTCAACTAAAAGACTCTTAGATTTATTACGGACAGATAAAAAAAAAAAAAATATATATATATATATAGAAAGATAGATCTATCTATATAAACAAAAAGATAGACAGTTACAGGTATATGTATATATTAAATATGGTTTGCGTGTTGGTAGTATTTTAGTTTTTGTATCTTTCAGGTTGAGAACATTTCTGTGATCTATAGGTTAGCTTGCCTGTGTATACATCTTGGTGAGTGAACAAAGGTACACTGCCTTTTAAAAAGGTAGGCTAGTAAGGGACCAATGTATGTGCATCCATTTGCACTGGGGGATCAGTAAATTGTATTGAGTCATCTTGAATTGTATTGTAAATGTACTGTCTCCTTTTAAAGGGCTGCACAAGCTGTTGTTGCTTTAGAAATCCATAATAATAGTACTGTACCAGCTTGTTAAAGAAATCTGGAAACTAAGAAGTCTGACTGATGTTTAGGGTGATGTTGGAAAGATGAGCCACAAGGAAACAGATAATGACCCATCAAAATATTGTCCACCACTTGGTACAATCTTTACTCTTACTTATTTTTAACCGATTGGTCTCCACCTGCATGCACCTCTGTGTCCACCAACTTTGTTTCCATGTTAATTTTTGTAAAACAGTAATCAAGTTCCCTTTCCCCATGATTATTTTTTCTATTTTATTAGTTATACACTGTATGTGTGTGTTATATACATATTGCTAAACACAAGTATTCCATCAGGGATAAATTAGACAAATTACCCTTAAGCCTCGTACACATGATCGGATTGTTGGCCAACAAAACCGTGGACTTTTGTCCGAAGTGCGTTGGCCCAAACTTGTCTTGCATACACACGGCACACAATTGTTGGCCAACAATCACGAACGTAATGAAGTATTACATGGTTTTTCAGCTCTTTAGCGCCACCCTTTGGGCTCCTTCTACTAATTTTGTGTTAGTAAAAGTTCGGTGAGCGTTGATTCGCGCTTTTCATTTCGTGCTTTTCATTTTGTTTCTTAACGGTTGTTTGTCAATCAGACGTTGTGGAATCGGAGGAGATAACGTGTTATTTATTATTGGCCTTGCTTTGACATCAATTTTTTGGTTGAATAATGATTTGGCATAGAAAATGGAAAAAGAAACTGCGCTGCGGGAAATATACCCGGGAAAGGGTGTGGCTAGATGTTGACAATACAGAGGCTTGAGAAAGTGGCCAGAAGCTGCAACTCAACTGTAAAACATAACTACAGTGATAACAAATGAAAAGAAAAAATGAGTAGCCCGAGATTTTATTAAAACTATATTAAAATTAATGTTTTAATAAAAATCTCGGGTTTCACACTATTTGAGCCCCCTTCTCTTCCTTCATGTGCTGATCCATAATTTGATATCTGATCCGTGTATACTGGCCTGTGGAGTGATCTATCGAGGCTGTTGGCGTCCACCGCATCTCCTGAGGGTCCTAAGGAAGGCTATCTGTATACAGGCACATTATGACACTCTGTAGAGGGGTGTCATGTACAGCTGGTAAGGAGTAAATCTCAACAATTTTGGTGGTGGATCACTTCTGGCTGCTTTTTGAAGAATTTTTGACTGGAAAGTTGGACTGACTCTTTTATCTTTATTGCACGGGTGCAACACTCTAGTATAACGCATTCGGATGCGTTGAAAAACGCATTCAGATACGTATGCACTTTGGACTTGCTTTGGACTCACACTATACATTTCTGTGCTATTTAGGCTCAGAATCTTCAATTTTCACTGTTTTCATTAATTTGATTTGTGGAAGTTTCATTATCTGTATATAGGATCAAACTCTTTGGTCCCTATATTCTCATTTAATTGTATTGTACATATACACAGGTTTTTGATTTTATTTTATCGTGTATGCTCATCAATTGAGGTATAGCTAATTGATCACGCAGTCACCATCACAATACTGCTGGGTGAAGCGCGATTCTTTTTTCTTTTTATTTATTTTATGTATATTTTTTTGGTCTAGCGCTACTCATTTTTTCTTTTCAATGATTTGGCATATTTTCTATATTTTTGGATGCACAGAATGCACTTTTTGGTTAAGTTCTATTGGCAGATAGCATGTCTAATTTTATTTGTTTTCATTTTCTTTAGAAAAAAATAGAAAGCATTGACAAAAATCTTGAACAACAGGTGTACATTTGGGGTTTACAAGGCCAAAGACTACCACAGTATAAAACAGCGTTTACTACAAGGTTAAAACATGTGTGGGGGTTAGGGGTCAGGCCCCAACCTGTTAAATTAGGCATGTTGAAAGAAGCAGGGAACAGAAGCTTAGAAAAAGGACTGAAGATAATGCGATAGGGGCTTGGTTACTAAAGTCTGTGTTATGGAAAGGAGGTCAGACGGACGCCAGCCATCCATGCAGAATACTTTCATGTGATTGGGAGGGTGGTCAGAAATAAGGTGGAGAGAGCTATTTCTTGGTCCAGGACCTTGTAAATGGGGAGGGTGTTTTAGCATTGCGTAGTTTAGCTAAATGGTATTAGTGTGGGGGAGGTAGGTGGAGGATTTGGAAGGGATCAGGTAAGGTGATGATGGGATAAGGGGAGGGGGATGGATGGGAGATAATTGAGGGAAAGGGAGGGGGAACATCTCTGACTTATATTTGGTGAGGGGGCTCCAGCTTAGAGAATAAGTATGTGTAGGTAAGTGGCTAACCCTAGAAGGGAAGGGATGTCAAGAAGAGGAACGGAGAAAGGTGAAACTGGGTTACTGGATGCGATAGATGAGGCCAATTGTGTAGAATAATACTTGGTTATGTGTTTTACTTCAAATGACAGTTTGGGAGTAGGCAGTTACATTTAAAAAAATACAATGTAAAATTGACAAGGGATCACTAGAAAAAAAGCCTTTGAAAATTTGTTTGCAATAACTCCATCAATATCACCAACAAAGCAGCTTCATTATTATCCCATTAAAGAAGAAAAGAATATGCGCTGCATTTCGAGATTTCATAATTTGCCAGGTCACGAATCTTAATTCTCCATTACGAACGCTAGTTTACAAGACCGACTGCTTCTGTCTCGTCCTTGCTTCCGAGCATGCGTGTTTGTACTTTGGACTTTTGTACGACAGACTTGTGTACACACGATCAGAATATCTGACAGACATTTGTCCGCAGAAAATGTAAAAACCCGCTATCCAATATTTGTCTGCGGAAAATCCGACAATTGTCCGATGGTCGTACACATGGTCGGATTTTCCACCAACAGCCTGTCATCACACATTTCCCGATTGATTGATCCCATATGAAAGAGGAGTGTATAAATACACTTGTAAAGATAATTATTATTGTATGCATCCTGCTCTGAAGAAGGGCGCTATCTGTATAGCCCAAAACCATCATGCATTTTACACTCAATGGAATTTGAATTAATTAATACATTTTAAGTGCAGCAATCCCTTCTGGTTGTTATTTCTATATATGACCAGTCTGAAGGGTCTGATTGCTTAGCACTGCTACATCCGTATTGCGTGCACTTCACCTTTTAACACTTGTTATATATATATATACATATACATATACATACACATATATACATACACATATGTACATACATACATACACACATTTTATTTATTTTTTCCTTGATGAAGACTTGGTCATATTGAATAATACCATTAGGGTGAATTTGCGTTCGCTTAAATGAAGGAGATGTTTATTCACAAAAGAAAACCGCCATTTTTTTTTTTTTTTTTTTAAAGCCAGCAGCTACAAATACTGCAGCTGCTGACTTTTAAAATATGGACACTTACCTGTCCAGCGCGCCCGCGATGTCGGCACCCGAAGCCGATCTGTCGATCGGCTCTCGGGTGCTGCCGCCGCCATCTTCGGTATGGGAATTAGGAAGTGAAGCCTTGCGGATTCACTTCCCGGTTCCCTACTGCGAATGCGCGAGTCACGCTGCTCAATACGGACGGTCCCGGCTGTCTCTGGAATCCGTGCGTTTCCCAGCAGACAGCGGGGGATGACAGGAAGTGGCGTAAATACCTGCAGATTCTGCGGCTATCTATGCCCGGAAGTGGGTGCAGATACCTGTATTATACATTAATACAGGTATTATACAGGTATCTGCACCCCCCTCCCCCCTGAAAGGTGCCAATTGTGGGTGGAGCTCCGCTTTAATGTCTGAGCACAATTTTGCAATTTTATTATGCGTTAGTAAAACTGTACATATCATCACAACTATTGTGTAATACAGGTGGATTATACCTTGTTTTTTTTTTCAGGACTAATTGGCTTTTCTTTTGGTGGTAAATGGTAATAGATAACTTCTGATTTTTTTTTTTGTCATCAAAGGAAAACTGGCCCAAAATAGTAAAAACTATTAACGGCTTCCCAACCGGCCACTGCATATATACGTCAGCAGAATGGCACGGGCAGGCAGAATCACGTACCTGTACGTGATCGTGCATGTGCCTGCCCGTGGGTCGCGCGCGCGCCGCTAGCGGCGCGCTCGCGACCCGGTCGGGAGCTCCGTGACCCCGGCCGCGGGACCAGCGGACCCGATCGCCGCTGGTATCCCGCGATCGGGTTACGGAGCTGAAGAACGGGGAGAGGTCTATGTAAACAAACCTCTCCCCGCGCTTCCTACACTGACTGTCAGTGATCGGCGGTTCCCTGTCATCGGGAACGCCGATCAATGACGTCAGACGTACAGCCACGCCCCCCTACTGTAAAAAAAACACAACACGTCACACTGACTCCTCCCCGCCCCCTAGTGGTTAACCCCCTAACTACAACTGTCATTTACATAGGAATCAGTGCTATTTAAATAGCAGTGATTGCTGTATAAATGACAAATGTCCCAAAAATGTGTCAAAAATGTCCGATGTGTCCGCCAAAATGTCGCAGTCACAATAAAAATCGCTGATCGCCGCCATTACTAATAAAAAAAAAAAAATATTAATAAAAATGCTATAAAACTATCCCCTATTTTGTAAACGCTATAACTTTTGCGCAAACTAATCAATAATCGCTAATTGCGATTTTTTTTACCAAAAATATGTAGAAGAATACGTATCGGCCTAAACTGAGGAAAAAAAATGTTTTTTTATATATTTTTTGGGGATATTTATTATAGCAAAAAAGTAAAAAATATTGCATTTTTTTCAAAATTGTCGCTCTATTTTTGTTTATAGCGCAAAAAATAAAAACCGCAGGGGCGATCAAATACCACCAAAAGAAAGCTCTATTTGTGGGAAAAAAAGGACGCCAATTTTGTTTTGGAACCACGTCGCATGACCGCGCAATTGTTAGTTAAAGCGACGCAGTGCCGAATTGCAAAAAGGGGCCTGGTCCTTTAGCTGCAAATTGGTCCGGGGCTGAAGTGGTTAAGCTGTACATTTCTTGCCATTACCATAATTTACCACCAAAGAACAACCCAAAATAAATTCTCCTGCTCCTGACAATCGCTGTGATACCACATATTTATATTTAGATGTTATTTGTTTTTTGTACCTGAAGTAGGGCCCAGAAACAATTTTTTTTTTTCATCGTACCTAAACACACAAAATGCTTTTTATTTTATTTTTTACCCAAAATATACTGACTCTGGCCTTTGACTCTTATCTTGACCCTAACACTAATCTAGATCAAACCTTGATCTAGCTAAAAAAAAATTTTTTTAAACACTTTTGTTTACATTTTTCTCCCTTGGCAATGAGAGAAAGATGCAATGTATCTTTCTCTCCATTCAGAGGTGAAAAAAATAAATACATGGGCTGGCTGCACAGTGATTGATTACTGTGATAGCC
This sequence comes from Lithobates sylvaticus, assembly GCA_028564925.1. NCBI lineage: Eukaryota > Metazoa > Chordata > Amphibia > Anura > Ranidae > Lithobates > Lithobates sylvaticus. The sequence goes on along the minus strand of CM053032.1, from coordinate 150,959,619 downwards.
AAGCAGAGGCTATGACAGCGACCAGGAACTGGGAGTCCTGGTTCTTGATCGTTAGTACGAGCCACGGGGCTCTTGGTGAGAGCCCAGGTCTCTGTGCTGGGAGCACACTGTGAGGCACGCTCTTAACACAAACACAGGTATGTATATACAGTGGTGTGAAAAAGTGTTTGCCCCCTTCCTCATTTCCTGTTCCTTTGCATGTTTGTCACACTTAAGTGTTTCGGAACATCAAACCAATTTAAACAATAGTCAAGGACAACACAAGTAAACACAAAATGCAATTTGTAAATGAAGGTGTTTATTATTAAAGGTGAAAAAAAATCCAAACCATCATGGCCCTGTGTGAAAAAATGATTGCCCCCTAAACCTAATAACTGGTTGGGCCACCCTTAGCAGCAACAACTGCAACCAAGCATTTGCGATAACGTGCAATGAGGCTTTTACAGCATCCTGGAGGAATTTTGGCCCACTCATCTTTGCAGAATTGTCCTAATTCAGTTACATTAGAGGGTTTTCGAGCATGAACGGCCTTTTTAAGGTCATACCACAACATCTCAATAGGATTCAGGTCTGGACTTTGGCTAGGCCACTCCAAAGTCTTCATTTTGTTTTTCTTCAGCCATTCGGTAGTGGACTTGCTGGTGTGTTTAGGATCATTGTCCTGCTGCAGAACCCAAGTTCGTTTCAGCTTGAGTACACGAACAGATGGTCGGACATTCTCCTTCAGGATCTCTTGGTAGACAGCAGAATTCATAGTTCCTTTTATCACGGCAAGTCTTCCAGGTCCTGAAGCAGCAAAACAGCCCCAGACCATCACACTACCACCACCATATTTTACTGTTGGTATAATGTTCTTTTTCTGAAATGCAGTGTTCCTTCTACGCCAGATATACTTGGACACACACCTTCCAAAGAGTTCCACTTTTGTCTCATCGGTCCACAGAATGTTGTCCCAAAAGTCTTGGGGATCATCAAGATGTGTTGTGGAGAAATTGAGACGAGCTTTGATGTTCTTTTTGCTCAGCAGTGGTTTTCTCCTTGGAACTCTGCCATGCAGGCCATTTTTGCCCAGTCTTTTCCTGATGGTGGAGGCATGAACGCTGACCTTAAAGTGGTTCTGCACTCATTTCATTTAGTAAATCTCTTTGCCTTCCAAATCAGGCAAAGAGTACTAAATGAAATGTTTTTTTTTTACTTACCTTGTAATTGAAGACTTCCGGTCTTCTCCCTCTGCGGCGGCGGGCGGGGTCTCTGCGTCGATCGTCGTCACGCCGCACTGTCTCCTGGGATCTGGTGTCATTGATCCCAGGAGTCAGTGCGGGCATCTTCCGAAATCTCGCGAGATTTCGGCCACATCTTCCGAAATCTCCCGAGATTTCGGCCGCATCTGCCGAAATCTCGTGAGATGTCGGCAGATGTGCCGTTACTGCGCACGCGCGAGTAACGGCGGTGCATGCTGGGCCATCAACAGTGCCTGTGGGGTTTCACATGCCCACAGGCAAGATGGCCCCCAGCACTAAAGAAGAAGACGAGGAACTTCAGCGGACGAAAACCGGCGGCGATCGAGATGGAAGATGGAACAGGTGAGTCCCCTAATAAAGGTAAGCATACTTTATATTACGTCCTTAAAAAAATTTTTTTTTTACAGAGTGCAGAACCGCTTTAACTGAGGCAAGTGAGGCCTGCAGTTCCTTGGACGTTGTTGTGGGGTCTTTTGTGACCTCTTGGATGAGTCGTCGCTGCACTCTTGGGGTAACTTTGGGCGGCCGGCCACTCCTGGGAAGGTTCACCACTGTTCCATGTCTTCGCCATTTGTGGATAATGGCTCTCACTGTGGTTCGCTGGATTCCCAAAGCTTTGGAAATGGCTTTATAACCCTTTCCAGACTGATAGATCTCAATTACTTTCTTTCTCAATTGTTCCTGAATTTCTTTGGGTCTCGGCATGATGTGTAGCTTTTAAGGATCTTCTGGTGGACCTTACTGTGTCAAGCAGCTCCTATTTAAGTGATGCCTTGATTGTGAACAGGTGTGGCAATAATCAGGCCTGGGTGTGGCTAGAGAAATTGAACTCAGGTGTGGACAACCACAGTTATAGTATGTTTTAACAAGGGGGGCAATCACTTTTTCACACAGGGCCATGATGGTTTGGATTTTTTTTCACCTTTAATAATAAACACCTTCATTTACAAATTGCATTTTGTGTTTACTTGTGTTGTCCTTGACTATTGTTTAAATTGGTTTGATGTTCCGAAACACTTAAGTGTGACAAACATGCAAAGGAACAGGAAATGAGGAAGGGGGCAAACACTTTTTCACACCACTGTATGCAACCTCATGTAAGAAGACCTACTTCCATGAGGCCTCATATATGTTTACATATATGGGTTAAACTGGGAAAATATACCATTTTAGGAAAAAAAATAATAGTTTTGAAATTCATCTAAAAAAAATTGCGACAGGGCCATGTTTACCACAGTGTAGCATCCTCTCTTTTTAACACTCTGTAAGCATTTGGGAACTGAGCAGACCAGTTGCTGGAGTTTTGGGAGATGCGCATTGCCTAGGGTTGCCACCTTTTCTTCAAGCCAAACCCGAACACTTTAGCGGCGCACGGCGTGGCGCACGGCATTTTCTTTTGTAGTATAAACCAGGGGTCTCCAAACCCCGGCCCCCAGCCTACCCAGACTATGCTGGGGACACTGATAATGGGGACATCTTAGCTGGGGACACTGATAATGGGGACAACTCTGCTGGGGACACTGATGATGGGAAAAACTCTACTGGGGACACTGATGATGGGAAAAACTCTACTGGGGACACTGATGATGGGAAAAACTCTACTGGGGACACTGATGATGGGAAAAACTCTACTGGGGACACTGATGGTGGGAAAAACTCTACTGGGGACACTGATGGTGGGAAAAACTCTACTGGGGACACTGATGGTGGGAAAAACTCTACTGGGGACACTGATGGTGGGAAAAACTCTACTGGGGACACTGATGGTGGGAAAAACTCTACTGGGGACACTGATGATGGGAAAAAACTCTAGTGGGGACACTGATAATGGGGACAACTCTGCTGGGTTTAGCTCTTGAGTTTGAGTTTAGCAATTTGTGTTACCAAGCATTTGATCATATGTACCTAATAAAGTTTAGTGAGTGTGTGTAAAAAAAAAAGTTTGCCTACCTATACACAAGCAGCTAATGTAACCTGGAGCCCTGTTTCACACTGATGCAGGGTGGGTGGGATTTGCTGTGATTCCTGTGAGTTTTCTGCACTGCGTCACAATCATAGTTTGTCCATGTGAACTGTTGTGGTTGTCAATAAACAACCCAAAAACAGTTCACAAAATGCAGTGCAATTGTCAGAATCAGATTGCATAGGTGTGAACACCCATGCAATCCAATTCTAGTGCGGCAAAAAAAGTTGCATGCACCTTTTTTGCGTGGGTACGGTGCGATTTGAGCCATACAAAATGAATGGGCTCAAATTGCACTGCAACTAATTGCATGTTTTGAACATTAATGCTGTGCGATTCCTCTGAATCACATGCAGTTCCCTGGACCACACCAATGTGAACATAGGTTCAAAGTAGTCCCCTTGTAGAACAATGCAGAATTATTTTCAGGATGCTGCGCAATATCTTTGCCACGGAGCGCTGGATGTCTGCAATGTCATTAAATCTGTGTCTGAATTCCAATCCATGTAAGTGCAAGCTGACTGTACTGAGGTTGACCTATCGATCAACTTGGGTACAACCAGCATGTCAGATTTTTCTACATACAGTTACTGCCAGGCGGCTATAGCCACTAGCAGTAACCACTAGGGGTGCAACGGATCAAAAAACTCACGGATCGGATCGATCCTCGGATCAGAGTCACGGATCGGATCATTTTTCGGATCAGCAAATAATAATTGAATTTGCAAAAACCTGTGAAAATTCCGCCACCATATAGTCCCCACTGTAATATCCACATCCTCTTCCCCACTGTAATATTGGCAGGGTATCGCCGAGTATTGGCAGGGTATCGCAGAGTATTGGCAGGGTATCGCAGAGTATTGGCAGGGTATCGCAGAGTATTGGCAGGGTAATGCAGAGTATCGCAGAGTATTGGCTGGGTAATGCAGAGTATCGCAGAGTATTGGCTGGGTAATGCAGAGTATCGCAGAGTATTGGCTGGGTAATGCAGAGTATCGCAGAGTATTGGCTGGGTAATGCAGAGTATCGCAGAGTATTGGCTGGGTAATGCAGAGTATTGGCTGGGTAATGCAGAGTATCGCAGAGTATTGGCTGGGTAATGCAGAGTATCGCAGAGTATTGGCTGGGTAATGCAGAGTATATGCAGAGTATTGGCTGGGTAATGCAGAGTATAGGCAGAGTATAGGCAGAGTATAGGCAGAGTATAGGCAGAGTATAGGCAGGGTATAGGCAGGGTATAGGCAGGGTATAGGCAGGGTATATGCTGGGTAATGCAGAGTTTGTTTACAAATGATCGCTCCGTCATTTGACGGAGCGATCACATTGTAAACAGTGGCCGGGTGTAGCAAGATGGCCGCCGCTCTGGAGCTAGGCCGAAGCTGCGGCCTTTCTTAAGGCCGCCGCCGCTCCGGAGCTAGGCCGAAGCCGCGGCCTTTCCTAAGGCCGAGGCCGCGGAGCGCTCCGCGGATCGCGGGGTGTGCCGATCCGAACGGGGTGACCCGTTCGGATCACGGATCGGCGACGATCCGTTGCACCCCTAATTGGCAGGGTATCGCAGAGTATTGGCAGGGTATCGCAGAGTATTGGCAGGGTATCGCAGAGTATTGGCAGGGTATCGGCTGGGTAATGCAGAGTATTGGCTGGGTAATGCAGAGTATCGCAGAGTATTGGCTGGGTAATGCAGAGTATCGCAGAGTATTGGCTGGGTAATGCAGAGTATCGCAGAGTATTGGCTGGGTAATGCAGAGTATATGCAGAGTATTGGCTGGGTAATGCAGAGTATCGCAGAGTATTAGCTGGGTAATGCAGAGTATATGCAGAGTATTGGCTGGGTAATGCAGAGTATCGGCTGGGTAATGCAGAGTATCGCAGAGTATTGGCTGGGTAATGCAGAGTATCGCAGAGTATTGGCTGGGTAATGCAGAGTATATGCAGAGTATTGGCTGGGTAATGCAGAGTATCGCAGAGTATTGGCTGGGTAATGCAGAGTATATGCAGAGTATTGGCTGGGTAATGCAGAGTATATGCAGAGTATAGGCTGGGTAATGCAGGGTATAACCAGGGTATAGGCAGGGTAATGCAGAGTTTGTTTACAAGTGATCGCTCCGTCATTTGACGGAGCGATCACATTGTAAACAGTGGCCGGGTGTAGCAAGATGGCCGCCGCTCCGGAGCTAGGCCGAAGCCGCGGCCTTTCCTAAGGCCGAGGCCGCGGAGCACTCCGCGGATCGCAGGGTGTGCCGATCCGAACGGGGTGACCCGTTCGGATCACGGATCGGTGACGATCCGTTGCACGCCTAGTAACCATTGTATTCCGCCAGACGAGAATGCAGAATACAATAGTGTACCGGAGGCATTTCCCCATCAACACTGCGTTCATGGGGGAATTGAGCTATTTTCTTTTCTTTCTTTTAGCCATGCTGTAAGGAAATAAAATTGTATCATCTATGACCAGCATAACTGCAAACAATTGTATTCTAGTTTTAAATAAGGACATGGAAAGGTTAGAACCTTCAGGTTTTTCATGCTGCATCTGACCCCACTGGGGTGACTTTCCTTCTTATGTGTCTTGGGGACACCGCTTTAAAATCAGGTCATGAAATGTCAACACACCAGAATAGGAAGGCACACACCAAAAAAAAAAAACTATGCTTTCCACTGAAGTTTGCAACCAATCATATTTGCTAGTAAATGTGACATGGAATCTATCTGGTTATTGTGATATAACAGATGCAGTTCTACAAATTTCAAACATCTACCACGTTTTTACTGTTAAAAAGGAAACTCTGTCTGCCATGTACATTTGATAAGCATCACGTCTTTGGGTGACAAACAAAAAATGTTGATAAAATGCCAGAAATAAATGTTAACTTTTTGTCACCAGCGATGATATTCATATTCATGCAGTGCAGCCGTCCTTATAAACAAGCTTTAGAATATTCTCCCCACACTCTCTGCTTAAAGCCAAACCCACTTCCTCACCACACACATATTCTTTAAAAAACTCCCTTAAATAGACATGTGCAATTCGTTTAGTTTTTTTTTTCGTTTTTCGTTTTTTTCGTTATTTTCGTTCGTTCGTTTTCGCACGAATGAAGGAATCGTTCGAATCGTACGAATCCGAATAACGAATCGTTCGAATCGTACGAATCCGCTTAACGAATCATTTGAATCGAACGAATCAGAAAAACAACGAAAATCCGAAAAAAACAAAATTAGAAACAACGAATGTACTAATGAAGAAAATCCGAAAAAAAAACGAACGAAAAAATTCGTACATTCGTAACTTTTTTTTTTTTTGAATTTGTAATTTTCCGTGTCGCTTACAATGGTGCTGCTAAATGTACTTCGAATGGATTGAACAAAAAAATTCGTACATTCGTAACTTTTTTTTTTTTTTTTTTCGATTCGTAACATTTTTTTTTTCGATTCGCAACTTTTTTTTTTTCGATTCGTAAATTATTAAAATGTAATAATAGCATACACATTACATAAAATTATGAATTATGCTCCGATTAAGAATCTACGAATGTTACGAATGTTACGAATGTACGAATAAATACGAATGCGTCCGAAAATTAAACTAACGAAAAAACGAATCAACGAAAAAATAACTCTTACGAATGTACAAATCGTTACGAATACGAACACCGACGACTTACGAATGTACGAATCGTTACGAATCAACGGAAACGAAAAAAAACTTATTTTTTTGTTGTGCACATGTCTACCCTTAAATCTAGGATGGTTCTACTCCTGCACACAACGCAGAATTTATGTAATGATATAAAAGCGCCATTCTGTGTAGGTGTAATAAGAGCCCATGATGACGCACCCTTAGGCTGGGTTCACATATGTGCGAATTGGATGCGATTTTCACCAATCCAATTTGCATGACAGGCGAGTGTGACCTGCTCTCTATGGAGCCGGTTCACACAGGTCTGGGGTGGCCGCAGTCTGCATACAAAAAGGGTCCTGTGCGTCTTTTGGTCTGGTTCAGGTGCAAATTCAGGCAGAAATTCAGACCTGATTTGCACCTGAACCAGTGAACAGACACGTCTGGACCCCAGCGAGTAAACATGCGGCCGCACATATGTGAACTCAGCCTCAGGGGTTGTACCTTTGACAGCCTGGGCTCAGTGGGTTGAATGATGTTGGGTGTCATTCAACAGTGTCATTTTTCATACAAATAAAGCACTATTAGTTAAAGCTCAAAAACGACTTTACTACTGGACACTTTTCACCAGACCCTAATCTAATGGGGGTCTGTAAGCAGTGGGTGCTGATATAAGGTGACTCTGATATAATGGGGGTCTCTAATGGGGGGTGCTGACTGCTGATCGAATGGTTGGTCAGCATTCCCCATTAGTCTATCTTATTAGAGTCATCTAATTACAGCACCAGTGGCAACTATAATGTGAATGAGCCCCCCTGTAGTGACGCCACTGATCAGCGCTCCTCCTTACAGAGTGACCCCCATTAGATTAGTGTCCCTTTATATTATCAGCATAGACTCACCCCCCTCCCATTATATTAGCATACTAGCAGCATAGACTCACCCCCTCTCCCTTTATATTAGCAGCATAGACCTCCCCCTGGTGACGGCCCCCCATTAGAGGCCCTGCTAGCTCTGAGTCCCTTGAATATCACACAGTGCCTGCCTCCCCCCCTTTATATTAGCAGCATAATCAGTGGCAGTGCCAGCCGCCCCCTCTATTACCAATAGATAGATTCATGCAGTGCATGAATCTATCCATGGCCGCCGCTGCCACCCCCTATTCAGGGGGGGGGGGGGTTTGAAGCGGGGGGGGGGGTGTTTTTGAAGCACCTGATTAGAGCCATAGGATCTAATAGGCGTCACAAAAAGTGACCTGCGAGCGCCATGCTGGGTCACTCAGCTGTGTTAGAAAAGTGAATGAATATTCGCTTTACTAACATTAAACCGCCTCTCCGCCACTCAGGTCTGTTACCTGTCACCTGATTGGCTGAAAATACAGGCACTGCTATTGCACGCCTATCAGGAGGAGAGGACAGGAGATGAGGATGGCAGGAGACGCATGCAGGATCCCGCTCGTCGCTGTCACCCGCTGCCCCACCAAGACAGGGTAAGTGGCGGGCAGACAGCGAGTGGGAGGGTCACGCTGATGGGCACACTGGCAGCATTTGTTGGCACAGTAGCAGCGTTTCATGGGTACAGTGGCAGCGTTTGATGGGCACAGTGGCAGCGTTTGATGGGCACAGTGGCAGCGTTTGATGGGCATAGTGGCTGCGTTTGATGGGCACAGTGGCTGCAATTGATAGCATAGTGGTAGCATTTATGGGGCACAGTGGCAGCGTTTGAGGGCACAGTGGCAGCGTTTGCTGGGCACAGTGGCAGCGTTTGATGGGCACAGTGGCAGCGTTTGATGGGCACAGTGGCAGCGTTTGATGGGCACAGTGGCAGCGTTTGAGGGCACAGTGGCAGCGTTTGATGGGCGCAGTGGCAGCGTTTGATAGGCGCAGTGGCAGCGTTTGATGGGCACAGTGGCAGCGTTTGAGGGCGCAGTGGCTGCGTTTGAGGGTGCAGTGGCTGCGTTTGAGGGCGCAGTGGCTGCGTTTGATGGGCGCAGTGGAAGCGTTTGAGGGCACAGTGGAAGCGTTTGATGGGCACAGTGGCTGCGGTTGAGGGCACAGTGGCTGCGTTTGAGGGCACAGTGGCTGCGTTTGAGGGCACAGTGGCTGCGTTTGATGGGCACAGTGGCAGCGTTTGAGGGCACAGTGGCACAGTGGCAGCGTTTGAGGGCACAGTGGCAGCGTTTGAGGGCACAGTGGAAGCGTTTGATGGGCACAGTGGAAGCGTTTGATGGGCACAGTGGAAGCGTTTGATGGCACAGTGGCAGCGTTTGAGGGCACAGTGGCAGCGTTTGAGGGTACAGTGGCAGCGTTTGAGGGCACAGTGGCAGCGTTTGAGGGCACAGTGGCAGCGTTTGAGGGCACAGTAGCAGCGTTTGAGGGCACATTGGGTGGCAGCCTTTGATTTTTTTCACATTTTGAACCACTGAGCATAATAGACCTCCCCCAGGTGACCCCCCCCCCGCCCCCCCCCCCCCCCCTTTGAGACCCTGCTAGTTCTAAAATTCCATCAGACAGTGTCTGCCTACCTTCACCCCCATAGAGCAAGAAAAAAAAAAAAACCCTTACCTTTCAGGATCCACTGTGAAGATGTGTATGGTGGAGTGGGGGCGGAGTCTAACACCATGCGCTCTCACTCTAACTGCGTCCCTCGTTGCTAGGAGACCAGACAGTTCCATGCACTGTCTATGGCTGGCATCGGCGCCGGCGGCTGACTGTCTGGGAGAGTGAGTGCAGCCAAGGAGGAGACACAGACAGCGAGTGTGACCCGGGCGACTACTGCTGCTGCTGCAGGAGTACATTGGTCACTCGAGTGGGGAAGGAGGGGGGCCGGGCGGGTGCCGTGCTGCTGGCGGTAGAAGCGCCAGGAGAGAGAGGAGATCTGCAGCTGCCCGAAGGGGGTTCTTCTTCTGGAGAGGGGGGCGGGGGGAGTCTGCTGGCGCGATAAAAACATATATTCAGACACATGAGTCATGACACATGGGGGTGGGGGACCGTGGGGTGGTGATCTCACTGAAGCCTGGCTGGGACTGGTTTAGTAGAGCAGAGCCTGTACATTGCTGCTGTGTCCGGGTGTCAGGAGAACACAAACCCGGGCACAGCTGTCAAAACCCGGACTGTCCGGGTCATTCCCGTACAGGTGGCAACCCTAAACACAACACAAGTATCACTTGGTACAGTGTCCATCCACAGGGTATTTCAGCCTGCCATAGACTTTGAAAGATTGCAGGCGGGGGGGGGCTAAACACCACACCTTTACTTCCCAGGCACATGAAAACGCAGGGATTGGAAGCGCAGGGGCTCAAAGCCCAGTGTACATAAGACCTAAGGGGAAGAGTGATGCCGCTCTAGGAAGGGTGTCTGGAAATGGAGCTCTCCTCAGAACAGGAACAGCAGGTGCTGGCTAAGCATAGGTCATGGGCATCCGCAGGTAGGTGTAAGGGGGGGCAAGTGCCCCCCCCTGGAATCAGGGATCAGATCAGGAGTGATGACCCCCATCACCCCTCTCTGTAACCCCCCCTCTCTCTCTCTCCCTCTCTCTCACCCCTCTGTCTTTTTCACCCCCCCCTCTCTCTATCACCCCCCTCTGTCTCTCTCTGTCACACTCCTCTATGTCACCCCCTCTGTCTCTTTCTGTCACCCCCCTGTCTCTCTCTGTCACCCCCCCACATGTATGCAGTTTCTGACAGTCTCTTGTGCAATGTCCGCAGTCTCTTGGGCCATGTATGCAGTCTCTGACCATCACCTGTACTACGTCTGCAGTCTATGACCGTGATAATGATAATGACATTGTCGAAAAGGGCCAGAGCATGGGTGAAATTAAAATTATGCCCCCCCCCCCTGAAAAAAATTCTGCGGACGCCCATGGCATAGGTAATTGGATGAAGGGAAGATTCTGGACAGCCGCACTCAAAATCAAATGCCTTTATTTAAAAAAAGGACATAATAATCCAAAAAGTACAAAATCCAATGTCTTTATTAAAAAAAGGAGGTAATAATCCAAAAAGTACAAGCCACAGCAAACAACGGATCACAGAAGCTGACGCGTTTCACACTGTCAAAAGTGCTTATTCATTAGCTATGAAAGTGTGAAACACGTTAGCTCCTGTGATCCGTTGTTTGCTGTGACTTGTACTTTTTGGATTATTACCTCCTTTTTTTAATAAAGGTATTTGATTTTGAGTGCGACTGTCCAGAATCTTCCACTCATCCAAGTACATAAGACCTAAGGCACAGCTCCCAACTGTCCCTGATTTCGAGGGACTGTCCATGATTTGGACCAATGTCCCTCTGTCCCTCTTTCCCCCTCATTAGTCCCTCATTTTGGTCTGATCTATAGTTGTATATAGAATTCACTTTTTTTCTTTCAAAATGTGTTCCCCAGTGCTAAACCTTTCATCCAATTTCTAAATTGCTGCATTTGTACATTTCAAAAGCCAATATAAAGTAATAGTAGTGGTAAAAAAAAGCCCTTGTGGATTTAGTTAACCTTTTTTTGGTTAATTCTCCTTTAAGGGGGTGTGGCAGGGGGCGTATCCTATGCCTACATACATTTGCTAGTAGGTGTCCCTCATTTCCATCTCAAAATGTTGGGAGGTATGCCTAAGGCCCCACACTGGGCAAACACTGGGCATTTGCCCAGCTCTTCAAAACACCAGGGGAGGAACAGCATCAGAAACATGCCTAAAGCCACATCAAGCGCTTGGACATTAATTCATTTCAAAATATTAAATTATTCCGACCATTGAAATGAGTGAACGCTCAAGTGCTTGACGCATCTAGCGTTAAAGTGCGTTTAGATGTGTTTAGGCTCGTCAAGCATGTTTAGCGGTAAAACGCTCCTCTACGGAACGTGCTGGAAGTGGGGGGGGGGGGGGGGTTTCTGCCTCTAAACGCTTGTAAATGCCTATGTGTGCATGGACACATAGGCTAATATCGAGGGATGTTTATAGAGAGTAAATGAAAAACACCTCTAAAAGCAGTGTTTAGAACACCTTGTGTGCATGAAGCCTAAGAGGGGATTTCTTCTTACTTTGGAGAGATTTGCTCTCACTTCCTGTTGTGTCTCTGAGACAGGAAGTGAAGGGACATCTTCCCAGTGGGACACAGACAGCAAAAAACCTGATCTTAAAGCGAAGTTCCACCCAAAAATGGAACTTGCGCTTTAAGTACTTGTGACCCCCTGACATGCCACATTTGGCATGTCTTTTTTGGGGGAGACGGGAAGCTGGTACCTAGTTTTCACAGGTACCCAGCTCCCACTTCCTCTCCTAGCGCCGCGGCGTAGAGCGGAAGTTCACCTCTCCCCCTCCCTCCCTGCAATCTTCTGGGACACGTCACAGGTCCCAGAAGATTGCCCAGCCAATCAGAACGCACAGCGGACGCCCACACTTGCAAAGCTGGCACCGCAGAGAGGAGGGCGAGATAAGTGAGGCTTCAGGCGGCCGTATCGCTGGACCGTGGGACAGGTGAGTGTCTGTATATTAGAAAGGAAAAAATCCCCCCGAAAAGGGTTTATGGGGTTTTTAGGCAGCACTATAGAAAAAATTGGGTATGATACAACGTATTGTCTAAGTAAAAATATAAATCTTTATTGAAAATATCACAAAAGTGACATAGTGGATGTAAAACATGGGTCCCGAATGAGAGTAATATAGTACAACAGAAAAAGTATAACTGAAAACCTCGTCAGGGAAATCCCATATGTGAAGTAATTTTCATCAGATTCATACATACCTGGATAAATATTATATAACACAATATGGTATATGCCTCTACTTCCAATTGAAGTGGAGGTCAATACATCAAATATAGATGTTGCTGCAATATGTATGCTTATTATCTTTTTTTCCCCCCTTTTAAAATAGACAAAATTACCTATGAGGAAGACCCTTATGAATACGGGTCGAAACGCGTCAATTTAATTTTTTTTCAAACTATGTTGGCTGTGTCCAAAAATATTTTATTGTAAAAGTCTATTTGTCTATCAGTGTGTATTTTTATACTTTTTCTGTTGTACTATATTACTCTCATCCGGGACCCATGTTTTACATCCACTATGTCACTTTTGTGATATTTTCAATAAAGATTTATATTTTTACTTAGACAATACGTTGTATCATACCCAATTTTTTCTATAGTGTAATATATACTCTACCAAGGGGAACAAGCTATACCTTTTTCGCCATTCAAGAGGAGAAAGAGCACAGGAACAGGCTGTAAAGTTACAAATCACAAGCTATCACAGCAATCCTATCATCGAGAGCTGGTCCTCCCCATCAGAAATGCACTATGTTGTCAAAAGTATTGGGACACCTGCCTTTACACGCACATGAACTTTAATGGCATCCAGTCTTAAGCCTCGTACACATGATGCGATTGTTGGCAGGGGATTGTCTGTTAATAGACTGTTATCCTAAAATCTGACCGTTAGTATGCTCCCTTTGGCAACTGTTGTCCAACTTTCAGCCAACAAATGTTAGATGACAGGCTAGTAAATTTTCAGTGGACAATGGTCGGTTGTCTGATTTTCATATTGGTCAGTACACACGTCCGTCACACAAAAGTTGAAAGTACAAACACGCATGCTCGGAATCAATGCTCACCAAACACGAAATTAGCATAAGGGACCCAAAGGGTGGCGCTCAAGAGTTGAAATTCCTCATAGTATGTCACTACGTTCGTGTTTGTTGCCCGACAATTGTGTACCGTTAGTATGCAAGACAATATCCTGGCACACGCCCTTAAGACAAAAATCAGACGCTCAGTTGGCCAACAATCGGATCGTGTGTACGAGGCTTTAGTCTGTAGGGTTCAAAATTGAGCTGGCCCATCCTTTGCAGCTATAAGGCTACTTTCACACTGGAGCGGTGGGGGCGCTGGCGGTAAAGCGGCGCTATATTTAGCGCCGCTTTACCGGCGTTTTAGCGGCGCATTGCGGCCGCTCGCGGGGTGTTTTTACCCCCCGCGAGCGGCCAAAAAAGGGTCAATACCGCCCGCAAACCGCCGCTATAGCGGCGTTTTGCGGGCGGGTTCGGCGCGCTCCCCCATTGTTTTCAATGGGACCGGGCGCTATAGGAGCGGTAAATATACCGCTCCTATAGCAAGCCAAAGATGCGGCTTGCAGGACATTTTTGAGCGTCCTGCAAACGCACCGCTTCAGTGTGAAAGCCCTCGGGCTTTCACACTGAAGGAACAGCAACAGCTGTTTCGGGTCGGTTTGCAGGCGCTATTCTTAGCGCAATAGCGCTTGCAAACCGCCCCATTGTGAAAGGGGCCTAACAGCTTCAACTCTTCTGGGAAGGCTGTCCACAAGGTTTAGGAGTGTGTCTATGGGAATGTTTGACCATTCTTCCAGAAGCGCATTTGTGAGGTCAGGCATTGATGTGAACGAGAAGGGCTGGCTTGCAGTCTGCGCTCTAATTCATCTCAAAGATGTTCAATCGGGTTGAGGTCAGGACGCTGTGCAGGCCAGTCAAGTTCCTCCACCCCAAACTCGCTTATCCATGTCTTTATGGACCTTGCTTTGTGCACTGGTCCAACTCATTTGGTGGAAAGAGGATTATGGTGTGGGGTTGTTTTTCAGGGATTGGGCTTGGCCTCTTAGTTCCAGTGAAGGAAACTCTTAGGGCATCAGCATACCAAGACATTTTGAACAATTTTATGCTCCCAACTTTGTGGGAACAGTTTGGGGATGGCCCCTTCCTGTTTCAAAACGAACTGCACACCAGTGCACAAAGCAAAGTCCATGAAGACATGGATTCTCAACTCCTGTCTTCAGGATCCACTAACAGGCCAGATTTTAAGTATTACCTTGGGGAGATGCAGACTAGAATACTGCAATCACTGAGCAGAAAATTATATCACCTGTGACGTATTTCAATTATCTTGCAAACCTGGCCTGTTGGTGGGTCCTGAGAACCACTGGTATATGGACATATGGCCCCGTGGAAGAAAACCCACTTTAGTGAGGCCTCATATGTGTGTACATTTGGCAACAAGGGATTAAATAGGGGGCTAGGGGATAGTTAAAGGGGAACTTTAGTCATAAAATTAAAGTGGTTGTAAACCCTTACAGACCACTTTGACCTACAGGTAAGCCTAGCTTAAGGCTTACCTGTAGGTCCAAGAAATAGCTCCTTAACCACTTCTATACCGGGCCTATTCTGGCACTTATCTCCTTCATGTAAAAATCATAATTTTTTTGCTAGAAAATTACTCAGAACCCCCAAACATTATATATGTTTTTTTTAGCAGACTATAAAAAAATGGCGGTCATTGCAACTTTTTATCTCACACGGTATTTGCGCAATAATTTTTCAAACGCCTTTTTTTTTGGAAACAAAAAAGGTTTCGTGAATTAAAAAATAACAAAACAGTAAAGTTAGCCCAATTTTTTTATATAATGTGAAAGATGATGTTACGCCGAGTAAATAGATACCTAACATGTCACGCTTTAAAATTGCGCATAATCATGGAATGGCGCCAAACTTCGGTACTTAAAAATCTCCATAGGCGCCGCTTTAATTTTTTTTACAGGTTACCAGTTTAGAGTTACAGAGGAGGTCTAGTGCTAGAATTGTTGTACGCACTCTAACGCACGCGGCGATACCTCACATGTGTGGTTTGAGCGGCGTTTACATTTGTGGGCGGGACTTACGTGTGCGTTCGCTGCTGAACGCAAGCTACCGTGGACAGGGACGTTTTAATTTTATTTATTTTTTATTTTACTTAATTTTTTTATATTTACACTTTTTTACATTTTTTTTTTTTTGATCACTTTTGTTCCTATTACAAGGAATGTAAAAAATGTATTAGGAATCTATGCGACAGGTCCTCTTTATGGAGAGATGGTCAATAAGGCTGGAAAGCATGAGATCAGTAAAAAAAAATTCCCGATCTCATGTTGACAGCCGCAATCGCGGCTTTGTTTACTTCCGGGTACCGGGCCTCCGATGGTCATAGAGATGACTAGTGACCATGTGGTCACCGGAAATCTCTATGCTCGTCATCCGGCAGCAGGTGATTCTTTCTCTGGGCCCCCGATGGCACAGGAGAGCCCGGAGAAGCACCGGATGGTGGCGGGAGGGGGGGGACGTCCCCTCGTTGCCTATAAGAACGATCAATCGGTGGAATTGCCGCTATGATCGTTCTTATGGTGCACAGAATTGCCGGCTGAAAATGAGAATATCTGAATAATGTCTGTAGCTTCAGGCATCATTCAGATATTCCCCAAGTCAAAGACGTCATATGAAGTCCTTGGGCAGGAAATGGTTAACCTACACAGTTAAGGAGATATTTTACAAACAAAAGGGCACCGCTGTCTACGGCACAGGTGCACTGGGCGCGCCGCAAGTGAAGGCAAACATGCCGTCACTTACGGCTCCCGCGCGCATGTGCCGGAGTGACGTCATCGCTGCTCCAGCCACTTACAGTGCTGGAGCAGCGATGCCCAGAAGGAAGATGGACGCTTTGTGGAAGAGGGGACAGCGCTGGCTCCTGTGTCAGGTAAGTGACACATAATGGGCTACTATGCGATGCATAGTAGTCCATTATGCTTTACCAGGAAACAATGAGGAGGTAAACTCATCAGGGTTTACTTCCTCTTTAAGTCCTGATAGATCACTGCAGGTTGGCCCCTGTTGCAGGTATAGTTATGTAAAACAATACAAATAAGTGCTCATACTGTTTCAAATCAGTAATACACTCTCTCACCCTGCTCTGCACATGCTCAGTTGCTCTATCATTTTCGGCACTGTGCCAAAAATGTAGAGGCCGATCTGCTGATAGCCTAAAGATTTACTGCTGCTCAAGAGCTCTGGGCTTTAGCAAAATGTCAGCCTGCAGTAAGAAGAAACAGGAGCAATGCTGGAGGCAATTTACAGCACACTAATTTTGTTAGCATAATTATTAATATTTCTTGTTAAAAAATATTATTTTTTAACAAGTTGCTATGAGTTCCACTTAAAGTGGGGTGCCCCCTAAAAAAAAAATGTAAAAGTCAGCAGCTACAAATACTGCAGCTGCTGACTTTTAATAATCGGACACTTACCTTTCCCAGGGTCCAGCGATGCGGGAGAACGAAGCCCCCCCTCTTTCCTCGCGCCGGCATTCTTACTGTGGGCATCCGGCTGTGGCTTCACAGCCGGGCACCCACTGCGCATGCGCATGCACGAGCGGCACCGCGCGCCGTGATACGCTGCACAGTCATCTGGGACACGTGACAGGTCCCAGATGACTGTGCGGCGCCGAGGGGAAGTGATGTCAGTGCCCGGGCACTGAAGGAGGCAGACTACGAGGGACCCCATAGCAACAGGCATTTAGAGGTGAGTAAAAAAATTAATTTTTTCCAATTATTTTTTTTTTTTTTTTTTATGATTTTTAAGCAATTTTTTTTTTTTTTGGTGGAAACACCACTTTAAAGTAAAACCTACAACAGGACTGCGGACAGGAATTTTAGACTGGCAGTGGCCCTAACGGTCCATTACAAATCACATTAAAAAATAATAATAATTTTGGATTTTTCCATCCATTGAAGAGACTGAAATTTTAAAGCTGAACTAGCCAAAAAATAAAAAAAATGTACTGCTGTCTGATTTCATTGGAATGTTTTCTCCTAACTTCCTGTCCAATTCCAGTAATCAGGAAGTTCAATGTTGTCACAGGTAAAAGAAATTAGAGAAGAATATTTGCGTCTGATTGTAAAAGGGACTTGCATGCTTGTTGGACCTGCTCTATTCATATTTATTACATTTTCTAAAGCGCCTAGTTTTGCCAGTGACTAGATGAAATGGGATTCAGTATAATAAAAAGCGTCTGAGAGATATTCCAAGACATGTGTAATGCATACAAGTATCTGGATTATTTCTCATGAATGTCCTGCTAGCAGCTGCATGCAATTTCAGATTCTTTTTTTTTTTTTTTTGAATTGTATTTTTATTAAAGTTTTTCAAAGAAAAGGGTACAAACAGAAAACAGAGTAGATACCAAACATGTAGTATATCTTATAAACATGACTAGGGTAGCCAGATGACTTACTGCCCTGACCCACACATGTACCATATAAATACTTATGTTTCTATAATAAATATAACAAAGACACTGACACCTGCTGGATGAAAATGGCCTGTTCGGCCTTTTATTTAAAATTAACTCAAACAAACAAACTTTATTAACTTTTTAAACCACTGAAAAACTTTTACCTTTCTTACACTCCTCATCCAGCTAATCAGCTAATCAACTTATTATTTTCTGATCCCTGACGACCACTTGCAACTGAGCCTGTAATCCCGTTTGTTGGCAAGCTCCCCAGCCGCAGACTCGCCTCGGGGACTTGCCAACTGACCACAGACCCCCCAACAGATTTAACCCGTGAGTCTGGCCAACTGTCAGACCACTCGGGCGGACTCCATACCAGTGATGGGTCCTAACTTTTGAATAAAACCTCTTAACTGAGTCACTTAACTGTCGTCAAGGAAAAAACCAACACGCCAACGCTGGCTTTTTAAATCCCACGTAACACCTAACCCTACCAATAGGGCGGGCGGGCGGGAACGTTTCTCCTTGCCTGCTACCTCTGGACTGGTGACCTTTCCTTGCTCCCCACCACACCAATGACCTGTACTCCACCCACCACTGCTGAACTCCAATAAGGTAAGCCCCCCTAGGTAAATATACCAACCCCCTTTGCTGACCTCTCGGTAACCCCCTTGCACCCTGTCATGTTTGCACTACGCTTACATTTCACTGCAGCTCCGTACATGTCTTGACTAGGGTAGCCAGATGACTTACTGCCCTGACCCACACATGTACCATATAAATACTTATGTTTCTATAATAAATATAACAAAGACACTGACACCTGCTGGATGAAAATGGCCTGTTCGGCCTTTTATTTAAAATTAACTCAAACAAACAAACTTTATTAACTTTTTAAACCACTGAAAAACTTTTACCTTTCTTACACTCCTCATCCAGCTAATCAGCTAATCAACTTATTATTTTCTGATCCCTGACGACCACTTGCAACTGAGCCTGTAATCCCGTTTGTTGGCAAGCTCCCCAGCCGCAGACTCGCCTCGGGGACTTGCCAACTGACCACAGACCCCCCAACAGATTTAACCCGTGAGTCTGGCCAACTGTCAGACCACTCGGGCGGACTCCATACCAGTGATGGGTCCTAACTTTTGAATAAAACCTCTTAACTGAGTCACTTAACTGTCGTCAAGGAAAAAACCAACACGCCACCGCGGGACAAGTGTGACACCTCACACTTGTGCCAGCCGCCACACCTGCATCGCTCTCCTGATGCCTTCTTCCCAGTCCAGAGACCACAAATCAATCCCAACCGGGTTGAGGTGAACTCCGTCTCCCCTAAGGTACCTCCACGTATCTACCTCTAATTCCCGGTGTCTGACCACTATGCCTCCGTTTCTGGCTACAAACCTGCCAACCTCTTTATTGACCTTAATCCTGGTCTTGTTGATCTTTTCCCAGGAGCGGGCCCCTCTCCACGACATGCGGGCCACAATATCTGACCATACTATGATCATGCCGGGGAAAGAGGTGCTGAGCCTGATAAAGTCCCACTGTACGTCCTTGATTATCTGGCGCATGGGCCGTACCACCAAGTCATTCCCCCCCACATGCAGGACCAGAACGTCCGGATGTCGATCCATTCCTGCAAACCTGTGGACTTCTGGTAACACCCTGTTCCACCTCATTCCTGGGACCCCAATCCACCGAATCCTACCCTCCTCCCTAGACATCCTGAGCTGTCTGCCGTCCGGCCGTACATCTGCCCTTCTAGCGCCCCAGAAGACAAACGAGTGTCCCAGGATCCATATGAGACACACAGGGGCTGAAAAACATAAAAATAGATATCTAATACCAATAACCGAAACATATCAAAAAACATGTTCAACCCACACACTAACATCCCCAATCCCCCACATCGTTACACCAGGTGGGGGCGAATGTAGACCTGATAACGTGCTGACTCCCATCTGCCAATCCTGCGTATAACTTCCCCCGGTAGACCCCACCTGGAAGCCTCCGTGGCCGCACCAATCCTGAAAGAGTGACTCGCATACTCACCTGGGGGTAGGCCCCCCGCCTCCAAACATTTTCTAAATACCGCTGTAAACTGGTATCTGGATAAACACGAGCCATTCTCATGAATCAAGAAGGCCCCACCCCCTACTGGGCGCGCCCTTAAAAATTGGTCTACTGCTGCTACCGGGCATACTTGTGGTTCTGAACCTGCAAAAAGCTCGACCCGTGCCCCTTTTCCCAGCTGGTCCGTCTTCGACCTCCTAACCCATAGGACTACTGCTGACTGTGACAGCGTAACGTCCCCAAACCTCAAACCACCTGGAATGGATTTTGATGGCGACACCAGTTCCCCGATTCTCAATGCCCCGAAAAACGCTAACAGGAAGGCAGCTCGGAAGAGTTTTCGTTCAAAAACTGTAGAACACACCTTCTTAACCTGTTCCAATACAATGTTCAACACCGCAAACGAAATGGGGCGTCTGGAGTCCCTCTGCGCTAGGCCCCTCCTATAACCCCTCAATGCTTTTTTAACTAAAAAATTCTTGGTCGCGTCGGGCAGCCCTTTATACTGGAACCTAAATGCCAGCGCTGATACCTTCTTACTAATTGCCGTGCCCGACACCCCCTTCACGTAGCTACCGCAAATGAAGCACAATACCCAATGTACCAATACCTCGGGGTCTTCCGACCCTCCTACCTCAGCCAACCAAGCGGACCATTCACTCCACACCCTGTGATACGCCGTCCTAGTGCTCTCGCTGAGCGACTGCATGATCAATCCGTCGGCGATCCCAACGCAATCCTCCATAGATCCGGCGGGCACGGGTCCCCTGTCGCTTTTGCCCCTGGAGCCAGTCTGCGGAACTCCTCCCACTGGAAACGAGACAGAGCATCCGCTAACTTATTCTCGATCCCTGGGATGTGAACCGCATACATGTATACGTTCAATTTTAAACAACAAAGTACCAACTGCCGTAATAATCTAACTACCGGGGGGGATGAGGCTGAAATGTTATTAATGGCCACCACCACCCCCATGTTGTCACAATTGAACCGCACCTTCCTGTTTGCTAGCTTGTCCCCCCATAACCTCACCGCTACCAGTATGGGGAAGAGCTCCAGCAGTGCCAGGTTCTTCAAGAAACCCGCTGCTCTCCACTCCTCCGGCCAAGGCCCTGCACTCCAACTCCCCTGGCAATAAGCCCCGTAACCCGCAGAACCCGCCGCGTCAGTAAACAGTTCCAAGTCAGCGTTGCTAACTGGTCCCTGCAACATCATTGATCGCCCATTAAACTCCACCAGGAACGAGTGCCATACTCTCAAATCTTCCCTCAACCCCTCTGACAACCTGATAAAATGGTTGGGCATCCTAACCCCCGCCGTTGCTGCCGCCAGTCTCCTGCAAAACACCCGCCCCATCGGTATAATCCTGCAAGCAAAATTTAATTTGCCCAGGAGAGATTGCACTTCTTTCAACCTCAACTTCTTTTTTTCCGTGCGCCTCCTTGACTTCCTGCCGCAATGCCACCACCTTGGTCTCAGGCAGCCTACACTCCATCGCCACGGAATCAATTGTAATTCCTAAGAACACCAGTTCCGAAATCGGGCCCTCTGTTTTGTCCGCCGCTAGGGGGATACCGAACCTATCCGCCAGGTACTGTAGCGTCCCCAATAAGGTCCCGCATCCGCGGGATCCCGGGGGGCCTACGCAAAGGAAGTCGTCCAAATAATGGATAACCGAATTCACCCCCGCCGTCTCCCTAACTGCCCATTCAAAGAATGAACTGAAAGTTTCAAACAGGGCACATGAAATCGAACATCCCATGGGCAGACAGCGATCAACGAAGTACGCTCCTTGCCAATAACAGCCCAGCAAATGCATACTCTGGGGGTGGACTGGCAACAACCTAAACGCTGCCTCTACGTCCGTCTTAGCCATCAATGCCCCCTGTCCATACTTCCTCACCCATGATACCGCTGCGTCAAACGATGTATAGGTTACCGCACAGGCTTGCGGGTCAATACCATCGTTAACAGAGCCCCCTTTTGGGTACGACAAGTGGTGGATCATCCTAAATTGCCCCGGTTCCTTCTTGGGTACTACTCCCAAAGGAGAAACTACCAAATTGGACACCGGAGGGGTAGCAAATGGACCGGCCATCCTGCCGAGCGCCACCTCCTTCCCCAATTTACATGACACCACTTCCGTATGTTTTAACGCCGACCTCAGATTATCCGAAATTGGCGGAACCTCCCCCAACACGCTCGGAATCCTAAACCCCTCCCTAAAGCCCGCTTCCAGCAACCGGGCAGCCGCCCGGTCGGGGTATCTACTTAGGAAAGGCCGCATCCTTTCCAACTTCACCGGCGTCATCCCTTTTTCCAGTGAAATCACCCGAGCGATTTTTTCGGAAACATCTGGAGAAAGGGTGCGCTGCACTGCAACCCGAACATTCATGTTTGTACCGACAAGAGTTCCCAAACTTGCATGTTCCGTCATTAAACTGCCAGCACACCCCTTTCTTTTTTGGGGCCGGCGATCCTGCTGAGGAAGCTCCGCCGGCCCCCCCTTGAAAAAACTGTCCCGCAGCCCTGGGAGAAGTCATCAACTTCATCCACAGGCTGATGTCCTTATGGTCCCATCTAATGGCCGGACGCACCGCTTTTCTCTGGCGAAACTGCTCGTCGTAGCGGAGCCATGCCAACCCCCCGTACACCCTATAGGCCTCGCTAATCGCCTCCAGGTAACAAAAGAGAGCCGAACAATGTTCCGGCGCTTTTTCCCCAATCACACTTGCCAGGATCGCGAATGCCTGCAGCCAGTTTGAGAAGGTGCGAGGAATCAGCCTATACCTACGCTTTTCCTCCTCCTCCTTTTTGCTCTCGTCGGGCTTGACCCTGTCCAAATTAAATTTTTCTAACGGGAGTAAGGAAAAAATTTCTACAAATTCGTCCTTCCAGATCTTCTCCCTCACCTCTTTCTTCAAATGAGCCCCCAGCGGTCCCTCGAAACACACATAAACCTCGCAGCGGGCCGCATCGGCTAACCTAATCTTTTCAGCATCTTTATCCTTGTTGAGTTCCTTCTCCTTGTCACCCTCCTTGTGTTTTTCCTTGTCCCCTTCCTTGTCCGGTGCCGCATCAGCCTTGTCCCTCGCTGTCTCCGTCTGAGTTTCCGCCGTGACCCCCACCCCCTGCTTGGGCCCTGACTCCTGCGGTGCGTTATTGGGGGGCATCCAGGGGTTGGTCGGGGCAGCTGCCTGTGTTGTCCCCCCCCCCCCCAACCTCTGCAGCAAAGCCTTGAGCACGTCCACCACCCCCCCTTCCCCCCCCCCATGGCCTCCCACACCTGTGTCCGCTCCCCGCACCCCTAAACCTGCACCCTCCCCCCTCCCCCCCAGATGCCCAGAGACACCCCGTGTCCTACCTGGCTGCCGTAGGTTGGATGGCCCACCAGCCGCACCGATCGCTGCTCCCGCCGGGACTTCTTCCTCCTCCAGCAGTTCTCCCTCCTCGCAGCTGCTGTCCTCGAGCCTTCCGGTCACCGTCTCAGGCCTCTGTGCCGCTCCGCCAGGCACCCCAGGCCGCCTCCGGTCTTCTTCTTGGCTGCTCCGATGGCGGCCGCCATCTTCTTCCGCCGACTTCCGGCCGTCGTCACTGACGTCGGTTCCGCTGACGTCATCTCTCTGCGCCGCCGTCGACGTGCTCGCGCACGCGCTGTAGCGGCCGTCCCTCCCAGACCCGGCCTTGGGCCTGGAGGCGTGGCCTCCCGACTGCTGTTGTAGCAATGGCGCTGGCCCTCCTCCAGGAGGCAAGATGGCGCCCACACGTGGCAGGTCACCGGCCGCTTCACCGACAAGGCCGGTACCCGGGGACCGCATTCTCCCACGTCGGACGGCTGCCCCGACCGGAGCATCGCCAGCAGCAGCCGCCTGGTGTCCTTCAGGGTGGATGGTCCTGGAGGGGGCCGCGGATCCAGCTGGGTGAGTGCCCCCCCCTCTCCTGGGACTCAGACGCTTTCGGGGATTCCTCCCAGGGCCCCTGCCCGCCGACCGTGGTGTCCGCTTGGCAGAGGGGCCTGGAGGGTCCCTAGTGGGGCTCCCAATGCGTCGTCGAGTCCGTGGGGTGTTATCCGGGCTCAGGCGCACCGGAGGTATAGACCTCCGAGGCCGCAACGGGGGGTCCCTACTTGTCTGGGGTCCCTGCCCTACCCCCTGCAAATTGGCTGCAATTTGGCTGTGAAGCCAGTCTGAGCCATGTAGTTCAGCTGCCTGCCTAAGCTGTTCCCACAGTTGATCTAATCCACTCATCTTTTTCAGGGTCCTGCTTCCCAACGTTTCTCCTTGCCTGCTACCTCTGGACTGGTGACCTTTCCTTGCTCCCCACCACACCAATGACCTGTACTCCACCCACCACTGCTGAACTCCAATAAGGTAAGCCCCCCTAGGTAAATATACCAACCCCCTTTGCTGACCTCTCGGTAACCCCCTTGCACCCTGTCATGTTTGCACTACGCTTACATTTCACTGCAGCTCCGTACATGTCTTACTGATTGAAAAAGGTATGCAACAGATGTTAAAACCATAGATATATCGTTACAATGTTACAAAATTTGCAAGGGTAAAGTAATTCAGCTGTATAGACCAGGAAGGGTGGGGGGAAAAAAAAAAGGGGGAGAGGGACCTAGGGGCCTGCGGCATAAACAAAAACAATATTTCACATAAAGCGAAATGTTGCTCCCGGATCCAGTGTCAGTGGGGTCTCCAGGGCATCCATACTGAAGAACCAGGACACCTCAGGAGAAACCCACCTAGAGGGGGGGGGGGGATGGGGAGAAAGGAAGGGGGCACCATGGAATCACAGACAACATATAATGTAGAGCTTATGTTTAAAAGTGTACTGTATTGTATTACAATTACTGAGGGAACAGTGAAACCACACTAGGATTAAGTTTCGACTGATCCCACATGTCCCAAGTCTTGGAAAATTGAGGAAGTGTATCATGGACTGTCGCAGTCATGTGTTCCATCCTGCGAATTTGTTCCAATATCTGTAGAACCTGTGTGAGGGTGGGGGGGAGGGGGACAACCATCTCAAAGGTATTGCCCTCTTTGCTGCCAGGAGAAAAAAGGTGGCTAACCTCTGGGCATGTCTGGAGATATTAGGGAACGGCAAGCCCAAAAGATAATGGATCGGGTCTAGAGGGAGAGTATTTAAAAAAAGTTCTTGTAGATGGGTTTGGATGGAGGACCAAAAAGGTTGAATCATGGGACATTCCCAGAAGATGTGGAAATGGGAGCCAATATCACTCCGGCACCTCCAGCACACTTGAGAAGTTTTAGAATCATATTTATGCAAGATCTCCGGGGTCCTATACCAAAAAAATAGTATTTTATAGGTCGTCTCCCTCTGCTCTACACACCTTGAAGATCTGGAAGTGGTCTCCCAAATCTTCTGCCACTGAGGGAGTTGGATAGGTCGCTTAATAATCTGGGACCACTTCTGCATGTATGGGTGAAATGTGTCAGTGAGTGAAGAGGTTTCATGCAAGTATCTATAGATGTCTGAAATAAGACGAGTCTGGTATGGGCCCTGGGAGCATAATAGTTCAAATGAGGTAGGTTTAGCTAAAGTCAAGGTAGAGGATTTAGAGGAAAAATAATGTTTGAATTGGAGATAGGAGTAAAATAAATGCTTAGAGATCTGATATTTACGCTGTAGTTCGTTAAAAGGTAAAAGTGTGTGGGTGAGTGGGTGTACAAGGTTTCTGAGCTGAAAAATTCCTGCTTGTGTCCATGGGAGCATTCGTGTGTAAGAAAGGCTATCTGGGAAATTTCAGATTCTACATGACCAGTGTAGCCTAGATAATACCCACCTTCTGTTGTAACCCCTTACTCACCACCACTTTTTACCCTTAAAATAACAGACCACACCGTTCTTGTGGAGTAAATGGCCACAACAGCCTTTATTAAAAATAAAACTCCATTTTATTCAAACTATAAATAACCAATTAAATACCATATAAATCACCATAACATAAACACTGAACATCAGTAACCCTCGGTTACACCCACTATTGTTGGTCAGTGACGGGGCGGAGTATTGTAACATAACCAAACATAACACCGTACATATATATATATATATAACACCAGGGGGCACTGCAGGATTTTACCGAACCAAACTAGGCCTCCACTTAAACCGCCCGGAGACAAATACCTATCCCGCAGTGCAACAAAGAGTATCATCAAATTACTTTGATGTACTACAACCGGAGGGGCCATCTACTGACGAGCCCCCAAAACACTTACCAACTACCAAACTGCCACCGTCACTGACCCACAATAAAAACACTGCCAACCCATATTGAAGAGCCGTCACTTTGATGCTTTACCTGAAATGACAACAAAACATTAAAAAACTCCAAAACAAACCTTAAAACATAGGGAGGGTGGGTGGGAAAACTGCCTCCTCTCGTGTTTCCTACTAATTGCGTGACTCCGCTAAGCCACGCCCCCTTCTTGTATTGCCGCCCCCCCTTCTCTGATTGGTCTAGCCCGCTAGGCCACTCCCACCTCTCACTCTTGGTGTGCAACTATGCACACCGTCATGCCCGGCCCTCCCCTACATTCCCTGCTGTCCATTCGGTCCGGCCCTCTCTAGACCAGTGCCTACAGTGTAATACTATTTATATAATCACCGTAGATGAACCATGGTCCATGGATGTAATGCCACAGCACTCGTAGAGTTGAGAGGATTCAAGAAGTTCAGGGAATGGAGCCCACAGTGATATATATTTATAGCCAGGGCATGGCCTGGGCTCATGTGGATAATGACAATAATTTATTACAAGGGACTTCCGATGTTGCTTTATTATCCATCAATCAAAATCAAAAAATAGTATGTCTGAGCTTTCACTAATTAAAGTGGTTGTAAACCTCTACATATACCCAGGGAAGCGATTGGCCTCAGGAAACACACAGAGATGAAACGAATCCTCCTACATAAGTTGTACCTGTTTATCTGCAGTCTTCTCTTCTCTACATCTATTCAAAATGCTGAATTTATAAAGCTTGCCTGAGCTGTGAGAAAAAAGGGGGGCAGAAAGCTGAAATTACACTCTGCAGAGCTCAGTGTGGAGAGCTCTGACAGCTGATTGGAGGGAAGGGACACACCCCCTTCACAGAGCACACAGGAACATGGCTAAGGCCCCTTTCATACGTGCGGACCACTCGTCCGTTTTTTCATACGTCTGTTTACGGATCAAAACATCCGTCTCCGTTAAGCCCCATTTTTCTAGACGGAAGAGAACCCTATTTTTACTTTCCGTAAAAAAACGGAACGGACGAAAAATGGATGTTTGCGGATGATCCGTTCACATCCGATCCGCTGACATCCGTTTTTCATCAAAATATGTAGTTTTATATGCATACATTACAAATAATCTATGACCCAAAAACAAGGAATCATGGGAAAATTCCCATAATCCATGAAAAACTGATTAAATACAGTTTTAAAAAAAATAAAAAAACGGATAAAAACGGACATAAACGGATGTAAAACGGAAATGAAAATGGATGAAAACTGATGTTTACTGACAACAACTGATGATAAAAAAACGTGACTGAACTGATCTAATGTACGGTCCGCATGTGTGAAAGGGGCCTAAGGCGGAGCCGTATTGATCCGCCAGGTGAAGATCCGCTGCTCAGCGGGGATTGCACAGTTGTTCCCCGCTGAGCCGGCTGATGACAGGGCACTGTGCAGGGACCGCCCTGTCAGTTCTCCGCTCTCCTCTATGGGGGATCGGATGAACACAGACCGTCTGTCCGTGTTCATCCGATCCGCTCTGCAGACGGATGAAAAAATAGGGTTTTCCTCCGTCTGCAGAATCGGACAATTGCGGAGGCGGACAATAGCGGGTGTCAGCGGATGCTCATCCGCTGACACCCGCTATCCCATAGACATGCATGTATGTCCGTTTTTCATCCAAAAACGGATGGATGAAAAACGGACATACGGTCCGCACGTGTGAAAGGGGCATAAGGGTGTAAATTATCTTGAGATCTCTCCCCTGTCACTATTTTTCTCTTGGTGTCAGGAAAACTTTCATGATGATAGCAGAGGAACGAAGAAGCAGACAGAAATTGCACTTATGCCGCGTACACACGATCGGAAATTCCGCCAGCAAAAGTCCGATGAGAGCTTTTGGTCGGAAAATGCGACCGTGTGTATGCTCCATTGGACTTTTGCTGGCCGAATTACAATTCCGAATTCGGCCAGCAAAAGATGGAGAGCAGGCTCTCAATTTTTCGGTCGGAAAATGTTTCGATCGGAAATTCCGATCGTCTGTACAAATTCCGACGCGCAAAATTCCTACGCATGCTCGGAAACAATTCAACGCATGCTCGGAAGCATTGAACTTCATTTTCTCGGCTCGTCGTAGTGTTGTACATCACCGCGTTCTTGACAGTCGAAAGTTCAGCAAACTTTTGTGTGACCGTGTGTATGCAAGCCAAGCTTGAGCGGCATTCCGTTGGAAAAAACATCCAAGATTTTTCAGACAGAAAATCCACTCGTGTGTACGCGGCATAAGGGTGTCAATTAGCTTGAGATCTCTCCCCTGTCACTATTTTTCTCTTGGTGTCAGGAAAACTTGTCATGCTGATAGCAGAGGAACGAAGCAGCAGACAGAAATGACACTTAGTGCTCTTAATTGAAAGTACACACTATAGAGGGATATGCTGTGTTCTATGTATGAGGTTTACAACACCTTTAAATGTCTACTGTGAAAGTAATGAAATGGGTACCTGCGTGCTGAGAGGCAGAGAGCCCTTGTGACTCCTCTTACTCCTTGCTCCTTCAGTTTAACTGCTAGATTTAACCATGAGTGTAGAAAAATTGGTACAGGATTCAGGACAGCAGAAGCAACTCAAACTATCTTTTAAATTCCACCCACTCCGCCACCTCCCCTCCCCAATTGGCAGCAACCTACCCAAATAGTTTCCTATAGTTCTAAACTGCGTAATCCAGCCCCTGTTAGAGCTAATTGGCCCTTGCCTTATAAGGGTCTTCTGACTTCCTCATGGATCAACTGTGTGTATCAGGATTCTGTACATGCAGGCTTGTGTTGTATTCAGATCTGTATAACCAAAATAGACAGAACGTGCGTACATGTAAATGCAGGGAATTTTAAGTTTACGTATCTAACACAGAGCCCTTTATAGGTCAATACATGTCACAAAGATCCTATGTTTCATTACCACCATGTGCATGTATTATTACATCCCCATGACTAAGCTCCGGGGGGCAAAGGCGAAACACGTTGGGGGCGTGGCCTGGCGGGAGCCCAGGCTGAGGTTGTCCCTTTCAACTTAATACTACTTGCATGGATGTGCGGCTTCGGGGATTCCTTCTCTCTTCTCTTCAGCATGTACTATTGCAGTCTGTTCCTTTAGAAAGTAGCTACAGCCTGAGTAGAAAAGCCTGTCCCCTTCCAGAATGCTGCAGAGAAGGCCCCGTGTTCCCTGTGTGGAAGCAGTGTTCCCTCTGCCGAAGTTTGATATGCTAGGGCAGTGATGGCGAACCTTGGCACCCCAGATGTTTTGGAACTACATTTCCCATGATGCTCATGCACTCTGCAGTGTAGATGCATCATGGGAAATGTAGTTCCAAAACATCTGGGGTGCCAAGGTTCACCATCACTGTGCTAGGGCAACACAAGCGGTCTTTAATTTCACACTAGCCCAATATGTGAAAAGTGTGTAGGCAGGTGCAGTCTCCAGTCAGCAGCATTGCAGTTGGAGGCAAAGTCAAGAGGAAAATGGTTCCTCTATGGTTTCTTGGGCCACTGGGGGGAGCAATCCGATTGGATGCTGCCTCTCCATGTGACTCTGGTGGCCATCTTAGCTAAGACAAAGCCTATCTAAGGCCCTGGCTACCAGGCTTGGTTCGCAGTTTTGCGTGTGGAAATGTAGGGACAGATCACCCATCTGACAGAGACAGTATTAGTGGTACGGAGAGGTTCCAGATGAGTAGGGAAAGAGCAGGACATGCTACCCTTCCCGGAAGCCTCCCTGTTTAGGAACAGACCGTTCAGGCTGCATTCTATCCCTAGAGACAGACACTGTCAGAGCATCCGAGACAGTGTCTGTTATACTGTTTTCATACTTGTCAACAGTCCAGTCAACAGTTTTTGGCACCGCAGCTGCTTCTGGCTCTAAAAAAATGTCCGCCGCCACGAGATCTCTTTCCGGGCTAGCAGGTTCTTTCCTCTTGTGTTCAGTGGAGAGGGGAGGGGCCTCCAATCGTTGCAGCCAATTGGGTTCTCTCTTCAGTGTACAAGTTTTTGGGTACACCTGATGTAAGGGGGACACTGCTGGGGGACACCTGATGTAAGGGGGACACCGCTGGGGGACACCTGATGTAAGGAGGGGACACACCGCTGGGGGACACCTGATGTAAGGAGGGGACACACCGCTGGGGGACACCTGATGTAAGGAGGGGACACACCTGATGTAAGGGGAACACCTGATGTAAGGAGGGGACACCACTGGGGGACACCTGATGTAAGGAGGGGACACCTCAGGGGACACTTAAAGTAAGGAGGGACTCTGCTGGGGCATCTGATGTAGAGAATGTCTGATGTAAGGGGAGGCTCTACTGGGGACCAGTGGCGGCTGGTGCTCAAAATTTTTGGGGGGGCGCAAACAAACAGCCTCACTGTGCCATCAAACGCTGCCACTGTGCCCATTAAATGCTGCCACTGTGCCCATCAAACGCTGCCACTGTGCCCATTAAATGCTGCCACTGTGCCCAAACGCTGCCACTGTGCCCCTCAAGTGCTGCCAGAGTGCCCCTTCAAGTGCTGCCAGAGTGCCCCTCCAAGTGCTGCCAGAGTGCCCCTTCAAGTGCTGCCAGAGTGCCCCTCCAAGTGCTGCCACTGTGCCCCCTGCCTGCCCTCTGCACTTACCTTGTCTCGATGTGCAGCTGGTGACGGCGTCAGGCGGCGAGCGGTGCCGAGGTCTTCTTCTCCCGCGTTCCTCCTGTCTTCTGCTATCGTCCGAGCCGAGGTCTTCTTCTCCCGCGCGCCTCCTGTCTTCTGCTATGATTGGACACCTAGCGTCCAATCACAGCGCCTGTGACTTCAGCCAATCAGGTTACAGGTAACAGACCTGGCAACCTGATTGGCTGAGAGGTGGGTCTGTGTTAGGGAAGCGATGTATTCGCTTCTCTAACACAATACTGTGTAATCAGCGAACGCACAGCAGTGCGCCCGCTGTTTACACTTAGGGAAGCCTATTAGAGCCCACCGCTCTAATAAGGTCCCCTATTAGAGCTTACAGCTCTAATAGGGGCGCTTCCAGAAACACCCCCCCACTGTAATTCAGATGCCCGGCGCCCGATCAGGGGCCGGACACCTGAATAGGGGGCAGCATCGGTGACAATAGATAGATTCATGCAATGCATGAATCTATCTATTGGTGATAGAGCGGTGCATACTGCACTGTGCCCGGCGCAGTCCCTTTTTTTTTTTTTTTTTTTAAAGGGACATGTTTAAATAATTTTTTTTTTTTTAACTTTTTTTTTTTTAACTGCAAGGAGGGGGGGGGGGGGCGGCGCCCCTATGGACGGGCCGCCACTGCTGGGGACACCTGATGGCATCTGGTGGCAGGCGACGTGGCATGTGACACACTCAGGGCTCCCACTGATACTGCATTATGGTGAGTTGAATGATTTAATTGAATTATAATGTAATGATAGAAAAAATGTGCTTCAATAATCCTGACACCATAACAACCATTGTGCCAGGATGATTGAAGCGCTAACACCAGGTGTTTGGAGTATCTTTATCTGCCGATTGTTAAACCTTCTGGAATACACATATTTCTATTGTGGTGTAGGATCTGGACCTGCTGTCCCTCCATCCCTCTTTCTTTCCTTCCTTCTCTCTCCATCCCTCCCTATTTATTTCTCTCTCTCTCTTTCTCCCTCCATCCCTCGTTCATCTCAGACTCTAACCACACCCCATTTGAGCCACGCCCCTTTAAGCCATGCCCAATATATCATCTAAACCACGCCTATTTTGTGCCGTGGCACACTTCGCGCGCCACATTTTTCTTCTCCCGCTATGTCAGACCTACAAATGCATGCCCCTGCCCCTAATTAAAATAAGACTCCGCCTACAGGCAAAAAACTGTCCCTATAATTTTTTTACAATGTTGACAACTATGTGTTTTCTGCAACATCCTGTGAGTGCACCCAGTCAGTCTGTCTTCCCTCTGAGTAGTTGTGTTTGTTTGGACTTTAACCACTTGCTTACTGGGCACTTAAACACCCTTCCTGCCCAGACCAATTTTCAGCTTTTGGTGCTCTCACACTTTGAATGACAATTACTCAGTAATGCAACACTGTACCCAAATGAATTTTTTGTCCTTTTTTCCCCACAAATAGAGCTTTCTTTTGGTGGTATTTGATCAGCTCTGGGTTTTTTATTTTTTGCGCTATAAAATGAAAAAAAGACCGAAAATTTTGAAAAAAAAATAATTTTTCTTTGTTTCTGTGATAAAATTTAGCAAATTATTAATTTTTCTTCATAAATTTTGGTCACAATTTATACTGCTACATATCTTTGGTAAAAAAAAAACAAATTAGTGGATATTATTTGGTCTTTGTGAAAGTTACAGACTCTACAAACTGTGGTGCAAATTATACAAAATTGATCACATCTGATGTACTGGTGGCCTATCTCATTTCTTGTGACCCGAACAAGTCAGGAAAGTACGAATACCCCCCAAATGACCCCTTTTTTTGAAAGTAGACATTCCAAGGTATTTAGTAAGAGGCATGGTGAGCTTTTTGATGTTGTCATTTTTTTCCCACAATTCTTTGCAAAATTAATTATTTTTTATTTTTTTCCACAAAATTGTCATTGTAATAGGTTATTTCTCTCACATGGCATCCGTATACCACAAATGACACCCCAAAATTAATTCTGCTACTCCTCCTGAGTATTACGATACCACATATGTGGGACTTTTCCACAGCCTGGCCACTTAGAGAGGCCCAAAATGCAGGGAGCGCCATCACGTGTTCTAGGAGCATAAATTACACATCTAAATTGTTGACTACCTAGTACACTTTTGAAGGCCCTGGAGCACCAGGACAATGACATGTGACACTGACGTGGCACTGATGACAGGTGGCACTGATGACAGATGGCACTGATGACACGTGACACTAATATGTGGCACTGCTGACAGATGGAACTTATACGTGGCACTGATATCATGTGGCACTAATACGTGGCACTGATGAGAGATGGTACTAATACGTGGCACTGATGAGAGATGGCACCGATACGTGGCACTGATGACACGTGACACTGATGACAGATGGCACTGATACGTGGCATTGATGACACGTGCCACTGATAACAGATGGCACGTGACACTGACAGGTGGCACTTTTGACAGATGGCACTGATACGTGGCACTGATGACACGTGGCATTGATATGGCACTGACAGATGGCACTGACGACAGATGGCACTAATGTGGCACTGGGGACAGGTGGCACTGGCAGATGGCACGGATGATGGCACTCTGGGGACGGGTGATACTGGGGACATGTGGTACTGGGGACAGGTGGCACGAATGGCACTCTGGGGACAGGTGTTACTGAGTACTGATGACAGGTGGCAGCGGGACAGATCACTTTATTTTTCTTTTTTTTCTACTTACGGCGCCGTTCCTCTCTCCCTCCTCACACGCTGTCTGTGTGAGGAGGCAGAGCGGCGCTGACAGATGATCTCATATGTTTGCATATGCAAACATATGAGATCATCTCTCATTGGACAGCCAGATCTCGCTGTAAACGGCCGCTGTGATTGGCCGTTTACAGCGATCTGTGACCGGCTGTGTCCGACAGACACGGCCAGCACAGAACTTCCCCAATGCGCGCTCTCAGGAGCGCGCATTAGGGAAATAAACAGGAGGACGTCCTCCCAGCAGAGAGCGTCCGCGCTGCAGCCGTCTTTCGGCTATAGCGCGGGCGCGTAGCGGTTAACTAAATACAGTTCTGTTATTTCATCTGATCTCCGAGTGTTTACTGCCGCAACACCATGTGATCTCCGCTAGATCCCTTTTCAGAGTGTAGCTAAGCATCTGCTGTCAGGCTTTAGGAGGGGAAAAGTAAAACCGCCTTTTTTTACTGCCACCACGTGAAAGAGGCCTTAAAGCGTAACTCCACTTTCGTGGGAAAAAAATTTGGAAATAAAAAAAATAATAATATAGCGTATACAATTGCGATTCAAGTCATATTGTAATTGAATGTTATTATAAATTACCTCTTTAATGTTCTGTAAAATGCAATATGGCTACCTGGAGGCCTTCTGTACAAAAAAGGTGTACCGAACAGCCCCCCTAGCCCCCCCCCGCCCCCCACCAGCTATGCCATTTCCTGCTTCTGTGATTGGCTTACTGATTTTTCCCAGAAGTCTGCACTAAGATACAAGTCAGATTTTGAGCATCCCCTGCAACAAAAATTTAATTTTTTGTGAGATACTCCCAAAGGAAATCACATCTAAAAGGGATGCAGACCTTGCCAATGTCCTCATTAAAGCCCTGCAGGTGCAGCAGCTGACTGATAATTATAAAACCACTCCCATACAGATTTACTTTCCACATGGACACACACAAACAGCTATATCTTCAGAATAACAAAAGGTAGAAATCAAACAAAGTTTGTTAAACTCCTTGCAATTGATCGCCCAGAGGGGAATGTTTTTCTCTTAGAAAAGGTGAAGTTACTATTTAAAGCAGAACTTCAGTAATTTTTTCATCTTTTCATCTATTAAATCTTCTGCCCTTGTTGTTTTAACTCTGGATAGTAAAACATTTTTTTCTGCCAGTAAATATCTTATACAGCCCACTTCCTGTTTCTTATCTGATCATTAGCCTAGGCTTATGACATCAAGCACAGCTCTCTTTCTCACTCTGGTGAGAGTTTGCCAGAAAGGGATGGGAGATGAGTCATAAGAGGGTCAATGAGAACTGGAGGTGTGCCTCTGTGTGTCTGTGTAAATCCAGGAAGTGAACAGGCAGCAGCTTCAGCTGCCCACAGTTAAAATGGCTGCAGCCAGACTCGGTGGAGGGAGATTTCTGCAGCATATTTGGCAAGTACAGAATCACAGTATATATAAAATAATGTGCAAAGTGGTTGGAGGGAAGCTTCAGAATGGCAAAGATGTTTTATTAAAAAATAATGTGAGCAGACTGCAGTTCCTCTTTACATACATAGTTACATACATAGTAGGTGAGGTCAAAAAAAGACACAAGTCCATCAAGTCCAACCTATGTGTGTGATTATATGTCAGTATTACATTGTATATCCCTGTATGTTGCAGTTGTTCAGGTGCTTATCTAATACAGAGACCACTGCCTGTGGAAGGGAATTCCGCATCCTCGCCGCACTTACAGTAAAGAACCCTCTAAGTAGTTTAAGGTTAAACCTCTTTTCTTCAAATTTTAGTGAGTGGCCACGTGTCTTTTTAAACTCTGTTCTGCAAAAAAGTTGTATCCCTATTGTGGGGTCACCAGCATTGTTGGTCATCTTACTTTAAAAAAGTAATTTAGTTAAGTTACAAATTACTTCTCCCAAAAAGCAGTGGTACTTGGGGGGGTGGCAGTGGTGGTGGTGTACTGGGGGGGTGGCAGTGGTGGTGGTGTACTGGGGGGGGGGGGGGGGGGGTGGCAGTGGTGGTGGTGTAGGGTACTTGGGGGGGTGGCAGGCAGCAGTGGTGCTTGGGGGGGTGGCAGCGGTGGTGGTGCCATCCTCTCCCACCACCATCTCTGCCTCTTACTGATCCCATCCCCAACCACCACTAATCTCACCCCTACCCTACCCCCCCCCCCCATCACCTCTGTTGTAGAAGTGATGGTGGATGGGTAGGGATGGGATCAGTAAGAAGCAGAGGTGGTGGAGGACGTGGGATGGATCGATTGCACTGCAATTCGAATCGTCAGACAGTCACTTGAATGCCTCCAGGGATGCCTTTCCTCATGGGGAGAGAGAGACACCCTCCCCTTCACTTGATTGGTGTCAGCTGACTTCATTTTTCAGTGTCCGCCCGGCCTCCCTACATTCTCTCTCTCTCTCTCTGGATAAGCGGGGCGGGATGGGGCGGTCCAGACAGTCTCTCCGAGTCTCAGCTCAGCGGGCGAAAGCCCCCTCCCTGCAGCGGAACGAACGGCCAGGCGGGCCTCACGGGCGGTAGATGTAATTGCGGTAACGCCGCCCAAGTAATGGGAACTGAGTTACCATGAGGGGAAGAGTAATCAGTTAGATTACTCGTTACCCACTAAAGTAACTGCGTTAAGTAACTCAGTTTATTTTAACTGAGTTACTTACATCACTGGTCAGCAGTACGGTATTTGTATATTGAAATCATATCCCCTCTCAAGCGTCTCTTCTCCAGAGAGAATAAGTTCAGTGCTCGCAACCTTTCCTCATAACTAATATCCTCCCAGACCCTTTATTAGCTCTGTTGCCCTTCTTTGTACTCGCTCCATTTCCAGTGCATCCTTCCTGAGGACTGGTGCCCAGAACTGGACAGCCTACTCCAGGTGCGGCTGGACCAGAGTCTTTTAGAGTGGGAGAATTATTGTTTTATCTCTGGAATTAATCCCCTTTTTAATGCATGCCAATATTCTGTTTGCTTTGTCATCAGCAGCTTGGCATTGCATGCCATTCCTGAGCCTATCATCTACTAGGACCCTAGAGTTGCCACCTTTTCTTTAAGCCAAACCCGAACACTTTCACGGCGCACGGCAATTTTTTTGTACTACACTCCATAGGATTGTAAAATACCTGGGACACCTTTTGGGTTACCCAAAGAGAGTAGTAATGAGGTGTGCTATGGTGAACAGTGGCTGTGGCCAAATTGTATTAACGGGGGGGGGGGGACTTAAAGGGGCATGGTTAAACAAAAGCATTTGTGTACCCAAAAAATATGATTTGATTAATAAAAGAAATGTCTGTTAAAATATGAAACTAGCCTAAAAAGTGGACACTGTCAACCAGTAGGGAAGTGGACACTGTCAACCAGTAGGGAAGTGGATGGTGTCAGCAGAGCAGAGGGCCGTGTCAGCAGAGCAGAGGGCCGTGTCAGCAGAGCAGAGGGCCGTGTCAGCAGAGCAGAGGGCCGTGTCAGCAGAGCAGAGGGCCGTGTCAGCAGAGCAGAGGGCCGTGTCAGCAGAGCAGTGGACCGTGTCAGCAGAGCAGTGGACCGTGTCAGCAGAGCAGAGGACCGTGTCAGCAGAGCAGTGGACCGTGTCAGCAGAGCAGTGGACCGTGTCAGCAGGGCAGTGGACCGTGTCAGTAGGGCAGTGGAAAGTAACAGATTAAATATCAGACAGTGCCAGTGCCCCCCAATAGAGACCTCCATTACACCTGTTAGGGGCGGAGTCTGTAATACCATTCTTTCGCCTGCAAAAGTGTCCCTGGTTGCTAGGACACCAGTCCAGTGGCCCTCCATTCACTAGCGCTGGCGGCTGGGTGGGAGAGAGAGCGCACAGGACATTAGCCCCACTGGAGCAGGGGGAAGAAGGGGGAGGTGCGCGCTGTTTGGGGGTAGCTGACAGAGAGGAGGGGGGCGGACAGAGGAGGGGAGGCTGACATAGAGGAGGAGGGGGGGGGGCTCTGACATAGAGGAGGAGGAGGGGGGGGCTCTGACATAGAGGAGGAGGGGGGGGCTCTGACATAGAGGAGGAGGGGGGGGGGGCTCTGACATAGAGGAGGGGGGGGGGCTCTGACATAGAGGAGGAGGGGGGGGGCTCTGACATAGAGGAGGAGGGGGGGGCTGACATAGAGGAGGAAGGGGGGGGCTGACATAGAGGAGGAGGGGGGGCTGACATAGAGGAGGAGGGGGGGGCTGACATAGAGGAGGAGGGGGGGCTGACATAGAGGAGGAGGGGGGGCTGACATAGAGGAGGAGGGGGGGGCTGACATAGAGGAGGAGGGGGGGGGGGCTGACATAGAGGAGGGGGGGGGGGCTGACATAGAGGAGGAGGGGGGGGCTGACATAGAGGGGGGGGGGGAGGAGGGGGGGGGCTGACATAGAGGAGGAGGGGGGGCTGACATAGAGGAGGACATAGAGGAGGAGGAGGGGGGGCTGACATAGAGGAGGAGGGGGGGGGCTGACATAGAGGAGGAGGGGGGGGGCTGACATAGAGGAGGAGGAGGGGGGGGCTGACATAGAGGAGGAGGGGGGGGCTGACATAGAGGAGGAGGGGGGGGCTGACATAGAGGAGGAGGGGGGGGGCTGGAGGAGGAGGGGGGGCTGACATAGAGGAGGAGGGGGGGGCTGACATAGAGGAGGAGGGGGGGGCTGACATAGAGGAGGAGGGGGGGGCTGACATAGAGGAGGAGGGGGGGGCTGACATAGAGGAGGAGGGGGGGCTGACATAGAGGAGGAGGAGGGGGGGCTGACATAGAGGAGGAGGGGGGGGGCTGACATAGAGGAGGAGGGGGGGGCTGACATAGAGGAGGGGGGGGCTGACAGGGGGGGGCTGACAGAGGAGGAGGGGGGGGCTGACATAGAGGAGGAGGGGGGGGGGGCTGACATAGAGGAGGAGGGGGGGGGGCTGACATAGAGGAGGAGGGGGGGCTGGAGGAGGCGGGGGGGGGGGGCTGACATAGAGGAGGGGGGGGAGAGGGGGGGGGGCTGACATAGAGGAGGAGGGGGGGCTGGGAGGGGGGGGCTGAGGAGGAGGGGGGGGGGAGGACATAGAGGAGGAGGGGGGGCTGACATAGAGGAGGAGGAGGGGGGGCTGACATAGAGGAGGAGGGGGGGGCTGACATAGAGGAGGAGGGGGGGCTGACATAGAGGAGGAGGGGGGGCTGACATAGGAG
Source organism: Lithobates sylvaticus (assembly GCA_028564925.1). NCBI lineage: Eukaryota > Metazoa > Chordata > Amphibia > Anura > Ranidae > Lithobates > Lithobates sylvaticus. Next base: position 150,920,838 of record CM053032.1, on the reverse strand, counting down.
GAGGGGGGGCTGACATAGAGGAGGAGGGGGGGGCTGACATAGAGGAGAGGAGAGAGGGGGGGCTGACATAGAGGAGGAGGGGGGGCTGACATAGAGGAGGAGGGGGGGCTGACATAGAGGAGGAGGGGGGGGGGGGCTGACATAGAGGAGGAGGTGGGGGCTGACATAGAGGAGGAGGGGGGGGCTGACATAGAGGAGGAGGGGGGGGCTGACATAGAGGAGGAGGGGGGGGGCTGACATAGAGGAGGAGGGGGGGGCTGACATAGAGGAGGAGGGGGGGGCTGACATAGAGGGGGGGGGGCTGACATAGAGGAGGAGGAGGGGGGGCTGACATAGAGGAGGAGGGGGGGCTGACATAGAGGAGGAGGGGGTGGACAGACAGTGGACAGAGAGGAGGGGGGTGGACAGAGAGGAGGGGGGTGGACAGAGAGGAGGGGGGCTGACCGAGGACAGAGTGGAGGGGGGTGGACAGAGAGGAGGGGGGTGGACAGAGAGGAGGAGGGTGGACAGAGGGAGGCTGACAGAAAGGAGGGGGGCTGACCGAGGACAGAGTGGAGGGGGGCTGACAGAGAGGAGGGGGGGCTGACAGAGGAGGGGGGGGGCCGACAGAGAGGAGGGGGGGCCGACAGAGAGGAAGGGGGGGTGACAGAGAGGAAGGGGGGCGACAGAGAGGAAGGGGGGCCGACAGAGAGGAAGGGGGGCCGACAGAGAGGAGGGGGGGGCGACAGAGAGGAGGGGGGGCGACAGAGAGGAGGGGGGGGCTGACAGAGGAGGGGGGCTGGCTTGGTGCTGGGGAAGAGAGTCACAGTGAGCTGCAGCATTCAGGATTCATTAGCCTAGCGCTGCATTGACTGGAGCGAGAGGGACTGGACCGGGACTGACTCCCCACTGTCACCATTGGCAGTGAAACTGCCAAAAATCATGAGCCCTGCTGGGGCAGGGGAAATAGGGGGGCCCGAGGGAGCGTGCTGCTGGCGGGAGAGAGTGCATTCAGGGCAGGCTGCATTTGCCGATTGGCATTGGCACACTGACGGGGGGAGAGGTGGGCGGAGAACGCTCACCACTGAAACCCCACAGGACAGGAGCCGTCAGGGAGGCAGGTGCTATCAGAGAGTGTGTATCCAGCGACAGGGGGGGTCGCGCTGCTGGAGGGACACAGGACGGAGCGAAGTCTCAGTTACAGGAGGGGGGGTATGCTGCTGGTGGGCTGGAGTTATGATGAACACTGGCTGGAGCCTATGTTGCTGTGTCCAGGAGAGAAACCCGGGCACAGCTGTCAAAACCCGGACTGTCCGGGTCATTCCCGTACAGGTGGCAACCCTAACTGTGGCTGCGTTTGATGGCACAGTGGCGGCAATTGAGCACAGTGAGGCTGGAATTGATGATCTTTTTTTTCTGAATTTTTCAGTTTGTTTGCGCGCACCCCCCCAAAAAAAATTTCAGCACCAACTGCCACTGGGAGGGGGTAATAATAAATTAGATAAAATAATAGGAGGTATAATAATGTAAGATAAGAGAAGGGTTAACAATAAATATTAAATAATAGGAGGTGTAATAATAAATTAAATAATAGGAGGGGCAATAAAAAAAATTATATAAAATAATAGGAAGAGATGATAGTGATGATGTGTATACTGATAGATATTTAATAGGTGGTAGGAGTAATAATAATAATAATAATAATAATAATAATAATTAATAATAATAATAGGGACTGCCGGGAGAATTTCCAGTGTCTAAAAATAATAGAAGGGATATCAATAAATAATATTAAATATTAGGAGGGGATAAAAATGATGAAGACGTAGGAGGGGTAAGAATAAATTAAACACAATAATATGAAGGGATAATAATGATGATGTGTGTATACTTATATATATATATATATATGTATTAGTCCAGCCACATATATATATATAAAATGTGGAAGGAGTAATTATATATGGAAGGAGTCAAAATATATATATCAGGGGTCAAGTCCTGGGAAAAGAAGTGTAGGAACTCACCCAAGATCCCCCCCCCCCCCCGTCTTAAAAATAGAAAGTGTATTGTGACAGGTGGGGGGAGCATTGTACAGTGAGGGGGGAGCAGTGTGTGGGAGGGGGGAGCAATGGGGGGAACAGTGTGACAGGTGGGGGGAGCAGTTTGTGGGAGGGGGGAGCAATGTGACAGGGTGGGTGGAGCAGTCTGACATGGTGGGGAGCAGTCTGACATGGTGGGGAGCAGTCTGACAGGAAGGGGAGCAGTCTGACAGGAAGGGGAGCAGTCTGACAGGAAGGGGGGGGGGAGCAGTCTGACAGGAAGGGGGGGAGCAGTCTGACAGGAAGGGGGGGAGCAGTCTGACAGGAAGGGGGGGGCAGTCTGACAGGAAGGGGGGGGAGCAGTCTGACAGGAAGGGGGGGGGGGAGCAGTCTGACAGGAAGGGGGGGGGAGCAGTCTGACAGGAAGGGGGGGGAGCAGTCTGACAGGAAGGGGGGGGAGCAGTCTGACAGGAAGGGGGGGGGAGCAGTCTGACAGGAAGGGGGGGGGGGCAGTCTGACAGGAAGGGGGGGGGCAGTCTGACAGGAAGGGGGGGGGCAGTCTGACAGGAAGGGGGGGGAGCAGTCTGACAGGAAGGGGGGAAGCAGTCTGACAGGAAGGGGGGGGGAGCAGTCTGACAGGAAGGGGGGGAGCAGTCTGACAGGAAGGGGGGGAGCAGTCTGACAGGGAGGGGGGGAGCAGTCTGACTGGGAGGGGGGGAGCAGTCTGACAGGGAGGGGGGGAGCAGTCTGACAGGAAGGGGGGGGCAGTCTGACAGGAAGGGGGGGGAGCAGTCTGACAGGAAGGGGGGGGGCAGTCTGACAGGAAGGGGGGGGGGAGCAGTCTGACAGGAAGGGGGGGGAGCAGTCTGACAGGAAGGGGGGGAGCAGTCTGACAGGAAGGGGGGGAGCAGTCTGACAGGAAGGGGGGGGAGCAGTCTGACAGGAAGGGGGGGGGGGGGGGGCAGTCTGACAGGAAGGGGGGGGCAGTCTGACAGGAAGGGGGGGGGGGGCAGTCTGACAGGAAGGGGGGGGAGCAGTCTGACAGGAAGGGGGGAGCAGTCTGACAGGAAGGGGGGGGGGGAGCAGTCTGACAGGAAGGGGGGGGGGAGCAGTCTGACAGGAAGGGGGGGAGCAGTCTGACAGGGAGGGGGGGAGCAGTCTGACAGGGAGGGGGGGAGCAGTCTGACAGGGAGGGGGGGCAGTCTGACAGGGAGGGGGGGGCAGTCTGACAGGGAGGGGGGGAGCAGTGTGACGGGGGAGGGGGGAGCAGTGTGACGGGGGAGGGGGGAGCAGTGTGACGGGGAGGGGGGGGGATCAGTCTGACAGGGGTGGGGGAGCAGTGTCACAAGAAGGAGAGCAGTGTGACAGGGGAGGGGGGAGCAGTGTGACAGGGGAGGGGGGGGGAGCAGTGTGACAGGGGAGGGGGAGGAGCAGTGTGACAGGGGAGGGGGGGAGCAGTGTGACAGGGGAGGGGGGGAGCAGTGTGACAAGAAGGGGCAGCAGCGTGACAGGGGTGGGGGAGCAGCGTGACAGGGAGGGGGGAGCAGCGTGACAGGGAGGGGGGGAGCAGCGTGACAGGGAGGGGGGAGCAGTCTGACAGGAAGGGGGGGGGAGCAGTCTGACAGGAAGGGGGGGGAGCAGTCTGACAGGAAGGGGGGGGGAGCAGTCTGACAGGAAGGGGGGGGGAGCAGTCTGACAGGAAGGGGGGGGCAGTGTGACAGGGAGGGGGTGGGGGAGCAGTGTGACAGGGAGGGGGGGAGCAGTGTGACAGAGAGCAGTGTGACAGGGAGGGGGGGGAGCAGTGTGACAGGGGGGGGGGGAGCAGTGTGACAGGGGGGGGGGGGGGAGCAGTGTGACAGGGAAGGGGGGGGAGCAGTGTGACAGGGAGGGGGTGAGGGGAGCAGTGTGACAGGGAGGGGGGAGCAGTGTGACAGGGAGCAGTGTGACAGGGAGGGGGGGAGCAGTGTGACAGGGGGGGGGGAGCAGTGTGACAGGGGGGGGGGGCAGTGTGACAGGGAGGGGGGGGGGAGCAGTGTGACAGGGAGGGGGGGAGGAGGGGAGCAGTGTGACAGGGAGCAGTGTGACAGGGAGGGGGGGGAGCAGTGTGACAGGGAGGGGGGGAGCGGTGTGACAGGGAGGGGGGGAGCGGTGTGACAGGGAGGGGGGGGGGGGAGGGGAGACAGGGGGGGGGGGGGAGCAGTGTGACAGGGAGGGGAGAGGGGAGCAGTGTGACAGGGGAGGGGGGGAGCAGTGTGACAGGGAGGGGGGGGAGCAGTGTGACAGGGCAGGGGGGGGAGCAGTGTGACAGGGAGGGGGGGGGAGAGCGGTGTGACAGGGAGGGGGGGGGGAGCAGTGTGACAGGGAGGGGGGGTGCAGTGTGACAGGGAGGGGGGGAGCAGTGTGACAGGGAGGGGGGGGCAGTCTGACAGGGAGGGGGGGGGGGAGCAGTGTGACAGGGAGGGAGGGGGGGGAGCAGTGTGACAGGGGGGGGGGGGAGCAGTGTGACAGGGAGGGGGGGGGGGGGCAGTGTGACAGGGAGGGGGGGAGCGGTGTGACCAGTATACATATAATACACAGCACACACCGTGCACAGCAGCACTCAGCTCATCCACATCACACTAGCCTCACTTTCCCCCCAGCAGCAATGCCTCGCACAGCTCACCCTCTGCCTTCTCCCGGTTTAGCCTCCTGTTCTCTCGTCTCATGCATCCCTCCGGAGCGGCCAAGTCTCGCAGTACTGCCGCCAGCAGCTTCCTCCCCACCGCCTCCTGCTCCACTGCCGTACCTAGCCGACCCCAGTGTGAGGAAAGCCAGAAATAGCGTGGAGCTGCACGTGCAGTTGGACCGGGCGCTGAGAGAGGAGGAGAAGCCCACGCACACCACATACTGGCCACATCTAGGCCGGATTCTGCGTGCCAGACTGGGCCCTGCTGCTAACGGGATCATCGTTCCTGCTGTGCAAAAAGTACAGGAACGACGTTCCCGCAGGACTTGAGCCCTGATATATATGTGTGTGTAGATCGACTAATAATATTGTACAGGGGACGCGCAGGGGGCGGGGACGGTAGAGGACTGGACAGGCGGAGTTCCGATCTGAGCCGAGAGCCAGGGGGGACAGATTTCGACGGGGAACCACTTTCGGCACAACACCGACATCGCCATGGTGACCAGCTACTATCATTGGACCGTTACATGTGACGTCACGTCAGTAGGAGGAGTCACAAGGGCCGCAGGGTTATAAATAGAGGCAAACACACTCATGACATGACATCTCTTCAGGAGTATACGAACCAATTTAGGTTGAATGATAAACACTCCATAAGAAAAAATATACAGTTGTAGCGCCGACACTTTTCTAAAGTGTGCGCTATTCTCTAAATTTCGTTTTTTCCAGAACTGTAACTGAGTTCTGGGGGTTAATTGTTCTAGGTTTTTACTTTGGCATCAGTTTGGCTGGGCTGTACTAGAGTTCTGCCTGGTCATAGGTGAGATGAGCACCTGTGACAGGCTGAGAACGCAGCCTGGTTGGACGTGTTAGGTACCAATCTTTCTCGGAGCCAATCAGTGGGCGCATCTGGACCCGCTGTGTATTCCGGGAAGAGGTATTTAAGATGCTGAGGTCACGTGTTCAGGGTTCGGCTTGCTCTTTGACTCCTGGTTCCGGTCCACACCAACCCCGTGAGGGCTCCCGGACCCAGGAGTGTTTGCTGCCCCCGTAAGTCTGGTCACCCTGACCAGAGGCCCTCATGGTCTGGGGTAGGGATCCGTCCGTTCCCGAGATTCGGAACTGGCTAGTTTGAGGCCCAGTAACTGAAGGAGGATTCTGAAGTGTCCCGGTGTCCTCTCAGGATTGGAGAGGCACAGCAACTCGTACAAGCGAACAGGGGAGGACTCTTCAGAGGAGGGCCAAGAAGCTGGCTGCTCGGTAAGAGCCTGGGAGCTGAGATTGTATGGACACTGGTGAATCTGCATTTCCTGCGGTATCGCTGAAACGGCTGGAAGATTCAGGTACCATAGGAAAAGTTCCTAACCCATCCTTCGGTTACAACATAGTCTGTGGCAGAGACTTTTATATTATTCACTTGAAGTTTCACAACCTAGTCTGTGGCAGAGACTGTGCAAATTTTTGAATCACTTGTTGGCTGCTAGATATACAGCAAGGGTTTATCCAACAGTGAAGAGTCCAGTTGTGAGTGGCTACTCTCTGGGCTATCTGAAGAGACATTTGTTTGATGTCAGCAGTTCTGAAGTGCCTGAGCTTTATCACCCATGCCCTCTATTCCCAACTGAGAGACTGTGTTATATTTGAACGTTTCTTTTTGCAAATAAAAATCCTCAAAAGGACTTTTGAGTGTTGGTCTCTGCAATTACTGGGTACTAACCCTGGGAACCCCTAGACAACGAACGACGAGCTACAAGGAGGAGGTAATTGGTAAGCCCAGAAAATACATAGCCGCCCCGCAGGGGGTTATGGCGCTACACAGTATACAAAACATATTGCACATAATCAAATACTTATGTATTCATAACGTGAAGATTCATACAACAGTATACATTAACATACAAAATAAAGTAATCCTTTGTGTTATGCATCCGTCAATGCATTGGCTGCTTCATATTTGTTCTTATATTATGGGCTTTTGGTGTGGAGGGGGCGCTGCGGAGTGTCCTGAGTCAAATCATAGGCATGCGCAAGGGGTGTGCCAGGTGTGCCTGGGCACACCCTAATCCTGGAGTTGGCAACCCATCAATTGTGGGCAGGTGACAGGTAACCTGAGATCCTTACTTGCCGACCCCAGAACCTGGACAGGATAGGCGGCTGGAGTGGAAATTAATGGACCGATCTGTATTTTCTTCTGCAGCAGCTGAAAGTAGGCTTCTCCTCCTCTTCCTCTCGCCGATATTCAGCTGCCACTGGAGGAAAATACAGGTGATTGGTACCAATGTATGCCACCCCTCTTGTCCCAGTTCCTTTTCTTTCTGATGCCTAGGTCCCCCTGTGTGATTACCTGCTCCCCCCCATTGTTTTAGGATGACGAGTAGGGAAGAGGCTGGTTAATATGTCACAAAGGCATATGTGTTGGAGCTTTGAGGTGCACACCCTAATACAATAGGCTGCGCACACCTATGGGTCAAATTAACATTCAGGTGGGGGGTTGTGGTCTTTGCTCTGGAGCAGGACATGGCCCCTCCCTGCATTGGCTCTGAGAATGTGGCTTGAAAATTCGTTTTAAGCCTTGCCTTCGGTTTGCCTGGGAACATCTTCTGTGCATGCGCGATAGGACCTTGAGCATCCGCGTGCCACTTGTGACGTCACTCGCTGAGCGCGGGGGGGATAAAATGCCGGCTGACGGCCATTTTGCTGGAGCCATGAGGGCGCAAACAAGCTGATGGTATTGACACGGTAAGTTAACACACCCTTTACCAGAAAATTGTGAAAGTAATACTACTTAGCAGGCAATATAGTGGTCTTAATGGGGGTAATTGGTTTAAATGCTGGGGCCACCTTGTATATTTAGTTAGCGATGCCAACTATAACTACCCCATTAACTTTACTAGCTTGAAATGTAATTACTAATTAGAGCAATATATATATTTCCTGGACCTCCCCATGTCAGCCTACTATGGGTCAGTTCCGCCCCCTCTGACCCCTCCAGGACCATCTTTTTTCTAGCCCATAAAGGGCGGCTGTCTGCCCACACTGGTGTTCTTTTTTCGTCCTCGCTGACGCCTTTTAAAGTTTAATTTTAGTTATTTATTTATATATTTATTTTTATTTTACTTATGTATTTATTTCTTTTTTTCTCCATCCACCATCCATCCTGTCCGGGTTAAGCCTCTCTCGGATCAGAAGACCCCCCCATATGGCTGTAAATCTCCAGAGAAGTGTGGGTTCCCGTGGTGCTGGGATTGTATGGTACAGTATAAATGACTGTGTATTACTGGCAAGGTCACAACGGTATAAATTACTGTATACACCTTCATTAGGCAGGTGCTGGCACTCTCTCCTTCCATGTTTTTGTGCATTCATGCAGTGGTTTGGCTCGCTGGGACTTGCAGTTCACCACCTCCACATGTATTCCTTTCAGGAAGCTCAGAGTTCAGCAGGTGAGGTCAGAGGTAGCTTCCTCTTGGATTGCTTAGCAAACACCAGAATGATCTCCACTGATTTGCAGCAGGCTGTGTCCTCTAGGCTAATCTCAGTCTCCAGCTGATCAATCTACTACTCTGCTCTGGTAAGCCTGACTTCTATTACTAACTGCTGTGTTACTTGTCTGGAGTGTTTTTATTATCCTTGGGGAGTTTTGCCTGCCTGCCTAGTTGCCTTAGCACTGAAGATTCGGATGGAGAAGTTCATTTTATTTATTTGGTAGTTAGTTAGTTATTTATTTTTATTTTTAAAAAAAGAGAGCACATCCTCTGTTTTACAGAGAGAAGGGCCCAATGCGCGCTAAATGCCCGCAAAGAGGTTCCACAGAGAGAAGGGCCCAATGCCCACTAAATGCCCGCAAAGAGGTTCCTAATCAGCACTCCAGCCTCAAAGGAGTAAAAATGAGACTGGACATGACAAATCGCAGAGTCACATGCAGCTGGATAGACGCCTGTTGTCGCTGCATTCCAGATCTCCCTCACCCTTACCTCACTTTAGTCGTTTGGACTGGAGCCAAGAGAGGTCAAGACATCAGAAAGCCTCTAGAAAGAGAGCATATTTGGGCGCAGACAGAGAAGAAGATCCTCTTCTTTGGATAAGTCTTCATCGCCAGCCCACAAAGAAGAAGGATCCTGTTGGGCCTGCTCAGCTGAGGTCATCAGAGGAAAGTAGGTTTGTGTATCTTGCTTCAAGGAGGCGGCTCAGGACAATGCTGCAAATGCATGCCAGGTTAAATCCTACATTAAGGACACAGTCATGGAAGGGTTAAACAGCCTTTCAAGGAATCCTGCTATATCTTTAAGCATCTGCAGATTCAGATCATGTGTTTTCACTGCGTTTTAACTCTGAAGTCGATAGCGATTCGGATCCATCTGAGGCTGTGATGGTCTCGGAATCGCATACGTTTGATTTTTTGGCACTGGTTCCCCCCTTGGTGGAGGCTGTTAAGGATGCGATGAAGTGGCAGGGAGAGTTGTCACCTCCAAAGAAACAGCAGAGATACTACCCGTATTTAAAGAAATCATTACCTTCCTTCCTATTCATTTCTGAGATTAAAGAAGTATTTGATGATGAGTGGGCGGGGCCTGAGAAGGGGCTCAATGTGCATAATAGAGTATCGAGGCTGTAACCCTTGGGACACTACGCCTAAGTTGGATGCTTCATTGCGTAGATTCGCCTGCCACATTCCACTTCCGCTGGAGGATTCGGATGCCTTTAGGGATCCTATGAATCACAGAATAAATGCAGACCTGATAAAAGAATAAAAAAAAAAAAAGTTGTATAGTTTGGCCGGAGCAGCCTGCAGGCCGGCGGTAGTGCTCACTTCTGTGGCAGAAGCACTTGGGGTGGATTCGCATCTGTGCGTTTTTATTTTTATTTATTTTGGTGCTTTTTGCAGTTTTGCTCTAACATTTATTTACCGTGGTCTCCTAGGGGACGTGTTCTGTGGTACAGCTCTGCGGAATACAGGGATGCATGGGTGTGAATCCAGCCTTAGACTGGGGGTAGTGGAGCTGGTGGATGGATGTTCAGATGAAAGTCTGGGAAGTGGCAGTTCTTCTCGTTTGCAGTTTTCTAGACTTCTTTATATTTTGTGGCTGAAGTGGCTATTGACCAGGTCAGGGAGCTGGTTCAAAAATGAAAGCAAAGATATTGGCTAATTCCGTCACAGCCCACAGAGCCTTATGGTTGAAGCATTGGTCAGCTGATAAAGCTTCTAAGCACAGTTATGTTAAGTTCCATTCGGCGGGAAGCTACTATTCCGGAAGACTTAGAATCAGCAATTCAGCGGGTTTCCAGCGGCAGATCTAGACTAATCCTGCAGAAGAGAAAAAGACAACAGCAGCCCTTTCGGTTTAACAAGAGATCCAAAGAAGGATTCAGAGGCCAGTGCTTACAGACAGTTTTTCAGACAGTGGAAGCGAGCCGGTTCAACCTTCCAGAAACCTTCCAAGCCCAGGGCCAACGAAGCTCCTAATGCTTCAAATAGGTCCTTCTGAAGGTGTCTCCACTTGACCCTCTTGAGTAGGAGCAAGACTCAGAGAGTATGTTCCCCTCTGTTTTTGGTCCCAGAGGCTTCAGGGGGTTTCGGAATTCTTACATGAAGGTACCACAATTCAAAACTGAGTCATTGGACTCAGGAGACTGGATGGTTTCTATCGATCTGGTGGTGCAAATCTTCTTGTTTCCATAGACGCATCTCTCCATCGATTTCTCAGGTTTTCCGGGGAATGCTCTCATTTTCAATTTTAATGTCTCCCATTCGGTCTCTGCATGACTCTGGGAATGTTCTCAAAGCTACTGTCTGCTGTCATCGCGACTCTCAGGGTCAAGGGAGTGCAAATATTCCATTATCTAGAGGACATGCTACTTCTGGGTCCATCAAATGAGCTCCTTCTACTTCATGTGAATTTCACCTGTAAAACACTAGCTTGTTTCGGTTGGTTGTTCAACTCTCGGAAGAGCCAGATGCATCCGACCCAAATGTTGGAGTATTTGGCAGTACAATTCCACACGGATCAGGGTGGTGTTTCTCTTCCTCAGAGGAAGGTCCAGGAGATTCAGTCTTAGACAAAAGCAGTGATAGCCAGGCCGTCTATGATGGTGAAGCAATTCATGCAGTATCTGGGGGTTCTATCAGCCACAGTTCCAGTAGTCCTGTGGGTCAGGTAGCGCAGAAGAAGGTTTCAATGCAACTTTCTTCTTCAGTGGGATCGTCACTCCTTGTTCCAGAAAAATCTATCTGCCAATTCCAATAATCTGGTCCCTGGTTTGGTGGTCAGTACATCGCAATCTTTCCCGCGGAGTTCCATTGAAGGCCTCAGAACCAATAGTGGTGACGGCCAATGCCAGTCTGGCAGGCTGCGAAGCACACTGCCTGGGACAGCAGGTTCAAGGCCGATGGAACTTTTGTGGGGTGAAGAGTTCAAGTTTCCTGGGATTGGATGCTGTCAGACGCGCTCTCTTAGCGTTCCAACCTATGTTGCGAGGTCGAGCTGTCAAGAGTCTTTGAACAACTACGGGGGCTTAGGTGTCTCATCAAGGGGGCACAAGAAGTCGCCCTCTCCTTCAGGTGGCATGTCAATCTACCTATGCGCAGAGAAGAATCTCGGCTCTCTTACTTCATCTTATCTCCCAGAGCCTGGGAATGTTTTAGCAGATCACTTGAGTCGAGGCTTTGAGGATCACAATGAATGGGGCCTCAATTGCTAGATCTTATGGCATTGGAGGAGAATTGCCAACCGCCTTGCTTCTCCTCCCGGACCTGGCATCCACAGGTGTTGGGTCGGGGTGCTCTGTCCAGGTCTTGGAATTTCCCCTTGGTATATGTGTTCCTGCCGCTTCCATTGGCTCTCAAAATCCTGCTGAAAATTCAGCGAGAAAGGATCACAGCAATAGTAGTCTTACCTTACTGACTCAGGCAGCCGTGGTTCCATCTTGCTTTGCAGGATAATCAATCCCACTGCCTCCTTGTCAAAATCTCCTTTTGCGGAGTGGGGCCTGGCACCCGAACCGCAGGAGGATGAAGTTAATAACTTGGAAGTGAGAGGGAGGCTTTAGCTGGCGTGGGTCTCTCGGGCAGTATAGTGGAAGCATTATTACAGGCTCGTAAGAGGTCCACGATTGTGACCTATTACCAGATCTGGAATACTACAGAAAGGGTTTGGGGCCTTGGATCTCCTTCGGTATCTAACATTTTGGAGTTTCTGCAGAGTGGTCTCTTAGGGTTAGCTTATAATTCCCTGAAGGGTCAAATCCCCGCTTTGTCGGCTATGTCATGTACAAGATATGCTCTACATCAGTTGGTGATCCAATTTTTAGGGGCAGCCATAGAATTTGACGTCTATTAAAATATAGTTTTTTCCAAAAGAGGACTTAACACTAGTCTTGAGAACATCGCTGGTTCCTCCGTTTTGATCAAGCTTTCTCTTGTTCATTTTTACTTTTAACAGTTTATTTGTTTTTTACTAGCCGTTGCCTCGGCCAGAAGAGTCTCCGTGTTGTGCGCCTTTTTATCTAACGAACCATATTGTTTGGTGCTCCCAGACAAGACAGTCCTTAGGCCGATACCAAGCTTACTCCCTAAGGTTGCCATATAATTTCTTAGGAACTGGGAATCCATTCTCCCAGCCTTTCCGGCGGATACAGCTGATGAGTGGAGTAGGTTAGACTTGGCCTCTGCGGTTTCAACCTACCTAGAATGGACTAAAAGCAGATCAGCTGTAGTTTTTCCCAATGGGCCCTAAAAGGGTATACAGGCAACATCCAGAATTGTGTCTTCCGGATTTGTCAAAGACCATACATATTGCATACAGAACGCTGGGCCTTCCTCCTCCTTCAGAGATCAAAGCACATTCAATGAGGGTATGGCAGCATCCTGGGCAGCATACGTAAAGGTCGCCCCTGAGGTAGTTTGCAGAGCAGCAAGCTGGAGCGCGCCCAACACCTTTTTTTTTTTTTTTTTCAAGAAAAAGTTTATTGTAAATAATAAGTACAACAGGTATGAGAATGCAATAGGTTATTACATCGTGCACTAGAAAACATGAAAACATCAACAAGTTGTGACAATGCGGACAGCTGATAATAAACAATATCCCTGAAAATACAACTTATGTCGGGAATGCTGTCAGCTTAGTCACATGCAAGCATATAAAACTTATAAACCATAGATGAAAGAGGGGCAACGGCCCCAGAGTCGTGTGGTTCAAAGAGAAAACCAAACCCACATCTTGGGAGGTAGAAGTGTTACTTAGCACACGTGTGAGGATGGAGGGAGTACCACTGCCTTGTTAACCGTAGTAAGGAGGGTTAATTTTGGGAATGCGGTCTCGGACCACTGGCATTCCTGGACATATCATTTATGGGAGGCGTGGGCATGCGAGTATCGAGGTAAACAGGGGTAGTAGGATAATGTGTGTAGGTGGGACGGGAGGGAGAGAGGTTGTGGATATACAGAAGCGTGATCGTACCCTATGCATCTTATACATAGAAAAATGGGTAGCAGTATACATCATGTGAATAACGGAATCAGGATGACCAAGATTGGTCGGGGGTAAATCCCTAACTTGGGTCATGGGTAACCTGGGACCCGTGTCTGTTTGGGGAAAGTAGGTCTATGTATTCATTCGTCGTGGTGAAATGCTGCAGGACCACACAGTTCTGAATTTTGAGGGTGAGTCTTTGGACTGGTGGATCAGGTCCTCTAGTTCCGCAACCTTGGAAACACGTCTAATCCAGTCCGCGGTTGTGGGGGGATTAGGTGACTTCCAAAGAGCAGGTATGCACATTTTTGCTGCATTTATTAAATGCATCGCAAGGGATCGGTGGTAATATCTGAAGGGAATGGAGGAATGATGGAGGAGCATTTGGGCAGGCGTAAAGTCTATTTGATATGTGGTGATCTGTGAGGTGAGACCAGAACGGTTGGAGGGAAGGGCAGGACCACCATATATGTAACATAGAACCTTCTCTGTCAGAACACCTCCAACAGTTCGGAGGAGTGGCCGGTGATATTTTGTGAAGTCTAGAAGGGGTTCTATACCACCTAGAAAATATTTTGAAGCCATTTTCTTGCGCCGTGACATTAGTAGAGCCCTTGTGAATATGAGCGTGGATTCGATCCCAGTCTGCCACAGAGAGATCTAGAGACAGTTCCCTTTCCCACCTCTGTGTGGAAGGGTTGGACCTAGAGTCGGTGTCAGTGAAAGAGGGAGTAAATGTCAGATATCAAGTGTCTTTGGTGTTACTTCTTAGTATTAAGCGTCTCGTATGGTGTGAGTTGTCTACAGAAGTCTGGGCGTTTGGCTGGGTCATTGAGAAAGTGTCTGATTTGAAGATATGTCCATTGCGGGCATGATTGGTCTGGTTCTCGTGTAGGTCCAATACCTTTTTATTAGGCATTACAGGCTTAATTTGTTTGTCCACCTGAGGAAACATTTGGCTCTATGGTTATTACGGCGGCTGTTGCCCATTAAAAATTTGAGTACCATTGCATTGAGGGTTTGGCTGATTTTTTGTCTTCCCTCCCTTTTTAATGTTGCTTGGTACGTCCCATAGTAGGCTGACATGGGGAGGTCCAGGAATAAGGAAAATTGTTGCCCATACTTACCGTAATTTTCCTTTCTTGGATCCTCCCCATGTCAGCCGGAGGATTCCCACCCAGTTTATCCGTCGCGAGGCGAGTATTTTTTGAACACTGGTGTGGGCAGACAGCTGCCCTTTATGGGCTAGAAAAAAGGTGGTCCTGGAGGGGTCAGAGGGGGCGGAGCTGACCCATAGTAGGCTGACATGGGGAGGATCCAGGAAAGGAAAATTACGGTAAGTATGGGCAACAATTTTCCTTAATTGTAACAATATTTAATACATTCTTATTCTAGATCTGTGGATTCTCATACCTTGTGGATGTTGGATAATTCAGACAATAAATAAAATCTTAAACTGCCCCGAGGTTTACTATTGATTCCTTGTAAGTCAACACATATACATCTATGATTAAATGTCATGCAGATTTTGAGTGTAATCCCAAATATATCTTTTATATAGCTTGGACCTTTATCCTCCCTGTGGCTGTCTATTTAGTTGTCCAGACCATTATCCCATGGTGTTAACTGCCATTGCAGTTATAGATAATATCTGATTTAAATTTAACAGGTTTGTAATATAACCCATAATATAAGAACAAATATGAAGCAGCCAATGCATTGTTGGATGCATAACACAAAGGATTACTTTATTTTGTATGTTAATGTATACTGTTGTATTGAGTCTTTATGAATACATACATATTTGATTACGTGCAATATGTTTTGTATAATTTTTTTGCTTATCATTCAACCTAGATTGATGCATATACTCCTGAAGAAGCTGTGTAAAAAATTTGGCGAAACATGACGCGATAGATGCATCAATTTTAACATGGAACATGTAAAATGTGTCTGTTAAATTTATCGGTCTTGTGATTTTGAATTTTATTATAAAAATTTAAGTTGTTGATATAAAATAAATAATGATTTTATAGTATAATTGTGTTGAATTTTTGTAGTTATATTTTCTTAAAGTTCTCCTCGCAACCAATCACTCTCCTCTTCCCTTTGATGCTTCAGGTTGTGGGCAGGCCGTCAATATCCTCACTTACAGTAGACATGGGCGCCGTCAAAAAATTAGTTTTGTTTCCTTCCATTTTCGTTTCATATGAAAAAAATTCAGAATTTTTGTTAGATTTGTAAACTTTTCGTTAAAATAACAAAAGTTCGTTATGAGTTGGTTATGATCGTTTTAGGTTTTTTAACTTTTTGTAACAATTATGAATGTTTGTTATTATGAGTTTCCACCATCCCTGTGCTGAGTTCCCAGGTATGTACACCTGCTGTTTGTCCATTATGAGGGGTTCCCACCATCCCTGTGCTGAGTTCCCAGGTCTGAGTGTACAGCCGCTGTGCCCATTATGAGGGGTCCCTGTGCTGTGCTGACTTCCTCTGATTGGTGAACAAAACACCAGTCACAATTCTGTTAATTTGGATCCGAAATGCCGAAATTCGTTAACGAAATTTCATATAAAATTCGTAAGCATAGAAATTTCCATAGGGTTCCCACCATCCCTGTGCTGTGTTGACTTCCTGGGGTTTTAACTTTTAGGTTCGTTAACTTTTCGTAACAATTACGAATTTTCGTTATGAATTTGGATCCGAAATTCGTAAACAAAATTTCGTATTTCGTACGGAATTCGTTTGCATAAAAATTTGTATTTCGGATTCGTACAAATTTCCGGAAATTCATTTTGTTTCGTACGAAACTAATCGCATATGTCTAATGGACACAGAGGATAACATGCTGGGGAGTTTATTGACTGCAGAAAAAAATGTCTGAAGCCAAAAACGGCAGCTGTAAAAACATCCAGTGTGCATGAGTCCTAATAGTTTCACACAGTGGCATATCCAAGGTATGGCAGATATGGAAAGTGCCATGGGCGCCACATGTAGGGGGCGCTGGAGAGTGGCTGGCAGTCTACACACTGCTCAGAGATGACCCCCAGCAGAGCACACGGTCGGTGCTCTCCTCTCCCCCGAAAGATCTGGGAAAGCGTTTTAGCGTGTGGGTCAGGTGACTCCCCCCTCTGCCACATCCCAATATTCTCCCCGCAGGGTGGGCGCTCACTCTCCACTCCACGGCCATGCAGTGTACACGGGTGGGCAGCGGGAGGAAGTTTCTGTCCATGGTAAAAAGAGCAGAGTTGCTGCACAGCTGTGGCCCTCATGTCTCCCCCCCCCCCCAATTAAAATGACCTGCAGGGCAATTACAGAGTGATTCTCTCAGTGTGTCTCCCTCCCGCTCCTGTAAGCTCTCAGCTGCTGGAGGGATAGACACACAGAGAATCTGTAATTGCCGTGCCGATCATCCATTCCTCCATGTCCTGTTCAAAGTTTGCTGTCGGGGTCATAATGACAGAAGGCAGACCGTGCCAGCTCGAGCAGCAGCACTTCCATCCCTAAGCCTGCCCCTGTGTGTGTGCAACCCAACATCTCCAACCTGTACTGTGTGGAGAAGTGCACACAGCAGTAAGATTCAGGGCTGCATGATGTCTGTGTCTCGACTCCCGACCATCAAAGGGAGGGGGATATTTGCATCTCATCTCAGTGTTAGCCAATAATGCTTTGTCTGTGTTGCAGCCCCTCCCTCTTCCCCTCCCACCCGCCACATTTTGATTCCAGTTCCAGGAAGAAGACAGAATTGGTCTTCAGCTTGCACACATGTCAGTTTTTTTCTTTATGTTCACTTCAGGGAGGGGGAGAAGGAGGTTCTGTAGCAGCAAGGACAGTCATAGATGTATACTTTTAGTACAGAAGATGGAGGAAGAGGGGAAAAGGACAAGCATTCTCTTATCCATTCATGTTATCATGTATTTACTCTGACACTATACCACCCTAACCTGGCATTACCACCCTAACCTGGCACTACCACCTAACCTGGCATTACCCTAACCCGGCACTACCACCTAACTTGGCACTATACCACCCTAACCTGGCACTATTGTATATCACCTAACCTGACACTATCACCTAACCTGGCAGTATACCACCCTAGCCAGGCAGTATAACACCCTACAGATACCGCAGGAATCCAAATAACCGCCTCCCACTGCGCTCAGATGTTGATGATCTCCCTATCTAAAGCTGCCACTTACAAAAAGGAAAATATTTAAGTGAATTTGCAAATAAATCTTAAACCTCAAAAGACCCACAGCAAATAGTAGCGCTGTAAAGTATATCATATATCTGTGCAAATACAGTGCAAAACAATATATAAAATACACAAATAACCTAAAACTCTCTATATAAAACAAACACCACCTCTCCAGTGTCCAGTGATGAAAATATGACACAATATAAATCAAAAATAATTAAATAAGTGTTCAAAACATATATCAGCGAGTAATTAAAGTTCAAAAAAACATCGCTGAGCAAGATAATTATTAGATGAAAATCAGTGAAAGTTCCACATGTGATGTTTCAAATATAAAATTAATTCTTCTGTAATCTTCCACCACACCACAGTGATACGTGCCTCCTCTCCCAAGAGCTCAACATATTAAATTTAGGCTTGAAGTGTGCACAAAAGAAGGTATTGAATAAATTTCAAATTTATATAGATACTCATAAATTTATTAGGACCATGAACATTAAAAAATATTTTTTAAATCACCCAGGAGATCCTATAGTTAGGTCCACTATTTCTAATAAAATAGATAGTGGTCTAAAGAAAGAAAGTCCATTTTTAACCCCCAAAACTCCAGCAATCACTATATAGAGGTCTTCAAAAGTCTAGTTTTGAAGGATCTTGAAGAACTACCCCAGAAGAAAAGGGTCAACCCGGAACATATCAGGGAAGGTATTGAATCCTTAGAGGGGAGAAAAAATATCATTATCCGCCCAGCGGACAAAGGAGGGGGGGGTGGTTGTTATGGACAAAATATTCTATCAAAACCAATTAAGTGAACTATTGGACGATGAAGTGACTTATAAAAAATTATCCTCTGACCCAACAGCACCATACACAGAGCAATTGATGTCACTGGTTGAATGGGGCTATAGAACCAATGCCCTGAATATAAAAGAGAAGAGGTATCTTATGCCGAGTGTGTGTAGAATTCCCATAATTTACACATTACCCAAGGTTCACAAAAATGCATCTTGTCCACCTCCCCGTCCTATTGTTAATGGGATTGGCTCTGTAACTGCGAGGTTGGGTGAATACTTGGACAAGTTTCTCCAGCCAAGCGTTAAAGCTACTAGAGCATACCTCAAAGACACATCGGATCTACTGATGATGTTACAAGAGGTGCAGTTGAATGCATCCCTTGGGTCCTTTCTGGTCACGGCCGATGTGGCCTCCTTATATACTGTTATACAGCATGGGGATGCCTCATTGGCCTTGAACTGGGCTTTGAGCCAACATGATGACATCCCTCATATGCAAAAATGTTTTCTAGGACAGGCCCTTGATTTTTGCATTTCGCATAATTATTTTTGGTGTGGTGGGAAATTCTTCTATCAACAGGTTGGCGTAGCAATGGGGGCAAAATATGCCCCCAGCCTCGCCAACCTGTTTATGGCCGAGTGGGAGGATAGACGTATCTTCAGTAGAAGGATACCCAATTGAGGTTTTATCGAAGATTCATAGATGACCTCCTGTTCATTTGGGATGGGTCTAGGGAATCTGTAGAGTTATTTCTAAAGGATTTAAACCAGAATAGTAATAACATCAGATTGGACCATCAAATAAGTGAGGAATCCGTTAATTTTCTGGATTTAACAATAATGAAGAATAGTTCTAATAAACTAAGTACTAAAGTATACTTCAAAACCACTAATCGTAATAGTTACTTGTCCATCAGGAGTGGTCATCACCCTGCATGCACCGAGATAGAGGACTATCACACACAGGCCAACGTTTTAAAGGACAAATTTATTCAGAAGGGATATGAGGATAATGTGATAGATGGACTAATTAATGAAGTAGCCTGTATACCTAGAGCACAATGCCTAAAAAAGAAGGAAAACCAGACAGCACATACCCAACATCAAGTGGGGTTCGTTTCCAATTTCCACTGCCAGTACAGGGAGGTAGAAAATATATATAAAAAACATTGGCATATACTTTGCAGGGATAGACACCTTGGAGACTATTTACCACCACAGCCCAAATTCATCTATAAAAGAGCACCCAGCTTTGGGGACCAGGTGGTAAAAAAGATTTTAGATCCCCCCCGGTGAGAACACTATGAAAATAAATCTGAAAGGATTTTATTGTTGCAGGAAATGTATCTGCTGTCGGACAGTGAAGGTGCAAGGTGCAAAACAGGGGCATCCCAGATATAACAAACAATGATGGTGAAACATTCCCCATCAGGGAGTTCATTACCTGTAATTCTCTATATGTTGTATATTTAATGTGGTGTCCTTGTGGACTTTTTTATATTGGAAGGACGAAAAGGCTATTGCGAGTACGCATAGCTGAACACCTTGCCAATATAAAAAAGGGGTTCAGATATCATAGTGTGTCGTTACACTTTAAGGAAAAACATCAACAGGACCCTACTTTGCTGCAATTTGTGGGGATAGATTTAGTACAGCAAACATGGAGGGGCTCTAATCGTGTAAGAGACCTTTCCCAAAGGGAGACTAAATGGATTTTTCTCTTCAAATGTCTTTTTCCGAGAGGACTAAATATTGAGCTGGATCTCAATTGTTTCATCAACAATTTTTGAGATAATTGTAAGGAATTTTATTTACTTAATTGTACAGTTTTTTAATTGGTATTTATAAATGTATACTATTTTAAAATGGTAAGTATAATTCTCAATCATAAATGCATTAAAACGTTATCACCATTTAGCGGCGCTCCTCTGGGTGATTATATGACCAGATAAATGTATATATGCTATTACTCAAAAGTAGATATATATATAAAACCAACAATATTGTGCTGTGGGGATCCTTAAACCTTATCACTGGCAATCTGATGTATTAATACATTAGTAATATCTCGGTATTTTGGGAATGAGAAGAGTCCACATATTATAGAGCAAGTGAAGAAAGGAATGTTATCTGCTTGATAGCATATACTTCCACCAATTTGCTTCACCCGTGTTCCACACTCCCCTCTGGGGTTTAAACTCACCGCTATCTTTAATGTTAACAGCATTGAGTCAGGGTCTCCCGAGATATGAGGTCACTTTCTTTATACACCATCTCCTCCCATCATCAACGATCAGCCAGTGCATTTGATATGAAAAGGGTAAAGAGATCCAAATAGTCCAGTAGGTTTTTTGAACAGTCTTTATTTTTAATAGCTCCCTGCAATGAGGCTAGTCCTTGGTTATCTCACATTCGTGTTGTTAAATGTTTAGCCAGGGAAATATACCGGTGGTAGGATGAAGGAGTGAACACTCTCACTGTTCACAGCGTCTCCTAGTCCCCTTCCGGTTTGCGATAGCCTCCTCGTGGAGCGCAAGGAGCGTCAACGTCACTTCCGGTCGTCGTATAGGTCACGCTCTGACGCGTTTCGTCATCACGACTTTCTCAAAGGGCGTGGCCTAACGACGCGACGTGCCGGCTTTTATTGGTGTCTATTTTAACACTGTGTGCGCCGCTGATCTGGTCAGACTTATGCGCATCTATGGAAAATACATTAAAAGGAACCATACCCCTCTAATTATCTATTGCTAGACAAGCAGTTCGTGGCCTTTCATTGCACACTTAGTATTTCAGAAATCTTTTCAAATAAACTTTATAATATTATACTTTATAATGATTATAGTTAAAAATAGCTAGATTTGCACTTCCACTTCATACCAACTAATATTAAAACAATTTTTCATAAAAAATAAACCCATAGATGTACTGATATGGACAATATTGTGTATGTGCTCGGCTACCCTAATGCGCAACAGCCGTTTAGTTCTTCCCACATACATCAACCCGCAGGGGCTGTCACGTACCTGGTGGTGCGAGCCCGAGATTGCAGGGAGAGGCCTCCCTTGCGTCTCCCACTCCTGGTCCCCTGGTGTGGGAACAGGAGAGCCAGGAGTGAGGAGGAGCACGGGTGCCTGGCAGGATCAACAGACCGGTGGGAAGGAAACTGGTTAGCTGAGCAGGCAGGATCTCTGGGAAGCAGGCTCACAGGGAAACCGGATAGCAGAGCTGGCAGGATCACAGGAAGCAGGCTCACAGGTAAACTGGATAGCAGAGCTGGCAGGATCACAGGTAGCAGGCTCACAGGTAAACCGGATAGCAGAGCTGGCAGGATCACAGGAAGCAGGCTCACAGGTAAACCGGATAGCAGAGCTGGCAGGATCACAGGAAGCTGGCTCACAGGTAAACCGGATAGCAGAGCTGGCAGGATCACAGGAATCAGGCTCACAGGTAAACTGGATAGCAGAGCTGGCAGGATCACAGGAAGCAGGCTCACAGGTAAACTGGATAGCAGAGCTGGCAGGATCACAGGAAGCAGGCTCACAGGTAAACTGGATAGCAGAGCTGGCAGGATCACAGGAATCAGGCTCACAGGTAAACTGGATAGCAGAGCTGGCAGGATCACAGGAAGCAGGCTCACAGGTAAACCGGATAGCAGAGCTGGCAGGATCACAGGAATCAGGCTCACAGGTAAACTGGATAGCAGAGCTGGCAGGATCACAGGAAGCAGGCTCACAGGTAAACTGGATAGCAGAGCTGGCAGGATCACAGGAAACAGGCTCACAGGTAAACTGGATAGCAGAGCTGACAGGAACTGGACAACGGCTTGGCAAGCAGGTTCACAGGTAAGCTGGATAGCAGAGCTGACAGGAACTGAACAACGGCTTGGCAAGTAAGTTCACAGGTACACTTGGATAGCAGAGCTGACAGGAACTGGACAACGGCTTGGCAAGCAGGTTCACAGGTACACTTGGATAGCAGAGCTGACAGGAACTGAACAACGGCTTGGCAAGTAAGTTCACAGGTACACTTGGATAGCAGAGCTGACAGGAACTGGACAACGGCTTGGCAAGCAGGTTCACAGGTAAGCTTGGATAGCAGAGCTGACAGGAACTGAACAACGGCTTGGCAAGTAAGTTCACAGGTACACTTGGATAGCAGAGCTGACAGGAACTGAACAACGGCTTGGCAAGTAAGTTCACAGGTACACTTGGATAGCAGAGCTGACAGGAACTGAACAACGGCTTGGCAAGTAAGTTCACAGGTACACTTGGATAGCAGAGCTGACAGGAACTGAACACAGGAAACGGAACCACAGACTGGACTGGAACCAGCAGGTGAACAGGCTCGTTACAGAGGGTCAGACTGCAGACTGGACAAAGGCTAAACCAAGAACCAAAGTTCATCAAGAAGTCAGGTAATGAATCTGAACTAGAGCAAGGTACAATGGATCAGGCAGGAGGATGGTCACTGGAAGCCGGGGTCGGGTACAGGCAGAAAGCAGGATAGTCTTTATGGCAAGCCGGGTCAAAGGAACAGGTATAACAGGATCAGGTTTCTTTTACTACACCACAACGCTGTAGAGCAGACAGCAAAGACCGTCTGCTCAAGTCAGGCTTAAATAGGCCGGCTGGTGCTAACTAGGGCGCGCGCCCGTCTCCCTGTGCGCGGTTGTGCACGTGCCCGCGCCCGGGCGCGCATGCGCATGCGCAATGGAATCTGAGGGCCAGGACGGCCCGGGTTTAGATTTCTGGCAGGATCTTCATGACATTGCCCCCCTCCTAGGGGCAACCTCCGGGTGCCCCTCTGGGCAAATCTCTCAGGGTGAGCTCTTTTGAAGGCTTGAACTAGACTCTTAGCATGGATATTACACTCGGGCTCCCAGGAATTTTCTTCAGGACCATATCCCTTCCATTTGATCAAAAACTGGTTCTGATTTCTCCTTTTTCTAACATTTAGTATGGCCTCTACCTCATATTCTTCCTCGCCATCTACCAAGACTGGGTCCGGGGGTACCGTCCTTCTGTTGGAAAAGGGGTTGGAAGTGGAGGGCTTTAACAGGGAAACATGAAAGACTGGATGGACCTTGAGGGAATCAGGAAGTTCCAACTCATAGGCTACTTCATTAATCTTTCGTTTGACTGGAAAGGGACCTAGGAACTTAGGGCCCAGTTTCTTTGAGGGACAAGCCAATTTCAGATTCAAGGTGGAGAGCCACACAGTGTCACCCGGTGCCAGTACCAATTCTCCACGCCTCTTTCGGTCAAAGACTGTTTTGTTATGTTCCTGGGTCCGGGCCATGGTGTCCTGCAGGAGTTGGTTATTGGAAGCAAAGAAGTCAATCTTCTCCTGGACTGCGGGCACAGTACATTCAGGAAGAGAATTGGGCAGGAATGAAGGATGAAAGCCATAGTTGGCGAAAAAGGGTGTCTGTTGGGTGGCCGAGTGGATAGCATTGTTATATGCAAACTCGGCAACTGGTAACAGGGAGATCCAATCGTCTTGGGAGAAGGAAGAAAAGCATCGAAGATATTGTTCCAGGGTCTGATTGGTTCTTTCGGTCTGTCCATTGGTTTGAGGGTGATAAGCGGAAGAAAACGATAGCTCAATATTGAGGGCCTTGCAAAGTGATTTCCAAAACCGAGAGGTGAATTGTACCCCTCGGTCGGACACTATGTTGGCTGGTACCCCATGGAGTCTGATGACTTCTCGGATGAACACTTGTGCGGTTTCTGAGGCAGAAGGGGTACCCTTCATGGGAACAAAGTGTGCCATCTTTGACAGACGATCAACTATCACGAAGATCGTAGTGTGGTCCTCTGCTGGGGGCAGTTCCACAATGAAATCTATGGACAGCATTTTCCAGGGGCGATCTGGGACTGGTAATGGCTTGAGTAAGCCCCAGGCTTTGGTTCTGTGACTCTTGCTCCGAATACACACAGTGCATGTTTCCACAAATTTCCTGCAGTCTTCCTTTAGCTGAGGCCACCAGAAGGTACGTTGTACCAATTCAGTGGTTTTGGTGACACCAAAGTGTCCGGCAAGCTTGTGATCATGGCACAATTCCAGGACGGTTACCCGCAGACCCTCGGGAATGAAAATCTTATCCCCATGCCACAATAGCCCATCCTTGGCCTGCAGCCCAGGACCGGGAGTGGGTATGAGGCCACTGGAGGCCCGCCTGAGCTGGGACAGTAGGTCTTCCTGTAACAGGAGAAAGTTTCCAGGGGCAAGGATAGTGTCTGGAGGGGAACCATCCTGGGATTTGTGATACATACGAGACAGAGCGTCCGGCTTCGCGTTTTTGGAACCCGGACGATATGTCACGTGAAAAGTAAAACGAGAGAAAAATAAGGCCCAACGGGCCTGTCTAGGTTTTAACCTCTTGGCAGTCTTCAGGTACTCTAGATTCTTGTGATCTGTGAAGATCAGGATTGGGTGAGTAGCCCCTTCTAGCAGGTAACGCCATTCCTCGAGGGCGGTCTTTATGGCCAGTAATTCCCGATCCCCCACATCGTAGTTCTTCTCGGCTGAGGACAGTTTCCGTGAGAAGAATGCCACGGGGTGTAGCAGGGCTTTGATGCCCTGTCTCTGGGACAGGATGGCCCCTACAGCTATCTCTGAGGCATCCACTTCGAGGACAAAGGGCAGAGAAGGATCTGGATGCTTCAGGATAGGAGCTGAGGTAAAGAGCCCCTTGAGGGCCTCGAAGGCCCCTTGGGCCTCAGGGGACCAATGAAAACGGGTACCTTGTTTGGTGAGTTGAGTAATGGGTGCCACTATGGCCGAGAATCCCTTGATGAATTTGCGATAAAAATTGGCAAAGCCAATGAATCGCTGGATCCCCTTTTTATCTGCGGGAACTGGCCAGTCCAGGATGGCTGAGATTTTCTGGGGGTCCATCCGGATGCCTCTACTGGAGATGATCAAACCTAGGTTAAAAAAAAAAAACCTAGGAAGGGTATGCTTTCTACCTCAAAGAGACATTTTTCTGCCTTGGCATAGAGGCCATGTTGCCGGAGACGACCCAACACACTTTTAACATGTCCACGATGCAGCTCTAGGGAGGAAGAGAAAATTAGTATGTCATCAAGATAAACAACAGCAAAAACATCAAGGAAGTCCCGAAGTACATCATTTATAAAGGCCTGGAAGGTAGCGGGGGCGTTACAGAGTCCAAACGGCATCACCAGGTACTCGAAGTGCCCAAATCGAGACCGAAATGCCGTCTTCCATTCGTCCCCATCCTTTATACGTATCAAATTGTATGCCCCTCTGAGGTCCAGTTTAGAAAAGATGGAGGCCGTGCCAAGCCTCTGAAACAGTTCAGGTATCAGGGGAAGCGGGTAGCGATTTTTGACTGTGACCTCGTTTAGGGCACGGTAGTCCACACAGGGTCTGAGAGAATGGTCCTTCTTTTCTACAAAAAATATTCCAGCACCTGCAGGAGACGTAGATGGGCGGATAAACCCTTTTTTCAGGTTATCATCAATATAGTCCTTTAATTTTCCCTGCTCCACCTCTGTTAATGGGAAAACCCTACCGAAGGGAATCTTGGCCCCGGGAAGGAGCTCAATGGGACAGTCATAGGGCCTATGTGGTGGCAGCACATCTGCCCTTTGTTTACTAAACACATCCAGGTATGCATGGTAGACTTCAGGGATGGACTGACGTAGACCTGCCTCGTTTTCGAGGCAGAGCAGAGCAGAGGGTCCTGCGGGGGCCAAGGAGCCGCAGGACCTTTGGCAGTAGGGAGAAGAAAAGGCCACCTCTCCTGTGGACCAGTTGATGACCGGGTTGTGTGCTTGCAGCCAGGGGATCCCTAGAATGACTGGAAACAAGGGAGAAGAAATTATGTCCAAACATAACAGTTCTTGATGTGACTCTGAGATCACTGTGTGCAATGGGGCAGTCTCCTGAGTCACTGGGCCAGATTTGATGGTGGACCCATCCGCCAGGTGGACAGACAGGCCTTGTTTTCTCAGACGGAGAGGAATTCGATGCCGGGCAGCAAAAGCAGAGTCCATAAAGCAACTGCAGGCACCAGAGTCAATGATAGCTGTGGTTTGTAGGGTCCTTCCTGAGAACTGGAAGGAAACAGAAAGGGCAAGATGAGATGAAACCCCGGTCACAGGATCCACATAACTGGAGAGAATAGTGGGGAACTTACGGAGTTTAGCTGGGCAATTCCGAACATAATGACCAGGCTCTCCACAATACAGGCACAGATTGTTGCTGCGGCGTCTCTGACGTTCTGCTGGGGTGAGAGAAGGCCGCAGGAGTCCAAGTTGCATGGGTTCGGATGCTGAAGAGGCATGAGTAGGTTTAACGGGGGGAGCAGTGCGGAAGTGACTAGGACCCCTGGGGAGCATCCAGGTAGGTCTTGGGGACCCCAAGGTTCGTTCGGCCCTACGCTCCCGTAGGCGCCGGTCAATTTGGATGCTTAGGTCTATGAGGGAATTCAGGGTCTGGGGTACCCCCACTCTGGCGAGCTCGTCCTTGAGTGCGTCTGAGAGGCCCATGCGGAATTGATGACGGAGGGCAGCATCGTTCCAGTCGGTGTCGGCACCCCAACGCCTGAACTCAGCCACATAGTCCTCTGCTGGTCTTCGACCCTGTTGGAGAGAACGTAAGGCGGCCTCCGCAGTGGTTGAGAGTTGGGGGTCCTCATAAAGCTGCGCCATGGCATCAAAAAAGGTGGAGAGACTGGTCAATGCTGCATCCTTTTGTTCCACGAGACGGTGGGCCCAGATTTGGGGATCTCCAGTCAGTAGGGCTACCACAAAACCCACCTTGGTGGTCTCTAAAGAGAAGGTCCTAGGTTGCAGGGCAAAATGGAGTTCACAGGAGTTACGGAAAGTTCTGAAGCTACCACGGGCACCCGTAAATTTCTCTGGAGTAGGTACCTTGGGCTCAGGTGGTAGCATCACTATAGTCTGGGTAGGTGCAGGCCCCGTTGGGGGTATTGCTGGGTGAGGAGTTCCTTGGGTACTGGATGGACCAGACAGGGCCAGTACCCGTTCCTCCAGCCGGGTATAACCCTGCTGGAGGTTCTTCACCGCTTCGGTCAGACCTGCCAGGTGTTGGCATAACCCCTCCATGGCGGGGGCTCCCTGCTCGGGCTCAGACATGGCTGTCTGCTACTGTCACGTACCTGGTGGTGCGAGCCCGAGATTGCAGGGAGAGGCCTCCCTTGCGTCTCCCACTCCTGGTCCCCTGGTGTGGGAACAGGAGAGCCAGGAGTGAGGAGGAGCACGGGTGCCTGGCAGGATCAACAGACCGGTGGGAAGGAAACTGGTTAGCTGAGCAGGCAGGATCTCTGGGAAGCAGGCTCACAGGGAAACCGGATAGCAGAGCTGGCAGGATCACAGGAAGCAGGCTCACAGGTAAACTGGATAGCAGAGCTGGCAGGATCACAGGTAGCAGGCTCACAGGTAAACCGGATAGCAGAGCTGGCAGGATCACAGGAAGCAGGCTCACAGGTAAACCGGATAGCAGAGCTGGCAGGATCACAGGAAGCTGGCTCACAGGTAAACTGGATAGCAGAGCTGGCAGGATCACAGGAAGCAGGCTCACAGGTAAACTGGATAGCAGAGCTGGCAGGATCACAGGAAGCAGGCTCGCAGGTAAACTGGATAGCAGAGCTGGCAGGATCACAGGAATCAGGCTCACAGGTAAACTGGATAGCAGAGCTGGCAGGATCACAGGAATCAGGCTCACAGGTAAACTGGATAGCAGAGCTGGCAGGATCACAGGAAGCAGGCTCACAGGTAAACCGGATAGCAGAGCTGGCAGGATCACAGGAATCAGGCTCACAGGTAAACTGGATAGCAGAGCTGGCAGGATCACAGGAAGCAGGCTCACAGGTAAACTGGATAGCAGAGCTGGCAGGATCACAGGAAACAGGCTCACAGGTAAACTGGATAGCAGAGCTGACAGGAACTGGACAACGGCTTGGCAAGCAGGTTCACAGGTAAGCTGGATAGCAGAGCTGACAGGAACTGAACAACGGCTTGGCAAGTAAGTTCACAGGTACACTTGGATAGCAGAGCTGACAGGAACTGGACAACGGCTTGGCAAGCAGGTTCACAGGTACACTTGGATAGCAGAGCTGACAGGAACTGAACAACGGCTTGGCAAGTAAGTTCACAGGTACACTTGGATAGCAGAGCTGACAGGAACTGGACAACGGCTTGGCAAGCAGGTTCACAGGTAAGCTGGGATAGCAGAGCTGACAGGAACTGAACAACGGCTTGGCAAGTAAGTTCACAGGTACACTTGGATAGCAGAGCTGACAGGAACTGGACAACGGCTTGGCAAGCAGGTTCACAGGTACACTTGGATAGCAGAGCTGACAGGAACTGAACAACGGCTTGGCAAGTAAGTTCACAGGTACACTTGGATAGCAGAGCTGACAGGAACTGAACACAGGAAACGGAACCACAGACTGGACTGGAACCAGCAGGTGAACAGGCTCGTTACAGAGGGTCAGACTGCAGACTGGACAAAGGCTAAACCAAGAACCAAAGTTCATCAAGAAGTCAGGTAATGAATCTGAACTAGAGCAAGGTACAATGGATCAGGCAGGAGGATGGTCACTGGAAGCCGGGGTCGGGTACAGGCAGAAAGCAGGATAGTCTTTATGGCAAGCCGGGTCAAAGGAACAGGTATAACAGGATCAGGTTTCTTTTACTACACCACAACGCTGTAGAGCAGACAGCAAAGACCGTCTGCTCAAGTCAGGCTTAAATAGGCCGGCTGGTGCTAACTAGGGCGCGCGCCCGTCTCCCTGTGCGCGGTTGTGCACGTGCCCGCGCCCGGGCGCGCATGCGCATGCGCAATGGAATCTGAGGGCCAGGACGGCCCGGGTTTAGATTTCTGGCAGGATCTTCATGGCACCTATCTCTTCTACTATAGTATCAAGGACCTCAGGTTTATAACCCTTTTCTACAAACCTGTCCCTAAGTACTTGGGATTGTACCAGGTAGTCCAATGTGGAGCAGTTGCGTTTTACCCTCATCATTTGACCCTTTGGGACATTTTTAAGCCATAAAGGGTGATGACCACTGTGTACTGGTAAAAAACTGTTTCTGTCAGTGCTTTTAAAAAATACTTTTGTTTGGAGGGCATTATCTACTCTAAAAATCGTGATGTCTAAAAAGTCAATCTCCTTCTGATTGATTTGGCTAGTAAGTTTAATATTATTGCTATTTTTGTTCAGTGAGTCTAAAAACGTGAGTAACGATACTTTTGATCCTGCCCATATTAGTAGCAAGTCATCAATATATCGTTTATAAAACAATAATTCTACATTTATAAATGTATATTTTTATTTATTTTTATCCCCAATTTATTTACTGTAAGATTGCAGTCCAATTATGATATAGTGGACTAGTAATGTATAAGATATGGAATTTTTAATGAAAACTATACCCAGATAGCTAATATTCTTGCCATTCACAATATAGGTTCATATGGTTCGCACTATTATACTAATTGATGATGTGGGTGCGTGAAAACACGCACGCGCATGATTAATGTTATATATGTGCGTTGGATTTATTTTTAATTATTTTAAATAATTTTAGAGATGATTTTTAATATATATAATTTACATTGAATCAGAATTAACTTACCGTAAGATCCGAGTCGAGTATATATATATATATATATATATATTGTTAATTAATACATATATGGCCATTCTCTGGTATTGTCTCTAGATTATTTGACTCAATGAAATGGTATTATATAGTATACACTAGACTGAAAGTATCTAGGGATTGCTTATATATAACTAGCATGGGGAATAAAGACAATATAATAATAAGGTGTACAAATGATTTTTACATTAAAATATTTGCCAAGTTGCACTGAGAAAGATTTGGCATCTAGATTAATGGTGTCTCTGGTGGATAAGTACCGCTGTATAAACAATTATATGAGTAAACAGGATTCAAATGTTTGGTGCGCTATTAAAGTGTAATGATAGATAATGTTCAGAAGGTTAAAATGTACATGCATTATGCGAGCGGGGACACGAGGTGTGCGCAAGCCGTGTAGTGCGCATGCGCGGGAAGATTTAAACGCACATGCGCAGTAAATACCATTAAAGGATGATTGTCGCGCCGCTTAGCCAACCCCATGAATGAGTCGAGTAGATGACGAAACATGTTGGGGGCGTGGCTAAGCGGCAATCATCAACAGTGAGAGCATAGCACAGGAACCCAAACGAGGAGCGGGACTTTTGAATCGCTTGTCCGGATAGCGAGGAGAGGGTGAGCCATACACAGGCTGTGCATGATACACCTCGAGTCCGCCGTGACCATAGAACAGACAGTGTGTCATTTGAAGTTGAGCTTGCAGTGCAGTGCAGTGCTGATTGCTTCTTTCTTGGCTGGTTTTTACTTTGCAAAATGTGAGTGGATCTTTTGGAGTGTTTTTATGTGATTCGCAATAAAGTGTTTACTGATTTACGCTATTGGAAGCACCTCTTTTTCATTCACATGTGGAGTTAACCTGTTATACAACTGATCTGTGGAGAATTCAACTGAACCCCTTGGTGGGACCCTTATGCGCAGTAGCCTGTCACGAAAGTGTAGGCACATTTATTTGGTGAGTGCGTTTCTTTTGGGAGAGGAGGCACGTATCACTGTGGTGTGGTGGAAGATTACAGAAGAATTAATTTTATATTTGAAACATCACATGTGGAACTTTCACTGATTTTCATCTAATAATTATCTGGCTCAGCGATGTTTTTTTGAACTTTAATTACTCGCTGATATATGTTTTGCACATTATTTTCACTTATTTAATTATTTTTGATTTATATTGTGTCATATTTTCATCACTGGACACTGAGAGGTGGTGTTTGTTTTATATAGAGAGTTTTAGGTTATTTGTGTATTTTATATATTGTTTTGCACTGTATTTGCACAGATATATGATATACTTTACAGCGCTACTATTTGCTGTGGGTCTTTTGAGGTTTAAGATTTATTTGCAAATTTACTTAAGTATAACACCCTAACCTTGCACTCTCACCTAACCTGGCACTACTATATATCACCAAACCTGGCACTACCACCTAACCTGGCACTATACCCCCCTAACCTGGCACTATCACCTAACCTGGCAGTATACTACCCTAACCAGGTACTATACCCCCTTAACCTGGCACTATACCCCCTTAACCTGGCACTCTCACCTAACATGGCACTATACTACTCTAACCTGGCACTATACCGCCCTAACCTGGCACTACTGTATATCACCTAACCTGACACTATGCCACCCTAACCTGGCACTTTGTGTTGGTCCATCACATAAAATTCCAATAAAATTCATTTGCATGACAAAAAATGACAAAACGTAGGAAATGTCAAGGGGTATGAATACTTTTTCAAGGCACTGTGTGTGTGTGTGTGTGTATATGTATGTATATATATATATATATATACAGAATTTTTATAGTTGGACCCCATAATTTTGTTTCTTTCCTCCCATGTGCCCCCCCCCCCCCTAAAGATGAAAGCTAGAGACACCACTGTTGCACAGAATACGGAGTGACAGCGCAGTGGCAGGAAACTCAGGGGCCACACACCTGCAGCCAGGGGCCACTTGTGCAGTGATCGGTGTTACATTGCTGTCCCGGAGTGATCGGTGGGGACGGATGGTGTGGAGTGCCAGGCTCGGGATCATGCAGAAGAGTGTGCGCTGTAACCAGGGTCACGCTCTGTACCTGGCTCTCCTGGCCCGCAAGGAAGGCACGAAGAGGGGGCAACTTAGCAAGAAGGCGGCCAAGACCAACAGGTGGCACGACAAGTGGTTCACCCTCTTCCAGAATGTTCTCTTCTGCTTCGACAGAAAGCAGAGTGCCCGACCCTCCAGACTCTACATGCTGGAGGGTGCCAGCTGTGAGAGGAACCCCCCCAAACATAATGGCAGTGGGGACAAGGAGAGTATGGAGAAGCAGGTACGCCCCCCCACCCCCAATGTCTATATATATATATATATATATATATATATATATATATATATATATATATATATATATATATATATATACTGGGCTCCACTCCTGCCCCGGACACTAGCTACATGGAATTAGCATGTTCTCCCTGTGGGGTTCCTCTCCCACTCCAAACACATGCAGGTAGTTGAATTGTACACTGTGTACAGACTGGGAGTGTACATGGCTGATCACATTCTACCCTGACCCAATCATAGAGAACCCTACACATATCTATGTATATTTCCATTCAGTCCTGTCCAGCTCTTGGCACATTTTGGGCCAGCGCTCATCTTGGATGATTTTTCGGACATGGGGGGGGGGGGGTGGCATGAAGAATGTGATCACCCATGCACATTGCCACTTCATACAGACAGGGGATCATCACCTACCAACATGGCTTTGTAGTGTGCCCACACCAAGAGAACATGCAAACTACATGCATATAGCTTCCTGGCCCAAATTCAAACCAAGTGAGGCAAGTCCCAACCACTAACCTACTGTTCTCCCTATATACCTGTATATACTGACAGTATTATCTGAAAGATGTGTTTCAAATGTTTTGACAGGGGCGCAGTTTCAGTGCTTGCCATAGGTGCCATTTTTACTAGATACGCCTCTGGTTTTACAATGATTGTGTACACATAGAAATTCTCCTATGAAATCCAAAACCTCACTTTTATGCCACTTTCACACCGGGGCGTTTTTTAGGCGCTTTTGGGCTCTTGCGCCTGTAAAGCACCTGAAAAACTTTTCAAGATTTATTATTGCATTTATTTACTATTGTTGACTTTTAATCACATTATTATGGTTCACCCGAACAAGGAGGACTAATATGTTATGTTATACTACCTTTTCAATTTTATTATTTCATGTCAATTGTTATACACTTTTCTTTTTCATTGTAATTTGAGCGCTACACTATTGTTTTTAATTGAAATCAATAGAAAGTACTGCAGAAGCACCTGTAAAGCGCTATGGCAGTGACGATTTGCAGCTGAAAAGCGCCGCTAAAACGACGGTAAAGCGCCACACAAACTAGAAGCACTTTACTGTCGACGCCCCCCTGCCCCAGTGTGAAAGTACCCTTTCTTAAATCTTCAGGTTTATTAGCATTTTGAATACTAATTCTGCACACAGTATATATATCTATATATATATATATATAGATATATATACATATACACACACACACATACATACACACATATATAGTGCCTTGAAAAAGTATTTATACCCCTTGAAATTTTCCACATTTTGTCATGTTGCATTCAAAAATTTAAATGTATTTTATTGGGATTCTATGTGATAGACCAACAAGTTGTGAAGTAGAAGAAAAATGATAAATGGTTTTCAACATTTTTTTTACAAATAAATATGTGAAAAGTGTGGCATACTATTGTATTCAGACCCCTTTACTCTGATACCCCTAACTAATTTTGTGGAACCAATTGCCTTCAGAAGTAACCAAATAAGTAAATGGGGTCCACCTGTGTGTAATTTAATCTCAGTATAAATACAGCTGTTCTGTGCAGCCCTCAGAGGTTTGTTAGAAAACCTTAGTGAACAAACAGCATCATGAAGGTCAAGGAACACACCAGACAGGTCAGGGATAAAGTTGTGGAGAAGATTAAAGCAGGGTTAGGTTATAAAAAATATCCCAAGCTTTGGACATCTCACGGAGCACTGTTCAATCCATCATCCAAAAATAGAACGAGTAAAGCGCAACTTCAAACCTACCAAGACATGGCTGTTCACCTAAACTGACAGGCCAGGCAAGGCAAGCATTAATCAGAGAAGCAGTCAAGAGACCCATGGTGACTCTGGAGGAGCTGCAGAGATCCACAACTCAGGTGGGAGAATCTGTCCACAAGACAACTATTGGTCATGCACTCCACAAATCTGGCCTTTATGGAAGAGTGGCAAGAAGACAGCCATTGTTGAAAGAAAGCCATAAGAAGTCCCATTTGCAGTTTGTGAGAACTCATGTGGGGGGACACAGAAAACATGTGGGGGAAGGTGCCTTGGTCAGATTAGAACAAAATTTTACTTTTTGACCTAAAAGCAAAAAAGGTATGTGTGGCAGAAAACTAACACTACACATCACCACAACACACAATCCCCACCGTGAAACATGGTGGTGGCAGCATCATGTTGTGGGGATGCTTTTCTTTAGCAGGGACAGTGAAGCTGGTCAGAGTTGATGGGAAAATGGATGGAGCCATAGACAGGGTACTCTTAGAAGAAAACCTGTTATGCCGCGTACACACGGTCAGAATTCTCGTTGGAAAAAGCTCTGATGGTTTTCCTGTCGGAATTCCAACAGAATTTCGCTCAAACTGTCTTGCCTACACACGGTCACACCAAATTCCGACGGTCAATAACACCACGCCTTAAAAAACTTTCGACTGCACTATAAAAAGGGAAGTTTAATGCTTTTGAGCATGCGTCGAATTGTTTCTGAGCATGTGTCGGATTTTGCATGTCGGAATTGCATACACACGATCGGAAAATCCGATAGAAAGGTTTTCCGTCGGAAAAATTAAGAACAGGTTCTCAATCCAAAGTCTATCAGAAAAGACCGATGGGCATACACACGGTCAGAAAATCTGATGAAAAGCTCCCATTGGACTGTTTCCATCGGAAATTCCAACCGTGTGTATGCGGTATTAGAGTCTGCAAAAGACTTGAGACTGGGGCAGAGGTTCACCTTCCAGCAGGACAATGACCCTAAACATACAGCCAGAGCTACAATGGAATGGTTTAGATCAAAGTATATGTAAGTGTTAGAATGGCCCAGTCAAAGTCCAGACCTAAATCCAATTGAAAATCTGTGGCAAGACTTGAAAATTGCTGTTTACAACAAAATGTCACTCTCTAGATGTGCAAAACTGGTAGAGACATCCCCAAAAAGACTTGCAGCTGTAATTGTAGTGAAAGTTGGTTCTACAAAGTATTGACTCAGGGGGGCTGAATACAAATGCACGCCACACTTTTCACACATTTATTTGTAAAAAAAAATTGAAAACCATTTATCATTTTCCCTCCATTTCACAATTATGTGCTACTTTGTGTTGGTCTATCACATAAAATCCCAATAAAATACATTTACATTTTTGGATGCAACATGACAAAATGTGGAAAATTTCAAGGGGTATGAATATTTTTTCAAGGCACTGTATATATAGGGGTTGGACAAAAATATGGAAACACCAGGTAAAAGAACAAAAATGTTACCTAATTTGGTTTTGGACTGCCTTTGGCATCCAAAACAGCCTGAATTCTCTTGGGAATTGACAAATATAAGTCCTGGATGGTGGATAATGGAATATGAAACCACTCTTCATGCAAACATCATTTCAGTTCTCACAGAGATGCCAGAGGTGGAAAACAAACCCAAACCTTGTTCTCAAAAATGTACCATAGTGGCCCTATGAGATTGAGGTCCGACGACTGCGGCGCCCATAGAAGGTGCGAGACTTTGCCTGCATGCTTGTAAAACCATGATTTGACAACACCTGCTATGTTAATCGGAGCATTATTGTCATGGCAAATGGCTATGTTTTCAGGAAACAATGTCTGCACCATTTGTAGCGGCAGCAGAAGCGGAAGCAAAAGAATTTGAGGAAAGGGAAAAGACCCCTCTTTCCCTCATTGGATGGTGGCGGTAAGAGTTTCAAGCCCCCCATTGATTGATTTCAATGGGGGGGGTTTGTGATAGGTCAAAAAAAGGTCAGCTGATTGGGAATGCTCTGGAAGTTCTGAGGGGTCCTCTAGGATAGGTCATTTAAGGTCACCTGATCCCCTCCAGAACATTCCAGAAATTCCCAGACCCTATTTAAGCAGGAGGCTGAGGGTGGTCTTTGCCAGTTACCAGAGGGATATTTGAAGAGTGCCCCACTGATTTTGTCTGACTTTGTTTACAGTTTTAAAGTATTTATCAATTGAAAGAGTTATGGTGAATTGTTTATCTTGTTTAAATGAGAAAAACAATAAACAAGGTCATTATGAATCCAATTTGGTGTGTCTAGTGTTCTTTGTATTTTTGGAGTTTATGCTGCCTACCGTCCAATGTTACATCACCTCCGCTTTCAATGTGAAACATGGAGTTACTTTCACAAATGCAAATCATGTTTCCATATTTTTGTCCAAACTCTGGGTATATACAGTGTATAATAAAAAAAAATATATATAAATATAGCATGGTGGTCTACTCGGTAAATTGTTGATTTACGCCAGATTTTGGGAGAAACAAGCACACTGATGGCTCAGGTGTGTGCTGGCTTCATAATAGAGCCAGCGTCAAGGTGTTCAGGCTGCTGCAGGGGAAGGCCCAAGCCTGAGAGGAAGTCTATGTGGGACGGGAGCAGCCAGGAAGCTGTAGAGAGAGTCCAGGAGGGACAAGCTTGGGAGCTACGAGGAAAGACGCAGAGCTAAAGTGTAGTGTCTCTGCATAACCCTGAAATGTGTTTGATTTGGTCAGGAAGAACAAAATCTGTTTGATGGGGAGGAAGACCCTATAGAGGTACTCAGGGCAGTAAAGCTGCCACAAGAGAGCCAGGAGGCTGAATATTATGTCTTGGCAGTGATGGTGAGAACCCCATGTGTGGAAAAAGCTATCTGTATGAATTTTGCCTTTCTTTTAAATAAAAGTGGGATGCCATGCCCTAAAATACAGCGTTGGACTGGTGCAACTCATTGTAAACGCTGCTACACACATTATCTATCTATCTATATATATATATATATATATATATATATATATATATATATATATATATATATATACACACACACACACACACACACACACACACACACACACACACACACACACACACACACACACACATGGCTTTTTTTCTCAGAGAATAGGTGCAGAAACTCAACCACAACCCTCACTTTTCCCCAGGTGGGAGAGCGCACAACAGCAAATAGTGGGTGGGGCCAAATTGCACTAAGCGTGGGAGGGTCTTAAAGGGGCATTACATACCAGGACTCTACTACATACAGAATGCAGAGTTCAGGAGTGCGCTACTTAAAGAGTGAAGTGTTCAGGAATGGGCTTTGTACAGAGTGCAGGGTTCAGATGTGCATTACATACAGAGTGCAGGGTTCAGGAACGTGCTACGTGCAGTGTTCAGGAGTGTGCAACATACAGAGTGCAGGTGTGCACAGCAGAGTGCAGGGTTCAGGGGTGCGCAGCATATAGAGTGCATGGTTCAGGAGGGCATAATGTACAGAGGGCAGGATTCAATAGTGCGCAGCGTACAGACTGCAGGGTTTAGGGGTGCACAGCATACAGAGTACAGGGTTCAGGGGTGTGCAGTGTGCAGAGAGAAGAGTTAAGGAGATTGCTATGTACAGAAGGCAGGGCTCAGAACTGCATATCTCACTGGCCACTTTAAATCAAACATCACTCCCCCTTTCCCCCAAAAATTTCCCCTCCCAAGTACAGAGTGCTCCTCCCATATGCCCATCCTCGACAAGATTGACATCCCAGTCCTAGAAAAAGCCCCCCCCCTCCCCCAAGCACTGAAACCCCCCCCCCCCCCCAAATTTGTTCTCCCAACACAGACCTCAGATACAGTGTGGCTCGTTGCGGGGTGGGAGGTGTCCTTCTTTCCAGGCTCCTCTGTCATAAGACAAGTTAGAGCCGGGGCAGAGCTTAGTGGAAGCTCCCTCGGCTCTTTTACAACAGTTTGAGGGGCAGCAGTCAGGGCAGATGCTGTGGGAGCTGGCAATTGCAGCAGGGCAATGCCTGGATGCCTGGCACTGGTAATGCTTCTGGGGATGGCGTGGAGGGTTTGGTGCAGCCGTTTAGAGATGAGTGCTGTCACTTCTAAATACAGAAGCCAGGATTCTGTATTTGGAAGTGACAGTAGTGAGTGGAAAAGCCCATGTGCACACCTATGTTCAAAGGCCAAGTTCACCTTTTGCTAACAAAATAAATAAATGAATGCACATATTTTTGTAGGTAAAAAAAAACATGCATTACTTTTTTACATTGCATCCTGTAAAGCATTGCACCAACGATCAGCAGATCGCGGGTGCAATGCCTGAATCCCACAGATACTGTCTGCCTTCCGATATGGGCAGGCAGTTATTGAATGGAAAGAAAATTCAATGTGAGAACACTTACCAGTGCCCTTGCAGTTCACTATAAACTACAAGCCATCAGCCGCAATGGATGACAGTACTTGTAGTCTATTCATTCACAGGAACCTGTGAAAGAAAATGACGTGGCCCTGTGGGCAGAATCCTGCTTGGCCGCGCTATTTTCAAATTGTAACAGCGGGTACGGGTAGAAGATCCCCATCCGCTGTGACAGAGAGGGGAGTGCTGGTGACAAGAGGTGGGTGGATAGGAGCATGTAACATGTTACACCCTAGGTATGGGTGTAACATGCTCCTAAAGGTGAACTTATCCTTTAAACCATAATGATGCACTTAAAGGTTTATGGGAAGAAATTTCAAAAATGAGGCCAGAATCCTCCTACAGAAATAAATGTTTGTTAGAACACCAAGACTGGCCAACACCAAAGGCCATGTACAGTAAGTGTGTCTGTCTTGTAAAGGATCTGATGACAGCCTTCTAAGTTGTATACAACATTACATACATCAGAATACCTATGTATAATACAGATATCTTTCTGTAGACCTTTTCTTTAGAGGCTTTAAAGAG
Organism: Lithobates sylvaticus; assembly: GCA_028564925.1. NCBI lineage: Eukaryota > Metazoa > Chordata > Amphibia > Anura > Ranidae > Lithobates > Lithobates sylvaticus. The sequence goes on along the minus strand of CM053032.1, from coordinate 150,882,000 downwards.
TATATAAACCCAACATAAAATTTTCACGATATGTGCCTGCTGTACCATGTAATTATATGAAAAAGTATCCTGTTCTCTTTGTATTGCTTCCTTTGTGTGAAATCCCCAGTGTTACTGCCAGTCCCTGTCCTATTATATACTGACCACACTAAGCAGGAGAACACACCGTGGTCAGTTCTCTAACTATGCTGGGAACTTAGCCTGCTTTACTGCAATGATCAGACTTGTCCTGACACCCCATATTCCCCACCCCCACCCCACACAGCTTTTCACTGGTGTGAAAAATGAGTGTACTGTTGCTTCTCCCCCCAAGCTCTTGGGCAGCTGAGAACAGAGGGAAAAAGGTATTTATAATGTTTTTTATATCTATACACAAAGGTTTTGCCTTTCATTTCTATTTTAAATTAAATGGGTTGTTTTCCAAGGCGATTATTTACAAGCTGGGCACACATGGGCCAACTATCGGGAGACATTTGCCGGTTAAAAAAAAAATGTATGTTGGTCTGTCTGACAGATGTCGGCCATTTTGCCAGCTTCTGACGGACATGCATGCTGGGAAACCAACAGACAATTGACTCCCAATCAGCCCTCTCAGCCAATGGCAGGGCGTGCTGATCGGAGCATTCTGGCACCCCCCGTCAGAACACAATAGCTCAGCGGGGGAGATCGCTCTACTTACTTCTCATAGTGAGTACAGCAGCTCCAATCGGAGCTGACAGTTTTTTTTCGTCCAACCCAACTCATAGTTTGTACCAGGCTTTAAGCTTAGCCTTATCAATAAAACTGACTTACTAAATAGCAATGAATAGAAAGCAATAGCTTTATTAAATGTTCAGTCAAGGAGTGAAATTTTCATTGGTTAGAATTTTATGTATCTCTGAGGCTATATAAAACCAATACCAGACTTTCATGACTAGTTTTAAATGCACATTTTTTTTTCATGGCTGTAAATATAGGTCACTGCACGATGCTTTATTCAATTTTGTTTAAACTTAGTCCATACAGAAAAGCCAAAACACATAAACATATCTGTTTGTCATAACTAATTTGTGCGGTAATTTCTTCATCGTAGATATCAAGTAAAAGTCCTTCCTTCAGTTGTAAAACTCCAAGATTTTTTTTTCCAACAAATGTTTTAGTATTCAACTGGAAACATTTTCTAAATGTATGTAAATTATGTCATATCTTCACACAGCGGATTCTTCTATAAAAAAAAATAAAGTTTAGGCTACAGTTGAAAATGTACTTACATGATAAGAAAAACAATACATGATGAATGTGCACTGTGAATGACAAGGCTGTAAATAAGGCCAATATATAACACAGATATTTCCAAGCTATCAACTTTGAAAATATTAGTTTTCAAACACAAACATTAGTAGAAAAAAAGTAATAAATATGACAATCTTGTTGGCGTGATAATAAGACCAGCCACAGACACAAATGATAGGCCTCTGACCTAGACTCAGTGAGGCTAATTGATTTATGGACACAGCTTAAATTATTGTGTATATATATTTGGTTCCAAGAATGAATATAGCTATCATCATTTGCACACACACTACATACAATATACTTTTGAAATAATTACAAAATGTAATATTTACCGTAATAAATTGCTACTCACTTTCACAAGCAGGATAATTCAGTGTATATTCAGCTGGTGTTTTTTCTGATTTAGTACATGTTCCAGTCAGTTCATTCCAGTTTCTATATCCAGTTTTACATTTAAAGCTGACAGTTTCTCCTTCTTCATAAAATGCCTCATTGTCATGCTTTTCATCCAGTTCTACAAAGTTGTCATCAAGTTTCTGTTGGATTATGCGACATATACCTAAATAAACAAATATGTTCAGAGGCATATTAGTGGCAGCCAATCAGCTTCTAACTGCACCTTGTTCATTTAAGCTTTGGCAATAAATCCTGGAAGCTGATTGGTTTCTATGCAGAGCTGCACCAGATTTTGCACACTCCAGTTTTAGTAAATAACCCCCACTATAACAAATGAATAGTACACAAATCAGTCAGAGCAAAAGAAAATAATGGAACCAGGATTTTTTTTTTTTGAAAAATATTTATTGGGTTTTTCAAACATAACAAAGATATTTGGTATACAAACTCAGGATTTTTAAAGCAGAAAATGTTCTCTGCCACAGCACCAAAAATGATATTTGCGGTTGTTCCTGTCATGGTGTAAGAACTGCAGTCCTTTCAGTGACAGCTGGGTTTCAGTGCTAAGGCCAAGAGATAAATCAGTTTTGTTCCTGTGCACCTGATCCCACTACAAAGTAGGGGTGTTGAATATAATCGTAGCATCGATGCCTTGCAATTCAGCTGTCCACGATTCTACCACCTGCTTAATCGATTGGTGTGTGGCGTCATCCCGGCTTGCCCTGCCTCTCCTGGAAGAGCGCTCCAGTGTACTCTACTTACACGTGTTAAACTGTCTTATTGAATCCTATCTTACAGTACATTAAGTGCCCCACTGTACATGCTTTTTAAAAGAAGTGTAGCTACATAATGTATTTCAGAGTGCCCCTCTGTGCCCATGTGACTGCCCAGCCCGCTGCTCTTCTCACAATCTGACAGCTACAGTGGGCGGGGCTGAGAATCCCCCGCTGATGTCAGCCAGGAGAGGAGAGCGGCAATCAGCGTGTTGAGCAGTCACAAGATAGCAGAGGGGCACTCTGAAATACAGTATGTAGCTACATATTTTTTAAAAAGCATGTACAGTGGGGCACTTAATGTAATGTAATATGGGATTCAATAAGACACAGTTAGTTTAACATACATATGAGTTTGTACTCTACTTACAACTCGTACTGCTTCCATGCTGGGAGTTCCGCTCGGCTTCCCCGTTCGCACCTCCCACTGTGTTAACTCTTAGTATGTTGGAGTGTGCAAACGGGGAAGCCGAGCTGAACTCTCAGCACTGATCCAGTACGGTGAACTTCTCAGAACTGTTTGTCAGCTGCACATTCCTGTCCCCCCGGCAGCAGTGTGTTTTTCCTATATGTGAATTTCTGTACCCTCACTTTTATTCTTCCATCCTTCAGTACCCCCCTCACCACCACCATTTTTATGTTTGAATTCTTCCATTCTTCTGTTCCTGTGCATGGATTCCTCCATCTCCAGACTCTCCCACCCTTCTGTTCCTGTCCATGAATTCCTCCATCTCCATCCCCAGATGATATCCCATCCTTCTATTCCTGTCCATGGATTCCTCCATCTCCATCCCCAGACTCTCCCATCCTTCTGTTCCTGTCCATCGATTCCTCCATCCCCAGACTCTCCCATCCTTCTGTTCCTGTCCATCGATTCCTCCATCTCCATCCCCAGACTCTCCCATCCTTCTGTTCCTGTCCATCGATTCCTCCATCCCCAGACTCTTCCATCCTTCTGTTCCTTTCAATGGATTCCTACATCTTCATCCCTAGACTTTTCCATCTTTCAGTTCTTATCACCAAACTCCTCCAGCCTTCCAAGCTCTATACATGGATTCCTCTATCCCCAGACTCTTCCATTCTCCCTTTCTTATTCATGGATTCTTCCATTCTTCAGTTCCTACCCCTCCCTTATATCCTGGACTCTTCCATATCCTGCTACATGCAGGGAGTGTCTTTAAGCAGATAAAATAATATAAATGGAGTTTTTCTAAATGCTTGAATTTTTGATATTTTGATGGAAACTATCGTCAGTAATCGTGATGCATCGTGATTGATCGCGGAATCAAATCAAATCGTTGACCAGATAGTCATAATCAAATTGTGAGACCAGTGAATATGCGCACCTCAACTACAAAGTGCTCTGTAATATAGTGTAGTCACAATGTTACCACATTGTGACATGGCGAGGTCATCTCTGACATCACTGGGATTTCCTGGAAGCTCTGGTGGGCCATCTTGTAACAAGGCAGAACTGATTCAGTTCTGCTCTGCCTCCTGCCACACCCATTTATCATTGTAATAGTGGTCTATTACTTGCTAATAACATTGAACAAAAGATTACTATTATTAGTAATCCTGCCAAGGTGCACTGGTAAAATAAATAATGTAAAACTAGCACTGGGAAACGCCCAACTGGGGATTTAGGAACTGAATGTGCGCTTACCGGACCTTTGTGATGAGGGTCATTTTTAGAATAAAGACTGCTTTACAGATTAGATTAGTTCAGGGACTTGCGCTGTTTGTTTCAGCGCTGTTATCTCTGCAGAATTTTATATTAGTTTATTCTCATTTATATTATTGCATTTCATGTTTTGTTATTGGTTTGGAGTATTTGTCACTGGACTTTGAGTTGTCATTTTATTTTTGTATACAGTATTACATTACATTTTTGTAGTACGGTACATATATTCTAATATTTCAGGAGTTATCACTGTTCACTTTATTTGCTTGCAGCCAAAGTCATTGTTTATAGCTGGCGTGCAAATGTATTTATTTATACAGTTCCCAAGATAGATTACACTCACTTCCCCTAAAGGAAGTAGTGCACACTTTATAGTTTTCAAAGTTTTTCTTGAATTTGGTAGGCAGGACAGGAGGACAAAGAAGGTGGAATATCCAAAGCCAACACAGGCTTCTTGGCTAACAATTGCTGGGTGTATCACAGCATAGAGAAGCATCACACAGAATTTCAGTTGTACTATACATCAGCCACAAAATGGCAGGTTCTGGTGCATTCCTGCCCCAGTGATCTCTTTAGGTCTTTACTCTTTAGGGGTGCGTGGGAGTTGAATTACTAAAGACAAATCATGTTCACTTTGCAATCACAGTTGCACTCTGCAAGGGAATTTTCCCCACAGCATAGTGAAGTACTGCTGACTTCCATCATTTAATCACGTGCAAGCAAAAATGCATTTTTTTTCCTTGCACTTGCACATGATTGAGTATTCTTTGAAAAGTGAAGTTTCATCGCATTTACCAAGCTCTGAGGACAATTACCTTTTAGAGTGCAACTTCACTTGCAAAGTGAACCGTTCACTTGCCTTTAATAAACCAACCCCATGGCCTCCAGGCACACAGCCTGCTCACACACAGAGGCTCTACCCTCTAGGCACAGGCTCCTTGGGGCCTCAATACCAGGTACACCGCCTTCTAACAAAGCTGCTATTTCCAGAAGGAAGGGATAGCAAGGACACACTCTCCCAGACTTTGTCCCCAAAGGGAAGAGCTACAAAAGGATTCTGTTTTGCAAAGCAATGACAAGTTCATTGGGGGGTTGGCCAATTGACAGAACATACAGGACTCTAGGGGTTGATTTACTAAAGGCAAATATGCTGTTCAATTTGCAAGTGAAGTTAAAATGTTATATTTCACTTTGCAAAGAATACATAATCACATGCAAGGGAAAATTTTGGAAGTCAGCAGAGCTTCACCTCATTCACTAAGTTCTGGGGAAAGTTCCCTTGTAAATGTAAACTTACTTCACAAAATAAACAGACAATTCACCTTTAGTAATTCAACACCCAGAGCTCCAACCCTAATACAGAACTCTAGAGCAGACCTCAAAAAATCCACTCGCCTGCTCGCATTATGCAAGTGGATTTTGAGGTCTCGCGAGTGTAGGAGAGCCGCCGCCGCTGCCTGTCTGATTAGAGCGGCAGAGGAACATAACAGCTTTCGTTTCAATAGCTGTTTGTTCCCCGCCGCGCGCCGTCATATACAGCCCCTCCCCCTTGTCCGGGGAACTTTGATAGACAGATTGACAGATCACCTGACCCAGGATTGGACGGGTGATCTGTCTATCAAAGTGACTCGGACAAGAGGGGGGGGGCTGTATATGACGGCGCGCGGCGGGGAACAAACAGCTATTGAATTGAAAGCTGTTATGTTCCCCTGGCGCTCTAATCAGACAGGCGGCGGCTCTCCTCCCCTGCACAGGTAGGCTGCATTGGGGACACAGGGGACACAGCCTGCACTGGGGGGGGGACACAGCCTGCACTGGGGGGGGGGGGCACAGCCTGCACTGGGGGGGGACACACAGGCTTCACTGGGGGGGGGCGAACACAGGCTTCACTGGGGGGGGCGAACACAGGCTGCACTGGGGGGGGGAACACAGGCTGCACTGGGGGGGAACACAGGCTGCACTGGGGGGGAACACAGGCTGCACTGGGGGGGGGCGAACACAGGCTGCACTGGGGGGGGGGGGGACACTGGGGGGGACACAGGTTTCACTGGGGGGGACACAGGCTGCACTGGGGGGGGACACAGGCTTCACTGGGGGGGGCACACAGGCGGCACTGGGGGGGGGACACATGCTGCAATGGGGGGACACTGAGGACACAGGCTGCACAGGGGGACACATGCTGCACTGGGGGGGGGGGGGGGCACTGGGGGGACACATGCGGCACTGGGGGGACACTGGGGACACATGCAGCACTGGGGGGGTCACATGCTGCACTGGGGGGTCACATGCGGCACTGGGGGGTCACATGCGGCACTGGGGGGTCACATGCGGCACTGGGGGGGTCACATGCGGCACTGGGGGGGTCACATGCGGCACTGGGGGGGGGTCACATGCTGCACTGGGGGGGTCACATGCTGCACTGGGGGGGACACAGGCTGCACTGGGGGGGGTGGGACACAGGCTGGCTGCATTGGTGGACAAAGTTGTTGTTAATATTTATTTTTATAACTTAATTCTGCATAAATCATTTAAGTATCATTTCATGAGATAATTTATGAGGGCGTGTTTAGGGGCGGGACTAGGGGCAGGGCAGGGTAGGGTAGGGGTTTGGCGGGGCAACTGGTGGCGAGTAACCCTTGAGGCCTGGCTAGTAGCTCAGGACTTCAAATTTTGAGCCCTGCTCTAGAGCCTCTTCAACACAAGTGACAGACAGTTGATGTAATACAGATCATCCCTTGGTGGAATGCAAGTAATTGCACAGATGTGGGATTTTTTATAGCCTTCACTTCACTGGGAATGGTATACTGTACTTTTTTGTAGCATACAAATCATGACAGTGCCAATGCACAGCATTTAGCCCAGTCCAGAACAAAGCACTGGGACTTTCTGAAGACTTTATGAGTGACCATGTAAGTAATTTGGCAGCTTTAGCATTAATGTCTATGTAATGGTTACATCCAATGAAATTTTATAGGTGTAATAAGAAAAAAAAAAAAACTGTTTTAATACATAAAAATCTTTTTCAACTTCTGGTAATTTATATATTGAAGATATTTAGCGGAACTCTACAAGTAGAATATAATTCTAGAAAAGTTAGTGATACTCACCACCAGAGAAACACCTTGGATATTTCATTACTCCATCATAACATAAAGCTATTAGGGATCCTGGGCGTTTAAAATTTGCTTTGCATTTTACCTTCACTTCGCTGTTATGTTCAATTATCTCAGGAGCACTCTCCTGTGGTAAAAGTTCAATATGATTTCTCTCCAAATTGCTGGCAGTTATTGAACAAGGCTCTGCAAAATATCATCCAACTCTTAATATAATGAAGTGATTATAATGATGTTGACTACAGAAATAATTTGTGATACTTACTGAGGCATTGTGGAAGTTCACCCCATTGACTGTTTTCACATTTTACATTTATGTTTCCACTGAGCACAAATGTGTCTTTACATTTAATATCCACTGAAGACCCAGATTCATAACCATCTTGTTTTTCAGGAGAAAGTATTGAATTTGATATCTTGGGAGGAGGGCATGACCCTAGACAATGATTATTGAACATAATATAGATTATAACCAGAAGTTAAAATGAACTTGTAATGGTTCTAATAAACAAGCGCAACCAGTAGTCAAAATCATGAGCACAAAGCAGGGAAAATGTGGAACAACAATATGAATAGACATGGAGGATACACAGAATATCACAGATCAGGTATATAGAACATTTGCTTTCAGGTTGTTTTTTTGGCTTTTAAGGGCTTTGGCTCTTCAACGTCTTTTGTTTATGTTCTAAGTGTTATTTTGTTTGTTTTTCAGTATAATTTGTTGTGGCTTGAGGGATTTTAGAGTCCATTCAAACTTGTGCGATTTCCATTGAAGCTTTACCCTGCAACCTTGATGCGATTTTGGTGCGACTTTAAGATTTTGACCAATGTGATTGTTTTTTTGTTTTTTTTACAAAGTCGTTACGCAGAACGGAAACATTTGTTTAGTTTAGTTTAGTTTAGTTTGTTTCAGAACAATTGGAATTTGCATCGGTCAAAAATTGATTGACCAATTTGAATTCTGGGTGAAGAATAGCTGGTTAAGGAGCAGGCTGGGAAACCGGTCGCTGCATCCTTAACAACCAATAACTCATAAGCTGTTTTCCCACTGACAGCTGAATGTAAAAAAAAAAAATAATACCTGCAATGAAAAATAAAAAAATGTCGCGGGGCCCCTCTTATGGGTCTAATATGGGTTTTAAGGGGAACCCCATGCCAAAATGAAAAAAAATATGAAAACAAAAACGGCATGGAATCCCCCCAAATCCATACCAGACCCTTATCCAAGCATGCAGACCGGCGGGCCAAGAAAGGGGGGGGTGAATGAGCACCCCCCCTCCTGAACCATACCAGGCCACATGCCCTCAACATGACCTCAACTGCCCCTTCCGCAAAGCACCTTGTCTTTATGTTGATGGGAACAAGGGCCTCTTCCCACAACCCTGGCTGGTGGTTGAAAAATAAAATAAGAAAATAAAATATTAGTAATGCTTCTCTCGTGGATAGTATGAAACGAAAATTAAGGATTATTCCATTATATAATTTTTACATTCAACATATTTATCTTATGCTGTGGTTTCAAGGATGAGGAGTGGCAGACATAAATAATAGGGGTTAAAAAGATAAGGAAATTAAATAAAATCTATGACAGAGTTTGAAGGAGATTGAGATTTGTTAGATATAATGGATCAAAAATGGTGCGGGATAGTTAGGGGCAGTAAATAGGCTTTTCCAGTGCCAAGTTCCTGCAATATGGCTTGAGATTATCTGAAGATAAAGCAATGTTCCCGACTATCCCCAGTGACTCTTACTTTAACAGGATTAACTGGGATACAAAGGAGGAATTAACTGAACGATTTTGAGGTAAGGGGATAAGAAAGTAGGGGGTGAGGAATGTTTCCAGAGAGGATCACTAGTTTAAAATAGTAAATATTGAATAGAGCATTACGGTGGGTTATGAATCAAATGTCTTCAAGGAAGTAATAATGGGTTATCGAATCCTGGAGGTAGGAAATGCTCAAACCATGGTGTCCATAGGGTTTCATATTTGGATACATTGTCGAGTAGGATTGCTTCTGTTTTTTCGTGAATCATGGACTGAGTAACTATTTTTGACTGACAAAATACAAAGCGAGTCAGATTTTCATGCTTTTGTAATGGTCTGTTTTGCCGCTGTGGTTACAAAGAGCATAAGTTTGAACTGGTGGTTAGGGGTGGGCTTGGTGTTCGAGTCGAACGCATGTTCGACTCGAACATTGGCTGTTTGCCCGTTCGGCAAAGCCAGAACTTTGTGGGCCGTTCGCGCCATATTCGTGTGGTGCGAACGGCCCACAATGCACTGTGCCATCGCAGTGCATTGCTGGCTGATGATTAGCCAAGCATGCACTGTGACCCACATGCTTGGCAAATCACAGCACCAGCAGCGAGGAGAGCCATATTTATTTAGTACACGCCCCACACTATATAAGGCCGCCTGCGCGGCGGCCTTGTTTAGTGTGCTGCGGCATTCATAGACAGAAGGCTAGGCAGGGACAGTGTCTTAATTTCTTGTGATTGAACCTGACGCAGTTACAGTGGGTGTATTGTGCCTCCTGCACAGTATACACCTGAAGCTACCCCCAATTGCTGTAGTTGTTCTGTTGCTATACCACATGCAGTTACAGTGGGTGTATTGTGCCCCCTGCACAGTATACACCTGAAGCTACCTCCAATTGCTGTAGTTGTTCTGTTGCTATACCACAGGCAGTTACAGTGGGTGTATTGTGCCCCCTGCACAGTATACACCTGAAGCTACCCCCAATTGCTGTAGTTGTTCTGTTGCTATACCACAGGCAGTTAAAGTGGGTGTATTGTGCCCCCTGCACAGTATACACCTGAAGCTACCACCAATTGCTGTATTTGTTCTGTTGCTATACCACAGGCAGTTACAGTGGGTGTATTGTGCCCCCTGCACAGTATACACCTGAAGCTACACCCAATTGCTGGTGGTCTCTTCTCCCTGCAGGCCATTAGTATGTCTGGAAGGCCAACAAGGAAAGGCAGATAGTCACAAGGCAATAAAAGAGGGCAAGCAGGCTCTGTGTCTAGAGGCAACAGTGCTGGTCGTGGATGCGGTGCATAGTCATCAGCACGTGGCCATGGGACAGGCTTGTCCTTATTTTCGGCAGATGGACGTGTTAATCCACATCTTAAATCTATTCTCCCTACACGTCCGAGGGTTACGTATCGTAGGGCCCCTAATCTCAAAAATAAAATTGCTCCGAGCAAATTGTAGTCCATGGTCAAAAATCTTTCAATACTAAAGGTAATACTTACCCCCTAAAATAATTCTACAATTGTTCATCTGACTATGTGGTATATGGCCTAACCTGCCCTTGTGGCCTGATATATATTGGACGGACAATACGGCCCCTTAGACAGAGATTTGGAGAACACAGGAGGTATATTGTAGGTGGAAAAGTCCCTCGACATTTTACTGTGACTCACCAGGGGTCCACCTCTGGGCTAAGAGTCTGGGTCATTGAACAAATATCCAAGTCTCTCCCCACGGCCGAACTCTTTAAAAAGCTTTGTGCTAGAGAGACTTATTGGATCTACCGCCTTGACATCCTTTCACCAGGAGGTATTAATGAATGTATTGAATGAAGTTTCTACTATTCTGTAAATACTCTGCATCCAACTATATCCTACTCTTCCCCAGCATTTAAAAGTTTAAATTTTCTTACATGTTTTTGGTATTTTAACGTTTTAGCCATATCCACAATTTATTAAAATTATCTCTTGGGTACAATTTTATACTCCATGTATATCATATGGTATTGCTATTATGTGTTATCCATTTTTTTTACTTTAAAGATATGTAACCACATATTTTCCACTATATTACCTACAGGGTCATGTTATAGCCATCAACAGCACCGTGTCAGTTAGGCCCAACGTTATTATTTATTTCACATTCCCCTTTTCACCCCTAACCCTCTCCCCTCCCCCCGTTCTCTCCTTCCCTTTTCCCCCACCCCCCTCCCCGCCCCCACTTTCCTACTCCTTTTTTCCTATACTCCACTTCCCCAAACCCCCCCGTCCAAATCCCTTCTAAATATATATAAAATATTAATTCCCCCCCCCCCCCCCCCAAACGCCCTATTTCACAGATAATCATCCATTACTTGCAGCTCATTTAATTCCTCCTCCGTCCATATTTTAATCAATTTCTTATCAATCAATTTTTTCTTCATATATCAATATATTTAATACATTTTTTAATTAGTTTTATTTATATTATATATTTTCCCAATTTTTTCATTCACAGTTGATTTATTCATTAATTATCCCCCCCTCCCCTCTTGTATACATAATAAATAATATATTCTCTATAAAACGGAAAATTGTTTCATACTTACTGGAATTTTCCTTTCCTGGTGCCTATCCATGGCAGTATACCTGTGATAAGCTCCGCCCCGGAGTCCTCCCCTCAGGATAGTTAATAGCTTATAAAAATTACCCTCATGTCCCCCCTTAGCATTCTCCAATTATATCGAATACCAAAAAAAGGGAGGGCATGTATACTGCCATGGATAGGCACCAGGAAAGGAAAATTACGGTAAGTATGAAACAATTTTCCGTTTTCCTGGTGCCTCCATGGCAGTATACCTGTGATACAATAAATAGCTAATACAAGGGTGGGTAATGCTTCAAAGGAAAACTTTATTTTAAGGGAAAGCAAGAGCTAACTCAATCGTCCTTTTTCCAAACTCCACTGAAGTGAGTGCTCCTGGGTCAATCCTGTAATGGCGTATGAACGTATTTGGTGACGTCCATGTAGCTGCTCTGCAGATAGTTTCCAAGGATACGCTTGCCCTTGCCGCCCAAGAAGAAGAAACTGCCCTTGTAGAGTGGGCCTTTACCGCTGGTGGGTCCAACCCTCTTGCCCTATACACCTTTTGGATTTGTTTTCGGATCCAAGAAGCGATAATCCTGGCCGTGGCTTCTGTCTCCTTATTTCTACCCTAAGGTAGTATAAACAGGCTATCTGTTGTTCTGAAGGGGCTTGTGACTTGTAAGTAGCGTGCTAATACTTTAGAAATGTCCAGCTCCTGTCATGTCCCTGAGCGTGGGTCTGTAAAAGTAGGCAGGGCCCAGGCTTCAGAGAGAGCGACACGTGATGACACCTTTGGGACAAATCCCTGTACTGTCCGTAGCTCCACTCTGTCTGGAAAAAAGACTACATGCTCCTTTTCAGCACCCAAAGCTTGCAGTTCTGAAGCTCTTCTTCCTGAAGTTATCGACACCAGGAAGACCGCTTTGAAAGTCAAGTTCCAAAGTGAAGCGGTTTCCAGAGGGATAAACGGCTGAGCCATTAGACTTTCAAAGGATCCACGGGAGATCCCATGCTGGAAAGGATCTTTTGATGGTGGGCGAATCTTTTTGACTGCTTTCAAAACTGTGTGATGAGCGAGTCTTCCGCCCATCTTTTCTGGGTGCTGGCGGAGATCGCTGCTACTTGAACTTTCAATGAACTTAGGCTGAGGCCCAGGTCTAGGCCTGACTGCAAAAAATCTAAAACTACAGTGGTAGACGGCATCGTTGGATCCGACCGCCTGTCTTCTGCAAACTGTTTGAACTTATTCCAGATCTTAGAATAAACGTAGTTTGTAGAGGGCTTCCTAGCCTTTAAGAGAGTTGAAATCAGCCTTGCCGAGCAGCCTAGGGGTTGGAACTTTTCCCGCTCAAAATCCAGACCTGTAGGTTCAACTTGTGTGGTGCTGGGTGAACGAACCTCCCTTGCGAGAGCAGCTGTGGGAACATCGGGATTTTGCGTGGAAGACATAAGCTGAGGTTCATTGCCCAAGGGAACCATGGCCTCCTGGGCCAATAGGGGAGAATCGCTACCCCCTTGACTGGTTCCCTCGTCAGTCGGAGTAGGAACTTCGTGAACAAGGGTCTTGGAGGGAAGGCATAAGCCGTCTTGCAGCGCCAAGGGCTCGAGAGAGCATCTACTGCTCCCGCCTTGGGATGAGGAATAGGAATCTCGGCAGCTTTGCGTTTGCTGGGGGGGGCGAACAGGTCTCTCTCCGGAGGATCCTGATGCTCCGTGACCCAGCAAAACACTGTTGGGTGCAGAGCCCACTCGTTGTTGTTCTGGAAGCAACGGGATAGATGGTCCGCTTCCCAGTTGTCCAGCCGGACCAGCACCTGTTTCTGAAGCGGATGTTCTTCCAGATTCAATCAGCGCTAAATAGACTGCCCGCAGTTCCAGGATATTGGAGACCAATTCCTCTGTGGGTACTTCCCATCTTCCTTGTATTTCTAGGTGACCACAGTGTGCTCCCCATCCCTTGAACTTGCATCGGTGGTAAGAATGGTCCAAGAGGGGCACCGCAGGAGATGAGGTTTCGAAATGCAATCCTCTTTGACCACTATAGCAGACCTCTCTTCATGGAAGCTGAGACCGAAATCCTCTGACATAGAGATTTCCTCCTCCACTGTGTCAAAAAGCCCCACTAAAAGGTCTTCAAATGCCAATGCGCCCAGGGCACCATTGGTATACAGGCTGACATCGTCCCTATCAGACTCAAACATTCCTTCACCTGCAGATGCGAGAGAGTCCTCACGTGGCACATCTTCTGAGAGATTGCTGTCACCTTCTGGGGGGGGAACGAACTGTGCCCACTTTGGTGTCGAAGAGGGCCCCTAGATAGATCATTGCCTGGGTCGGGGTCAGGACACTCTTCTTAGTGTTTATCAACCACCCAAACTCTCTGAGGGTGGACAGAAGAATCTGCCTGTGCGCCACCAATTGGTCCGGACTGGCCGCCAAGAGAAGGATGTCGTCCAAAAAATGGAAGACGCGCAGACCTTTTTCCCTGAGAGGTGCCAGGACTGCGATCCACACCTTCGAGAATATTCTTGGCAATGTACACAGGCCAAAGGGAAGGCACTGGAACTGGAGGTGTGTTCAGCCTACCGCCACTCTCAGGAATTTCTGAAAGCTGGTAGAACTGGCACAAGGAAATAGGCATCTTGTAAATCCACCGAGACCATCCAGTCCCCTGGTAGAATTGTGTGGATGATTGTATGTAAGGGTTCCATTTCGAAAGAGTCGAGTTGGATCCATCGGTTCAGTCTCTTCAGATCCACCACCGGTCTCCACTCTCCCCCCCTTTTGGGGGTAAGAAAGAGAGGAGAGTAGAAACCTGTGAATCTCCCGGAGGGACGCACCGGAATTACCGCCTTCTGCGCTAATAGGAGCCGGAGGTAATTTTGCAGAGCCTCCGCTTTTTGAGGGGAAGATGGAATTTTGGTTGGACTGAATGAGTCCTGTGGGGGTCGATCCTGGAAGGCCCAAAAATGACCGAACTTGACCGTAGAGACCACCCACGGGTCCTCGCACCTGCGTCTCCAGACCTCTGCAAACTCCCTCAATCTGGCCCCTACTGGCAGGGATGGGTTGCTGTCAAAAGGGCTTCGCCCCTTCCTGGGCACTGGGAAAACTTCTCTGTTTGTTCACCTTTAGAAAGGTCGCCTGCGTGCTTCTCCAATTCTTTTTGGAGTCCCTGCTTTTGCTGGAAATTGTTGAAGTTCCTGTTTCTGGACCACTGGAACTTGGAGGATACTACTCGAGAGCGCCTTACTCTCCTATCCTGGGGGAGTAACCCCGATTTTCCTCCGGTCCCTCTTGAGATTGCCTTCTCTAATTTCTCCCCAAAGAGGGCCTTCCAATCAAATGGGATTTTACACCAATTCTGCTTGGATGCCCCGTCTGCAGCCCACGGCTTCAGCCATAATGCCCGTTTGGCCATGACTGTGTGCAGCATTGCCCTGGCCGAGTATCTTAAGGAGTCAATTGCGGCCTCTCCCATAAAATCGGTTGACAGTTTCAACTCGTCTAAGGCCTTTATAATATGATTTTTCAGTACATCCTCCCGAATGGCCACCTCAATATTTTCAGTCCACACTTTGACCGCGTTAGACACTGAGGCCAAGGCGATGGCTGGCCTGCCGCCCCCCCCCCCGGCTAGCTGGTAGGCTTTCTTTAGGTCAGCGTCTATATGCCTGTCCAATGGGTCCTTTAAAGGATGTTGAGTCCTCCCTGGTAGGGTGACACTTTTGGCTAGGCGCACTTTTGCGGCATCCACTATTGGAGGGGTATCTAGTAGAGCTGCATCCGCCTCTGCCAGAGGGTAGAGCTTCTGGAGCTTGTTTAAGGAAAAACGTTTAACTGTTCGTTTCCATTCCCCCTCTACTAGGTCTTTCAACTCCTCCAGAAAGGGGAAAAAGCTTTGCTTTTTCTTCAGAAAGGGAAAGAAAGACTTTGTTTTCTTAGGGGGTTCCTCCATTTCCTCCCAACCAATGGCTTGCTTAACTGCTGAGACAAATGGCTGCACTTAGCCCAAAGTTGAAGCCAGAGGGGTCTGCTTCATCCAGGGAATCTTCTGAATCGCCCCTATCTCCTGTTGGGGGAGGGGGACTAGGAGCCGGGCCTGCCCGGTCTGTGGTGGAAGGGCCCGGAGTGGCTAGGTCTGAGGGTTGCAGTTGGCCACTGGGAGCGTCCTGCCTGGGTGGGTTCATCTGCATCAGCTCCACCAGGGAGTCCTTGACTACCCTTTTGATCAGATCTGTGACTTGCTCCGCTTCAGCTCTTTCCTGGTTTGCATACCCCTGCAGACAGTCCCTGCAGATTCGTTTGTCTGGCAATGAGGTTGCCCCGCATGTTCGGTGGACTGGAGGACCTATGCCTCTTAGTGGAGGATTTCCCTTTGGAATGGCGGGAGCCGGCTGAGCGACTGTGCCCCGAGCTGGGGTGGGAGCGCCGCTGTGATGGCGAGGCGTCTGATTAGACGTACTCTGGTGTATAGGGCTGACACTACAGTAACAGCACAAGGCACTCTTTTAGAACGGTCTTCTTTTTATATATATATATATATATATATATATATATATATATATATATATATAAATATCCATGCATGGAAACTCGCATACATATATATATATATATATATATATATATATATATATATATATATATATATATATAGATATATATATACGTACCTATATATCCATACATGGCTGTACGTGCCCTTACCTAAGGAAGCGAGGGTCTTGATCAAATGGCGGCTGGCTCATTTTGTAGAGGCAAGCAAGGGCAGAAGGTGACTGGACAGAGACTAAGGAATAGACAGAAACGATAGATGAAAAAGGGGACATCCTACTGTTTCCCCCAAAATACCAAAGAAAAAAAAAAAACGTTTCATATGTAAAACCTATATAAACATATATCCCGTTTTTACCCTTTACTTTTTCCCCTTTAAATTTTTTTTATTTTTATTATATATATATTTTTTTTTTGTATTTACAGCATTGACCTAAAAAACAAAAATTCCCCAGAAAATAGACCCTACGTGTAGCAACCTTACACAAAAATGTCCTTCCTAAAACAAAGAGCCACAAGATAACAGAACAGCCTACTGAGGGCCCCATTCACTTACTTTACTTAAACAGCAGAGCAGCGCAGGAGCACTCTTCGGGTCCGACCTACCCCTTTGGGAGCCTGCCGCTCACTGGGCCCTCTTGAGTTTTTAAATGTTACCGGGGGGAGGAGTTTTCCCTCGCCTCTCGCCCCCCCGTCGTTTAAGGGCAAAACCGCTATTTTGCCCTTAACCAAGATGGCGCCGCCTGCGCCGCCCGACCGTGCATGCGCCGAGATGTCACGACGCCTGCAGGACCAATCCGGCGCAGACCCTACCTATAAGCCCTGCAGAGCAGCGGCGCTCCGCGCTCTAGCGCTCGCCCACGCACCTTGTACACCAGAAAGCAGCATTTGGGGGGAACATGTCAGGAAGGAAAACATACATATATATATAAAAAAAAGGCAAGAAAGAAAGGAAAAAAGGCTCCAGAGCGAGCCCCTACCTGCCTCTATGGAGACCAGCATTGCCTGCCTGCAGACTGTTGCTCCTATTTAGGAAGCTGCTGCTGCCCCAAAAGACCCTCAGAAGGGGCTCCCCTCTTATTAGCGCTGTTAGCAACCCAAGACAGGGGACTGCATCTGGGAGAGGCCTGAACCCAGACGGAAGCTGCGCTAAGGGGGGACATGAGGGTAATTTTTATAAGCTATTAACTATCCTGAGGGGAGGACTCCGGGGCGGAGCTTATCACAGGTATACTGCCATGGAGGCACCAGGAAACTGTTTTATTCCTGCCCCTAGACTACCTTTCACCTTCGGCTCAACTTCCCATTCACCTGACAAACATAATATGTGACATACTATTTCCCATCCCCTCGGATCTAACTGTATTGACCTATACATATTGTTTGCATTTGCTGTTTTTATATATAGGAAGGCCAGCATGGTGGCCTGCAATTATGGGAGGAGCCCGGAGGGTATAAATACCAGACCTCTCCACGCGGCTGGTGTCGGTTCTAGCGCGCCGTATTACACGTCACCAGGCCGACAAGCAACTCAGTACACGTTCCTGAGTTGTCCGACGCTCCTCGTTCCAGATTACGGATTCGATTCCCGATCGCACCCCCAGTTCGTTCCGCTTCAGCGTCGCAGGTAGGATTTATGCTTTTTCGTCGCTACGTCGAAACCCCTGTTTTTCCACTGAGTCATTTCAACTCCCATGCTATTGTTTGTTGGTTTTCTACCCCACAATTCACCCCACTTCCACTGGTTGTTACGCCCGCTACCCAGTGCAAGCATCCCCTCACTCACACGTCCACCACAACACCCCCCCCCCCCCCCCCCCCCCCCCCCCCCCCAAAAAAAAAAAAAAAAAAAAAAGACACACACACACCCACCAGAGCATCTGTCACTGCCCTCCCCACGCACTTCTTGCAGTCACCGCAAGTTCGTGTAAATGGGCCCCCACACCTTGCAAAAAAAAAAAAAAAAACACACACACACACCCACCAGAGCATCTGTCACTGCCCTCCCCACGCACTTCTTGCAGCCACCGCAAGTTCGTGTAAATGGGCCCCCACACCTTGCAAACCTCAGCAAGACAGTCCACTCCTTGCCTTCCACGGCAACCCAGCCAATGTGAGGCACAGCCCCCCCCCCCGCACATCTTGCTTCACCGCAGGTTTGTGTCACGGCTCCCACATCCACCTCCTACATACCTCTGCAATCGTTGCAGCTCGATCTCCATTGGCCTCGCTGCCACAACTTCCCCAGTAGCAAACTTCAGCTACTCACGCCTTTCTCTATCCCTTTTCACCTTTCCCTTAGGTCAGTAAGTCGTCCCTTGGTCTCCTATACAACAGGATCGGACCACCCCTTTCTCTTTCCAGGTAATTTCGAGGGCTTGCATCTCTTCACCAGGGGGTCAACTACGGCCCCGAATCAGCTCTTGCAACCCATCTCTCACAAATAATTTCATGTCACCCCACCATAGGCACCAGGTCTCCCAGGCTTGACCCCAACAGAGACTCTATCACTAGGGCAGCAAGCAGGTGCGTAGGTTGTCGTTGTTTCAGTTTTCCATTCTCTTCACACACCTTTTCACTACATATCCCTGTCACACATACTTATTCGGCTCAGCACCAGGCGTTAGTAACTGTCACATACTTCTATGCATGTCACACTATTTTCGAAGCACAAGCCTTCACTACGCAGACAAGGTCACCTAATCTCATGACTTGCTGGCAGTGCAAGTATTAGCTGACCGAACCTACGTCATATTGCTACAGATCGAAACATTCCTACTTAGCAAACCAATCAGTAGCCACTCCCCCCAGTGCCGCCCTGGGGGGGCTCTGGTTAACCAGTCCGTGCCGAGCACAGACGGACACCCGAGCATCGGTTACCTGGCCAGTCACCTCCTGGCTTACCTCGGTTGTCACGCATTCTTTGAGTTCCACAGGCCAATGAAACAAACTCACCCAGCGCTCACGCGCATCCCCGATTCTCACCATACCGTCGAACGGTATCCTGCTTCGTTCACACATCTCCCCTTCCCATCCACGCAGAACACCATAGTTTTGATAAAAATTTCCAGGCGTTAGTAACTGTCACATACTTCTATGCATATCACTCTATTTTTCGAAGCACAAGCCTTCACTACGCAGACAAGGTCACCTAATCTCATGACTTGCTGGCAGTGCAAGTATTAGCTGACCGAACCCACGTCAAATTACTACAGATCGAAACATTCCTACTTAGCAAACCAATCAGTAGCCACTCCCCCCAGTGCCGCCCTGGGGGGGCTCTGGTTAACCAGTCCGTGCCGAGCACAGACGGACACCCGAGCATCAGCCACCCGGCCAGTCACCTCCTGGCTTACCTCGGGTGTCACGCATCCTCCGAGTTTACATATAGGCCCATGGAACATCCCACTCAGCGCACGCGCGCAAACCGTTTGTCCCCAATGCCCGTCACACAGGCATCCCGCCCTGCCCCCCCTCCCCCCTTCATATTTCCGCAATCCACAAACACAGATACATCCTCTCCTGCCCTTCAAAACTTAAAACTCAAAAAAAAAAAAAAAAAAAAAAAAAGTAAACGAGAGAAACATGCATCCCCCCCCCCCTCTTTTATTCTAGCAGACGCCATGTCTCTGGCCGGCAGCGACAATCTCAACCCCGCCCCATCACCTCCCGAAGCGGGCCCGGCAGACAACTTCGCACAAGCCTTCAGAGCTTGGACCATCCCCAGACTCTCAGCCGAGCTGAGGCGCAGGAACATCCCCTACCCCATCACGGCCAGGAAAGCTGAACTGTTCAGGCTACTGTTCCCAAGCCCATCCCCACCAAACCCACCAGACACGCAGGCATCACTACAATCAATTGCCTTGGCAGTGTCCCAGCTACACACGCTGGTCTCCTCCCTATCAACTACCATCTCTGACGTCCAGGCCAGAGTGGGGACCTTGGAGCTCCAGCAAGTTACCCCCACTCCACCAGCTGTCGCCCCCGCCACCCCCACATCATGCATTACAAGAATCCGGACCCGATCCGACCATGTCCGCTATCCCTCACTGGTCTCAACTAACCCCAGTCTGAGTCACCACCTTCACGGCGCCACCAGTCTCATAAACCTCTCATTGTCACACAACACGCTGAAAGCCTACCAAGCTGCTTGGAGGACGTACCTACGGTTTCTGGACGCATGCCACGGGGGGTCACCAGGGGACCTCCACCATATCCTAGCCTTCATTTCCCACTGCTACACTCGGCTGGCGTTATCACACAATACCATCAAACTTTATCTAGCCGGTATCCAGCATTTCATTTCCTTACAAGACCCTTCTAAACCATCTTTGTTCGCTTCCCACGCAGTCAAGGCAATCCTGCGCAGCATCCTCAAAAAACAGCCGCAGGTCAATGCCAAACGCCTCCCAGTAACCGGTGCCATTTTCCGGGATTTATCGATCATGCTCTCGCATTCCCCTTTTGGCCTTTTTCCCAGCCTGGTCATCCAGGCTGCCATGTACCTGGCCTTCTACGGCTTCTTACGGCCCAGCGAGTTTTCAGTTACTGGCCCTAGCTGCAAGACGCTACGCAGGCGGCACCTCGTACGCCATCAGACCTTTTTCATCCTGCACCTCGAGGCATCCAAAACGCAGCAGACTGGCCCAGGCATTGACATCAAACTGTTCGAAACTCTCAATGCCTGGTGCCCCGTGGCAGTTCTAGATCAGCTACTAGCACACCTACCTGATCCCTCACCTGACAGCCCGTTGCTACCATTTCCGGTCAGACCCCTTAGTAGCAATCAATTCGTCACGCACGTCAGGATTCTCCTCCGCAACTTAGGTCTTGACACAGCGAAATTCTCAGGTCACTCCTTTCGCATCGGAGCAGCCTCCGCGGCCTCCCGCAATGGAGTCCCCGATCACGTGATCAGGAGGATGGGACGATGGAAGTCCACCTGTTTTGCCCGTTACATTCCCGATCCCCAGACCGAAATGTCCCGGGCCTTCAGTAACCTTGCCTTGTAGCAATTGCCTTTACCAAACAAATAAACCATTACCTCCCTAAAAACAAGTCTTTTGCGCCCTTTTCTTAACTACTCTCCTAGCAGAAAGGGCCTCACGGCCCAGCTCACCAGGGCTTACCTTACGGTAGACCAGGGCACACTTCAGGTCTAGTTTGTTGTCTGTCTTGTGGCGTGTTTATGTTTTGCTCCTTCACATCATTATGGACCGAGGGCTCCGACCATAAATAGGAAGGCCAGCATGGTGGCCTGCAATTATGGGAGGAGCCCGGAGGGTATAAATACCAGACCTCTCCACGCGGCTGGTGTCGGTTCTAGCGCGCCGTACCCGCCCACCCATTCCCTTTCTCAGAACACTCTGATATGGTTCTCTACAGAAACAGCCATTACTTCTCAGGTAAGCGCCCTTTTCTTAACTACTCTCCTAGCAGAAAGGGCCTCACGGCCCAGCTCACCAGGGCTTACCTTACGGTAGACCAGGGCACACTTCAGGTCTAGTTTGTTGTCTGTCTTGTGGCGTGTTTATGTTTTGCTCCTTCACATCATTATGGACCGAGGGCTCCGACCATAAATATATATATATATATATATATATATATATATATATATATATATATATATATATGTGTATTTATGATATTAATTCCAGCTGTTTTTCTCTTGCTTTTAATATTTCTCTCTTTTAATTCAGTATATATATATTTTTTTATCCATGTTAACTATGTACGTTAGTCCCTATGCATGTGTTGATACTGCACTAATTACTGTGGCGATCGTACACAGCATAGAATGTTTTGTCCCGCCCCGGCCCCTCCCCTTCCCTGCCCTCCTCTATTTAGCATGTACTATGAGGTCCTGTCAATCCTGCTTGACAAAGGAGCGCGGCCGTCACGCCATTCACAGCCAGCTGGCTCAAGAAACGCGGTGCACGTTTGTGACGTCATCATCCCTTGCGCCTGGATCCCTGTTTGCGTCCCAAGCCTCGATTTGACCGCCCACACATTGCTGTCGGCCGGACGAACATCTGCCACTACTGGAGACGAGGAACTGCATCACACATCCATTCCAGGGACTGACAACACAAGATTACCTGTATTGCATGGGACCTTTCAAATGCCTGACATTCACCAGCTAAATGAGTGCTGCTTCAACCATGTATTGTACATTATTAAAGTTGTTTTACAGTCTGCACCCAGAGGCGCCTCTCTTTCTTGTTTGTGGACGTGTTGAGCCGCAACATGCCGAAGACTTGGTAGAGTGGATGACCAAGCCCTCCTCATCCTCCTCATTCTCTGTTTCCCAGGCTCAGGGTACTGGCAAAGCAGCTG
Source organism: Lithobates sylvaticus (assembly GCA_028564925.1). Taxonomy (NCBI): domain Eukaryota; kingdom Metazoa; phylum Chordata; class Amphibia; order Anura; family Ranidae; genus Lithobates; species Lithobates sylvaticus. Next base: position 150,859,548 of record CM053032.1, on the reverse strand, counting down.
CCAACGCGTCCTCTTCCCTCGTCTCAATGGCCCCCGAACTGTTTGACCACAGTGTTGGGTACATGCTCCAGGAGGAAGCCCAGCATTTTGAAGGCTCTGATGATATCCAGCTAGAGGAAGGCAGTAGCGTGAGCCCAGAGAGAGGGAATGCTCAAGAAGGACAGCAATCTGGCAGTCATGTTCCACCAGCTGCAGCATACTGCCAGGTTTGCTCCAGTGATGAAGAGGGAGGAGATGATGAGGTCACTGACTCCACATGGGTGCCTGATAGGAGAGAGGAGGAGGAGGCACATCTCCGAGAGGCAGGATGCCCTCCGGGGGGCCAGCTTAAGGGAAGCACACCGACTGAATCACACCGCAGAGCTCCGCCTGTGCAGGGCACTGCCTCTGCGCGATATTCCAAAAGTTCTTTGGTGTGGGCCTTATTTGAGACGAGTGCATCAGATCACACTGCTGCTATTTGCAACATATGTCTCAAGCGTATTTTTCGTGGGCAAAACATCGGCCGCTTGGGCACCACATGCTTGACCAGACATATGTTGACCTGCCATGCAGCTCGTTGGCAAGCGTACCTTAAAGACCCACACCAAAGAACAACGCGGACCTCTCCTTGCTCCTCATCAGCTGGGATCTCCAACCCCACTATACCTTCAGCAGTGGCGTCACTAGGGTTGGTGTCACCCGGTGCGAAAAAAAATGGTGTCACCCCCCCCCCACCAACTATAGTCCCCCCTCAGTACAGACCCCCTCCACTAACTACAGACCCCCCTCCGTCAGTACAGACCCCCACACTAATTACAGACCACCCTCCATCAATATAGACCCCCCTCCCTTAGTATAAACCTCCTACCTCAGTACAGACACCCCTTCAGTGCAGACCCCTCCATCAGTACAGACACCCCCCCCTTAGTGCAGTCACCCCCCAGCAGTACAGATACCCCTCCCAGTGCAGACCCCCCCAGCATTACAGAAACCCCCCTCAGTGCAGACCCCACCAGCAGTACAGATACCCCCCTCAGTGCAGACCCCCCCCAGTGCAGGCCCCCCAGCAGTACAGATTTCCCCCCTCAGTGCAGACCCCCCAGTACAGATACCCCTCCCAGTGCAGACCCCCCCAGCATTACAGACACCCCCCTCAGTGCAGACCCCACCAGCAGTACAGATACCCCTATCAGTGCAGACCCCCCCCCCCAGCATTACAGAAACCCCCCTCAGTGCAGACCCCCCAGCAGTACAGACACCCCCCCTCAGTGCAGACCTCCCAGTGCAGACCCCCCCCAGCAGTACAGACACCCCTCCCTTAGTGTAGACCCCCCTCAGTACAGACACCCCCAGGACAGGCCCCCCAGCAGTACAGATATCCCCCCTCAGTGCAGACCCCCCCCCAGTGGAGATCCCCCCCAGGGCAGGCCCCCCAGCAGTACAGATTTCCCCCCCAGTGCAGACCCCCAGTACAGACCCCCCAGTGCAGACACCCCCCCCCCCAGTGCAGACACCCCAAAAGACAGACAGTACAGACCCCCCAGTGCAGATATCCCCCCCAGTACAGACCCCCCAGTGCAGACACCCCAAAGTACAGACACCCCCAGGACAGGCCCCCCAGCAGTACAGATACCCCCCCCCCCCCCCAGGGCAGGCCCCCCGGCAGTACAGATTTCCCCCCTCAGTGCAGACCCCCAGTACAGACCCCCCAGTGCAGACACCCCAAAAGACAGACAGTACAGACCCCCCAGTGCAGATATCCCCCCCCAGTACAGACCCCCCAGTGCAGACACCCCAAAGTACAGACACCCCCCCCTGGGTGCAGACACCCCCCAGTGCAGACCCCCCCCCAGTGCTAATCCCACCAGTACAGACATATCCTCCCTCCTCCTCCCACCAGCTCTTTGGTGGCGTGTCTGTGTGGGTAGTGGGTACCATGGCGACCCCCCCCGCCGGCGGCCCCCCCACCACACACAACTCAGCTGCCTGTCTCAGCAACCTGGCTGGGCTGGGCTGGCTTGGACCCCCCGCCCCCCCGTACCTGATTACAGTGGGCGCCGGGCGTCTGGAGAGGAGGCTTAGGAGGGCAGCTTTACAACTTCCAGCTGCCGTGCCGCCCGGGCGGAGCGGAGACACAGTGTTGTGACGTCATCAGCCTGTGTCTGCACTCTGCACTCCACACTCCACACTGAGATGTGACAGGGCCGGCTGAGGCTGGCTGGAAGGAGGATACCAGACCACCAGGCGCTGCTGCTAATGTTGTTTCAGCCCAGGGCCAGCGGGCTGCGGGGGTGAAGTGAACGGGGGCACACTGCAGGTAAAAAATAAATAAAAAAAATCCAAAAAAAAACGGCAGCTAAAAAAAAAAAAAAATCACAAAAAAAAAAAAAAAAAATTTCAAAAAAAATAAAAAAATCAAAAAAAAAAACAGGGAGGGTGTCACCCCTCTAGCGGGTGTCACCCGGGTGCGGACCGCACCCCCCGCACCCCCCTAGCAACGCCTCTGACCTTCAGTCCTCTCTGAAAGCTGCACTGAGAGGAATGAAGGTGTAGAATTAGGTGTGTCACATCCAAGTACTTGTGGGCAATCTGCTAGCAGTACACCGATGTCCGATTGTACCAGGAAAAATTTCCCTGCCCCAGCTGTTGGACCGTCAAAAGAAGTTCACTCCCAGCCATCCACATGCCCAGTGGTTGAATGCTAGCTTGGCTAAATTGCTATCACTTCAACTGCTGCCTTTTCAGTTGGTAGACTCAGCCCCGATTCCGGCTCTCTAACGGCATGTGGAAGGCAATGTCCATGCCTCGTTGGACAGGGCGGTTAGCGGTAAGGTGCATAATACCGCTGACTCATGGTCCAGCAGGCATGGACAGGGACGTTACCTATCTTTCACGGCGCATTGGGTGACTCTTCTGGCAGCTGGGAAGGATGCAGGACAAGGTTCAGTAGTGTTGGAGGTTGTTCCGCCACCACACCTCCAAAATGCTACTACTGGTTGTGACACACCTCTCTCCTCCACCCCTCCTTTTCTTCTTCCTCCATGGCCTCTTCCTGTGCTTTGTCCTCGGAACCAGCAGTGCTCGGTAGGTGCTCAAGGGGCTACGCAAGTACGCAGGCAAAAAGATGCCTTGCCGTGCTTGCGCTTGTGTGCTTGGGGGACAGGAGCCACACTGGGGCAGAGGTTCTGTCTGCTCTGCAGGGGCAGTCTGAGAGGTGGTTGATGCCACGCCAGCTTAAGCCAGGAATGGTGGTTTGCAACAATGGCACCAACCTCCTCTCTGCCCTCTGACAGGGACAACTGACCCATGTGCCCTGTGTGGCTCATGTCCTTAAATTGGTGGTGCAGCAGTTCTTGGGCAGGTACCTGGGCTTACAGGATGTTCTGAGGCAGGCCAGGAAAGTCTGTGTGCATTTCCGCCGATCATATAATGCCAGTGCTCTGCTGGCTGAGCTCCAAAAGGAGTTGAACCTGCCCAAGAACCGCCTTATCTGTGACATGCCCATCAGGTGGAACTCAACGTTGGCCATGCTGCAGCGGCTGCACATGCAGCAGAGGGCCATCAATGAGTATCTGTGCGACTATGGGACCAGGACAGGGTCAGGGGAGCTCGGTTTTGGGCCATGATCAGGGATGCATGCACTGTCCTGTCACCATTTGAGGAGGCCACAAGGATGGTGAGCAGAGACAGTGCATGCATCAGTGACACTGTACCTCTTGTCCACCTGTTGGAGCACACGCTGCTTGGAATAATGGACAGGGCACTTGAGGCAGAACAGAGGCAGGAAGAGGAGGACTCCCTTGCCTCTCAAGGCCCCCTTTATCCAGACAGTGTTCCTGCTGTCCCGCCGATCACACAGGAAAAGGAGGAGGAGGAGGAGGATTGTGTCAGCATGGAGGTGGAGCCTGGCACACAGCATCAGCAGCAGCAGTCTTTTAGGGATAATTTACAGTCCCAAGAAACCCATGGACTTGTACGTGGCTGGGAGGAGGTGGCTGCGGATCATGTCGTCCTTAGTGACCCAGAGGACTCCGGACTGAATGCTTCAGCTAACCTACGCTGCATGGCCTCCCTGATCCTGCAAAGCCTGCGGAAGGATCCTCGTATTCCTCGGATCAAGGAGAGGGATCATTACTGGCTGGCAACTCTCCATGATCCACGGTACAAGAGTAAGGTTGCAGACCTTATCTTGCCGCTGCAGAGGGAGTGGAGGATGAGACATCTCCGGGAGGCCTCGCAGAAAAGTCTGGTGACCCCGCCCCCTCTGACGCACGGGGACGTCATGGGGACTTCCCTATGGCTTTCCCCATGACATCATAGGGGGGCGGGGTCACCAGGTGGCCCCGCCCTCCGTTATAAAAGACCTGTCAGATGCAGCGAGGCCTCACACAGCGTGAGCCTCCCATTGCGCGGAGTGGCCCAAGAAGAGACGCCGACGCCATGGAAGAAGATGCCGGACGAGAAGACCAGAGCAAGAAGAAGCGGATCGGAGGAAGAAGAAGATGGAAGAAGAAGATGGAAGAAGATGCCGGAAGGAGAAGATGAAGAAACCGAAGGATGAAGAAAGGAAGAAGACCAGAAGAAAGAAGATGAAAGAAGATTTTAATAAAGGAATTGTCAAAGACCGTCTCCTGTCATTTTTACAATTTTTGTCACTTTTTTGGTGAAATGGTAGGGGTACTTTTGTACCACCTTACCATTTCACACAGGGGGGGGGGCGGGATCTGGAGGTCCCCCTGTTAAAGGGGGCTTCCAGATTCCGATAAGCCCCCTGCCCGCAGACCCTCACAACCAATGTCCAGGGTTGTGGAGAAGAGGCCCTTGTCCTCATCAGCATGGGGACAAGGTGCTTTGAGGGGTCACAGATCCCCAAAGCACCCTCCCAATGTTGAGGGCATGTGGCCTGGTACGGTTCAGGAGGGAGGGTGGGCCGCTCTCGTCCTCAAGGGTCTGGTATGGATTTTGAGGGGGACCCCACGCCAATTTTTTTTGGGCCGGGGTTCCCCTTAATATCCATAGCAGACCTGAATGGTCTGGTAATTGAATTTGGGGGGACCCCCACGCTTTTTTTTTTTTTTATCAATGACTTTTTTTTTATCAATGACTTTCAATGAATTACTGTTCTCTGTGTTACAGGAGCCGACAATTCATTAGCTGCGAGTGATTTTAAATAGCTTTTTTTTCCTGCAAAAATTACACTTTGTGCAGGGACAGTTTTAAGCACAGGAAACATGCGCCCCTTCACAGGCATACTATAGACACCCCCCAGGTACGAAATTTAAAGGAATATTACACTTTTATTGTTTCACATTAAGCATTATTAAAATCACTGCTCCTGAAAAAACGGCAGTTTTTAAAAAAAAAAAATTGCATTGATACATGTCTCCTGGGGCAGGACCCAGGTCCCCAAACACTTTTTATGACAATAACATGCATATTAGCCTTTAAAATTAGCACTTTTGATTTCAAACGTTCGCGTCCATTGTAATTAATAGGGTTCTAATGTTCGCACGAACTTTAGGTCCGTTTGCGGGTTCTGGTGCGAACCGAACCCGGGGGTGTTCGGCTCATCCCTAATCCTGTTATGTTGACTGACTATCCTCTTCCTCCTCAATGATCCTGCTGATAGCTTGGAAGAACATTTTTGGTTCTGGGCACCGCCACCATTGGCTAAGGCCCAATTTTTCAGCCCCTGGACGTGTAATTACAATTTTTGATGCAATGCTTTGCAGCAGGGCTCATGTCCCCTGGGGCAGGAGTCAGGTCCCCAAACCATTTTTAGGACAATAATTTGCATATTAGCCTTTAAAATGAGCACTTTTGATTTTGAACGTTCAAGTCCCATAGACTTTAATGGGGTTCTAAAGTTTGCGCAAATTTTCGGTTCGTTCGCAGGTTCTGGTGCAAAATGAAACGGGGGGTGTTCGGCCCATCCCTACTGGTGGTGGGATAAGGCATGTGGTTTGTTGTTTAGGAGTGCTGTGGTTGGATCAGGTGTTAGTTATTTTGAACATAGTGGAAAGTATGTTAAAACACTTCTGACCAAAAGGATCTGACTATTTTGCATTCCCACCAGATATGTACTTGTGTTCCCAGGGTTGAACATCCTCAGAAGCAGTGGGAAGGATATTGTGGAGAGAACTTAGAAATTCTGTCAGGGACCAGGTACCATCGAGTACTTTGTAGTTGGTTTCGAGAGCCACTATATTAGGTGAGGCTGATTTGGTAGTTTGACAGATTTTAGCCTAATTTATGTGTTCTGGTTGTAGTTGGAGGTAATTTTTCCATTTTTTGGTATAGGTTGGTGGGGAAGAAGAAGTATGTGAGAGTAGTTGGGTATATAAATCGGAAATGAGTCCCTGTCTATGAGGGTTAGTTTTACAGGTTTGATCAAACAAAGTGAAACCAGGGGATGTCGAGTCTGAGGGTGCGTTATTTATCAAAAAAAAAAGAAATTGTAGGTATCTGAAGGTTTCTGAGGGTGAAAGATTACAGGTTTCACGTAGGGTTGGAAATGGTGTAATGGTCGTGGATTTATAGAAATGATGGGCACATGTAAGGCACAGGCTAAGGAGTTTGGGGAGGATCAGGCTGGGTAGAATGATGGGTTATGGAGAAAAGAGAGAAGAGATTGTAGGCCAACTCTGTTTTTTTATCTGTCCCAAATAGAAAGGCTGTGTTTGGTAATGGGGTTAGTAATTGTCCAACGTTGTGCAGGAGAGAGCTATAAAAGATTTGCCATGAAAAGAGGGTCACAGTCAACCGACTTCAATGCTACTCATAGTGGAGTTTCAGTATTAGCCTTGTATTTAGATAATTGTGGCAATTGGGCTGCATAGTAGTACTTGGTGAAGTCTGGCAGGCCGAGACCTCCTTGAATTCTGGGGGAATATAAGTTGGGTTTAGGTAATCAGGGTTAAGTTTTGCCCCAGATGAATTACAAGGTTTTTCTTTGTAGGATGTGTAAGAAATATGATGGGATTGTGATAGGAAGCACTCTGAAATGATATACGTTTTTTGGAAGAATAAACAGTTTTATGACTGTAATTCTACTCATCCATGCCAAAGGTAAAGTTGACCAATTTGTAAGGAGTTTATTGACCATGCAAATGGTAAGGAGTGAATAAATTGGGTTTGGATGTCAGGTGGTAATGAAATATTTAGGGCTTTTGATGTATGTGGATTTATTGAGAGGCCCGATACTCGTTCGAATTTGGAGAGGATATCTAGAAGAGTTGGTGCTGATACTATGGGTGAAGTTAAGAATATTAGGACATAGTCTGCAAACATAAATAATTTATGATGGTAGCCAACAAGTTCCAGTCCTCTAATGTTCAAATTCGATCTAATGAGTTGGGCCAGGGGTTCGATAGCTAGAGCAAAAAAGAGAGGGGAAAGGGGGCAACCTTGTCTAGTACCTCTCTCAATATTGAAGGAGTCAGATTTAAATCCTGAATAGGAAATGTATGCTTTCAGGTGTTGATATAGGGTAGTGATCCATCTCAGGAAATGCGGTCCAAATCCCCATTGGTTAAGGATAGAGTGTAGATAATTTCATGATAATGAGTCAAATGCCTTTCATATGTCTAATGAAAGGAAACATGTAGGAATATGGCGGGAACAAGCTACATGAGCTAGGAGTGTAGCTTGGCGTATATTGTCACCTGCTTGTTTTAAGGGAATAAATCCAGTTTGGTCTTTATGTATTAGGGAGACAACAATGGGGTTAAGTCTGGAAGAGAGAATTTTGGCTATGATCTTGATATCAATGTTAAGGATGGATATCGGTCTATAATTAGACCAAGGTGTGTCGTCTGTATTGGGTTTAGGAATTATGGAGATGGAGGCGGTGAGTGATTCCGTACGGAAACAGTGACCATTAAGGAGGGAGTTAAAGACACCAACCATGAGGGGAGATAGTAATGATGTAAAACGTTTGTAGTAATTGGCTGATAGGCCATAAATACCAGGGCGTTTGCGTAACTTGAGTGATTTTATAGCTGTTTGTATTTCTATTTCAGTGATAGGTTTCTCATGAGTTTCTTGGTGGGATTGGGAGAGTTAAGGGAGGTGGATTGTAGATAAAAGTGTGGTCAGACAAGATTGGTCGAATATATATTAGCTTCTTTGTACAATTCAGTTATTTTTTTATGAAATTTGTTTAAAACTTGCCAAAGATACTTATACTAGCAACCTACTAAATTCTTAACGGATAGGTTTTGGGGTATAATTGGTCTTTCGTAATGCCAAAGCCAGGAAAGTGTTTGGTTTATTAGCATGCCTGTAAAAAGTGTGTAAAAAAAAAAAAGTGTGTTTAGATTTGCGGAGAGTTTTCTCAGCTGAATCTGTCAAAAAAAGGTCAAGTTCTAGGCGTGTTTTATCATAATTACGTTTATTTGGCGGAGAGGGTGAGGTTTGAAATTTTTCCGAAGCTTTATAAAATGCTTCTTCTAGGTGTTTATGGAGTTTTTTTTTCTTTCATGGCGGTAAGCTGCTTGGCTGATACAAACCACTCTGATATAAAGTTTGAGAGGGTCCATATCAGTGGCATTGTTGTGGATAAGATAATCTTTTATGGCCTTTTCCAATTCTTGTTGAAATGTAGAATTTGCTAACAGACTGTCACTAATGTACCACGTTCAATGATCGGGTTTTGGAACCAAAGAGGAAAGAGTTGTTACAACTGCATTATGGTCTGACCAGGTACATGGTATAATATGTGAGTCTAGAATGCGTACTGAGGTGCTAACAAACAAAAAGATGGTCTATGTGGGAAAATTGTTTGAGGATGGGAGTAGTGTGTGTATTGTCACTTTGCAGGATTATGTTCTTGCCAGGTGTCAAGAAGAGAGTATTGGTTTAGTAATCGCTGGTAGGAAAGTTTAGGTGTGGCATTTGGGGTTGAGGATTTGTCAAGGAATGGGTCTAATATTTGATTTGAGTCACCACCATTAATAAGAGTACCTTGCTTATGTGATTCAACAACTGAACAAAGATGGGAAAGGAATGACAGTGGGTTTTTGTTGAGAGCATAATAAGAGATGATCGTTACGTCACTATCTAATAGTAATCCAGATAAGATTAGGTATCTTCCTTTGGGGTCTTTAAGTTCTTTTTAGGGGTTAATGGTGTTGTACGGTGGAATGCAATTAGGACTCCCTTTTTTTTAGCATTGGCCGAGGCCGTATAAACTTGGGGGTATTTGCAGCTAAAATATTTTGGTGAATATTGTAAGATAAAGTGCGTCTCTTGTAGGCATACCACATGTGCCGATAGTTTGAAGAAAAAGTTAAAAGCTTTAGTGCGTTTCGGAGGAGATTTGAGACCTTGTACATGAAGTGTTAATATATTCAGGGAAGACATTGCTAGAAACTATCAGGATCAAGTAAAAAAAAAAAGGGGGCTACTGAGTTTGAAACCAGGGGACTCCTCTCTGGAGGAGAGAAAGTTAGGGAAGGTTGGGTTATTCTGTAGAGTAAAAATAAGAAAGGGAATTCAATGGGGGTTGTGCAGCATATATAAACACTAGCATAATAGGTGTTTAAGAGGAGCTTCCCAAAAGATTTAACAGAATACAAAAAGAAGTGCTCCTAATTGGAGAGATAAATCACCAACCAGTGGATATAAGTGTTGCAAAGAGCGTCCAAATCAATGTTGGGCACTCGAGGAAGAAATGGAGGTGCAGTAGGCTGTCTCCGGGACTATGAACATTTTTAATAAGAATTGTTTAACCGAGTCAAAAATGCAGAATGGGTTTAATGTAATTGTTATTACTATATTATAATGTAGCGTAGGTTATTTCCAAATATAGTTATAGTATATAATTATCATAAGAAAAATGTAACTTTTGAGTAGGCAAAAGGTAATCTTTATATGCGTTTTATGGTTATTTTGTTTCAAAATTGACAAAACCAACTATTAAGCCTACTTAGCAATGAGTAACTAACGGTGTATGTAAGAAAATTAGATTAGAACGTTTAGAAGTCAAAACTGTAGTTTCAGGGTATATCTTGCAGGGGGCTAGATATCTATGGTTATAGGTTCAATAGGGGGTAGCTGGTTAGATAAAATCAATCTAGCCAGGTAGTATTGAATCAAATAGACCAAGTGAGAGAGATCTAACATTTAAGATTTACCCTGGTGACAATTTTGGAGTATAGACTTCCTTGTAGTGTTACCCCTAGAGTATAATGTGTGTTATGTTGAGAGGGCAAAATCTATAAAGAAAAGAAATTAAAACATAGGTATCACCCATTTAGAATACATCAGTCTGTAATGTCTTCTTCCTCAGGTGGTGGTGAAGCAAATTGTCCTCTTTTGTGGGGGCTAGGCGGGACCTGAGCTGCTTGGGGGTCCTGGAGGTTTTGAAGCTGTTGAGAGGCTGAAGAGTTCATTTGACATTTGGGTCAATCTGTAATTGTTGCTGGAGTTGACAGGCTTTAATAGTGGTGAGAAGATCATTTGTTGATTTACAGGTATATAAAGTTCCTTTTTCAGAAAAGCAAAGAGAAAAGGGGAAACCCCAATCATAGGATATGCGTTGGTATTGAAGAACTTGCAGCTGTGGTTTCATTTCTTTGCACTTAATAAGTGTAAATTGAGATAGATCTTGAAAGATTTGATATCTATCTCCCTGAAAAATCAAGGATTTTGTTTCTTGCATCTCCCGTCAGTTGTTCTTTTGTGCGAAAATAGTGCATTTTCATTATTATATCTCTAGGAGGTCCATCTTCTTTATGCAAAGTTAGGGCTCTGTGAATTCTGTCCATTTCTAGACGTTCGATCGGAATTGATGGAGCAAGTTCTTTAAAGAGTGCTGTTTTTGTTGATTATAGATCCTCAATTTCTTCAGAAATACTACAGATTCGCAGATTTGATCTCCTGGCCCTATTCTCTAAGTCTTCAAGGCGGGTTTGAAGGGTAGTATAATCTTCTTTAAGGGATTCCAATTCTTCAGTATGTGCTGAGGTGGTGATGTCAAATTCATCTACCCTCTGTTCTAAAATAGAGGTGCGTCGGCCCACTTCACAAATCTTGTGTGTTAGTTTGTCTGTAATGGTATCTGAGGTGTTCTGTAGTGCCTTATGAAGGACCCTTTCAAATTGGGCAAGCAGGTCAGGGCCAATAGGAGAGTTTTGCAGGGTAAGGGGGGGTCATACCTGAATCATAATCAGGCCCTCCGCGCTGTGCTGAGGAGGGAAACCTATATTGTTTCTGTGAGTCAGGCTGTGAGGTGAGGTAAGAGGGCGCCGCGGCCATTTTAGATGCGGCTTTTGTCAGTGCTTCTTGAGGCTTTGCTGATTTTAATTTCGATTTTCTTACATGTCACCAGATTATGCCCACTCACTCTGGGAATAAACTAGGCACAATGTAGAGGTTTCAGTCAGGTTTGACTCGGTATATGAGGCTGTCAGGTCCTGGTCGGTGCGGAGCTCTAAGCAGACATGTCTTGCTTAGACAGCTTTGCGCATGTGCCACTTTTTAACCTCTTCACTCCCGTGCTATAGCCGAAAGATGGCTACAGCGTGAACCTAAATTGCCAGGAGGGTGTCCATGTATGTCCTCCCGTGCATGTGCTGCCAGCCGCGTGCTGTATGATCAGCGAGTCCATGAGACTTGGCTAATCACAGACCAGAGTATAGGGCCGATCCCAGACCCTTTACCACGTGATCAGCTGTCAGCCAAAGACAGTGATCACATGATGTAAACAGAAGCTGGTAATCGTTTGTGAGGAGATAAGCCAATTTCCAGCTTGTATAAATGGGACATCGGTCCCATACACAGAGAGCCACTGCTATGAACTACTAAGGAAGCTAGTTGTTAGTTATTTTGGACAGAGTATAACTCCCGATCCCCATTAAGTTAGTGGGTACGATACCCGGAGGGTGTGGAGATGCGACTCGGTGTACATCTTGTGGCATGTATGCGTTCCTTGATCATCCGATCTAGGGCGAATACTGCTGTGCAAAATGTAAGCACATTTTTTCCCTGGAAGCCCAGGTTCTGAATCTAGGGAAACAACTGTCAACACTGAGAAGTCCCTCCATACTAAAGGAGAGTTGGGATCGTACCAGGCAGGTGCTGGCAGGGGTCAGCACAGAAGCGGGTGGAGATAAAGAGGAGCAGTCACCAAAGCAGAGTAGATGAGTGACAGTCAGTAAGGTACATCATGGATCTGGTGGACAGATTACTGGGAGGGGCTGGGGAAGACCCCGGTTGTCATGGTGTATGTTGGCTCCAATGACAAAGTCAGAGGAAGATGGAGTGCCCCAACAAATTATTTTAGGGACTTAGGAGCTATATTGAGGAAAAGGACCCCCAAGGTAGTATTCTCAGAAATACTACTAGTACCTCGAGCAACAACAGTAAGGAAGATTAGGGAAGTAAACAAGTGGCTGAGGAGCTGGTGTAAAAAGCTCTATAGAAGGGAGGGACTGCACCTAAATGGGGAAGGTGCAGATCTGCTTGGAGTGAAGATGGCCAAAAAGTTATAGGGGCTTTTAAACTAGGCGACAGGGGGAGGGTTCAGAGGTAGAGATAGCAAGCATTCCAGAGGGTAGTATTGGGGGCATTAGTGGTAGGTTGACTAAAGCACCTAAACCAGAGGTAAGTTTACTAACAAGTCCTATTTGCAACCCCAGAGCACCCAATAAGTTAATAGTATGTGACTGGTCTAAACTACGTGGCATGTTAACCAATGCCAGGAGTCTGGCGGACAAGATGAGAGAACTGGAGCTCCTGTTGTATGAGGAGGATTTTGATTTTGTAGGAATTACAGAGACTTGGTTCGACAGCTCTCATGATTGGCTGGCAACCATTCAAGGGTATTCCTTAAATCGCAGGGTAAAAAAGGGGGAAGGGTATGCCTGTATATCAAAAATGATGTACAAGTGAATGTGAGAGATGACATCACTAAGGGAGCAAGGGAGGAGGTGGAATCCTTATGGATAGAGCTACAAATTGAGGAAACTAAGGGGAAAGTAATACTGGGCGTATGCTATAGGCCCCCTAACAGGAGGGAGGGGGCGGACCTCCTATCACAATTTGGATTAGCGGCAAGAATGGGAAGTGTCATTATAATGGGGGATTTCAATTATCCAGAAATAGATGGGGTGGATGGAACCACACATTCATCTAAGGCTCGCCAATTCCTAAATGTCTTGCATGACAATTTCTATGGGTCAGATGGTAAATGCACTAACTAGAAACAAAGCGTTACTAGACCTACTGATTACCAACAATCAAGACCTGATCACGGATGTGGAAATACAGGGCAATTTAGGAAACAGCGATCACAGGTCAATTAATTTTAGTATAAATCACACAAATAGGAAACATAAGGGGTATACAAAGACACTAAGGTATATAGGTAAAGGTATTCCCGCGCTAATATATAGATGGAGAGATTAAATAAATGGTGCAGCAGACACCGTGAGGGTCAAACAATACCCACAGGAGAAAGTGATTATATAACAGTAAGTGATGTCGCGCTCCAAATTCTGTATCAATATAAAGTTCCCTAGTGGGTTTCACAGGGATATTGTACAGTGAGTTATGGACCGCATATGCTTTAAATAACCCCTAGAGGTTGTAAACTAATGTGCGACAAGAGACGTATAAAATCAATGGTCAATTGGAACTCCTAGATAATGGAGGACAGCACAGTGGATCATGGGTTAAAGCGTATATGCAGTAAGTAAAATATATGGGTGACTGTCAAAGTGCACACATAAAAGTGACTGTTGTGCATCAAGTACTAAACGTCAATCACGGATAATGCAATAAAGTGACTTTTCAATAAAGTGACGGTGTGCATAAAAATGACTGAACAAAAGTGTACAGTGATGTGGAGATAAAATAAAGTGACTGATATAAATATTGCAACCAAACCAGTGGAAGGTAAAATACAATAAAACCAGCAAGTGAAAAAAATGAATGGATGAGTGGAGAGCAAAGTAAAAATTGAATAAGGATGCAAAAAGAAAAAAATATATATATCTTTCCACCGAAAGGTGGGAGATTAACAAGCGAATGAGTGGATGGTAATGAAAACCAAGAAAGTCTATACACAAAAAAGTGTATAGAGCAAGATCAATCGATCAATAAATAAACAAACGAGTGTTCTTTTAAAAGTGCAGGGTGATGCAAGCTAATATTTCCGGTGGTGTAATGGTGCTGGGTGCAGCACTGAAGTGCTGGTATGCTGACACAGAGTGGCACTGTGGTGGAAGTGCTGTGCGTCTTCAGTGTCGTGGACACCCGTGGGTGTCCTAACTTCTTACTAGGGATGGGCCCGGTGCTCGATGCGAACCCACGTTCGCATCGAGCACCGGGCGTTCGCTCGCTCGGCGAGCCCAGAACTATTTTGGCCGCTCGCATCACGTTCGTGTGATGCGAGCGGCCCCGCAATGCATTGCGGCCGGCGCGGCCGACGCAGTGCATTGCTGGCTGATGATTGGCCAAGCATGCACTGTGACCCCGCATGCTTGGCCAATCACAGCCCCGGAAACTCGAAGAGCCATAATTGGCTACAGGCAGGACGCCTGTAGCCAATTACAGCTCAGGGGCTGTAGTACACGCCCCCCCCTATAAAACGCCGCCACGCCGTCTGCGCCGGTCACATGCTGTTCCGGCGCAGATTGAGCAGGCTGATTCTGTGACACTCTGCTGCATTTAGATAGTTAGAGAGATTCACTTACAGAGATTGAGTTAGATAGATTCAGTTACAAAGATTGATTGAGAAAGAGGGGCTTGTAGTGTGCTCGTGGCAGGCAGGCAGAGCTCCTATATTTTGTTACCAGAAGCACCTATAGGACTTGTAGTGTGTTCGTGGCAGGCAGGCAGAGCTCCTATATTTTGTTACCAGAAGCACCTATAGGACTTGTAGTGTGTTCGTGGCAGGCAGGCAGAGCTCCTATATTTTGTTACCAGAAGCACCTATAGGACTTGTAGTGTGTTCGTGGCAGGCAGGCAGAGCTCCTATATTTTGTTACCAGAAGCACCTATAGGACTTGTAGTGTGTTCGTGGCAGGCAGGCAGAGCTCCTATATTTTGTTCCCAGAGGCACCTATAGGACTTGAAGTGTGTTAGTCCCATTACACACACAGAGCTATATTTTCTTCCCAGAAGCACCTATAGGACTTGAAGTGTGTTAGTCCCATCACACACACAGAGCTATATTTTCTTCCCAGAAGCACCTATAGGACTTGAAGTGTGTTAGTCCCATCACACACACAGAGCTATATTTTGTTCCCAGAGGCACCTATAGGACTTGAAGTGTGTTAGTCCCATTACACACACAGAGCTATATTTTCTTCCCAGAAGCACCTATAGGACTTGAAGTGTGTTAGTCCCATTACACACACAGAGCTATATTTTCTTCCCAGAAGCACCTATAGGACTTGAAGTGTGTTAGTCCCATTACACACACAGAGCTATATTTTCTTCCCAGAAGCACCTATAGGACTTGAAGTGTGTTAGTCCCATCACACACACAGAGCTATATTTTGTTCCCAGAAGCACCTATAGGACTTGAAGTGTGTTAGTCCCATCACACACACAGAGCTATATTTTGTTCCCAGAAGCACCTATAGGACTTGAAGTGTGTTAGTCCCATCACACACACAGAGCTATATTTTGTTCCCAGAAGCACCTATAGGACTTGAAGTGTGTTAGTCCCATTACACACACAGAGCTATATTTTGTTCCCAGAAGCACCTATAGGACTTGAAGTGTGTTAGTCCCATTACACACACAGAGCTATATTTTGTTCCCAGAAGCACCTATAGGACTTGAAGTGTGTTAGTCCCATTACACACACAGAGCTATATTTTCTTCCCAGAAGCACCTATAGGACTTGAAGTGTGTTAGTCCCATTACACACACAGAGCTATATTTTGTTCCCAGAAGCACCTATAGGACTTGAAGTGTGTTAGTCCCATTACACACACAGAGCTATATTTTCTTCCCAGAAGCACCTATAGGACTTGAAGTGTGTTAGTCCCATTACACACACAGAGCTATATTTTCTTCCCAGAAGCACCTATAGGACTTGAAGTGTGTTAGTCCCATTACACACACAGAGCTATATTTTGTTCCCAGAAGCACCTATAGGACTTGAAGTGTGTTAGTCCCATTACACACACAGAGCTATATTTTCTTCCCAGAAGCACCTATAGGACTTGAAGTGTGTTAGTCCCATTACACACACAGAGCTATATTTTGTTCCCAGAAGCACCTATAGGACTTGAAGTGTGTTAGTCCCATCACACACACAGAGCTATATTTTGTTCCCAGAAGCACCTATAGGACTTGAAGTGTGTTAGTCCCATCACACACACAGAGCTATATTTTGTTCCCAGAAGCACCTATAGGACTTGAAGTGTGTTAGTCCCATCACACACACAGAGCTATATTTTGTTCCCAGAAGCACCTATAGGACTTGAAGTGTGTTAGTCCCATCACACACACAGAGCTATATTTTGTTCCCAGAAGCACCTATAGGACTTGAAGTGTGTTAGTCCCATCACACACACAGAGCTATATTTTGTTCCCAGAAGCACCTATAGGACTTGAAGTGTGTTAGTCCCATTACACACACAGAGCTATATTTTGTTCCCAGAAGCACCTATAGGACTTGAAGTGTGTTAGTCCCATTACACACACAGAGCTATATTTTCTTCCCAGAAGCACCTATGGGACTTGAAGTGTGTTAGTCCCATTACACACACAGAGCTATATTTTGTTCCCAGAAGCACCTATAGGACTTGAAGTGTGTTAGTCCCATTACACACACAGAGCTATATTTTCTTCCCAGAAGCACCTATAGGACTTGAAGTGTGTTAGTCCTATTACACACACAGAGCTATATTTTGTTCCCAGAAGCACCTATAGGACTTGAAGTGTGTTAGTCCCATCACACACACAGAGCTATATTTTGTTCCCAGAAGCACCTATAGGACTTGAAGTGTGTTAGTCCCATCACACACACAGAGCTATATTTTGTTCCCAGAAGCACCTATAGGACTTGAAGTGTGTTAGTCCCATCACACACACAGAGCTATATTTTGTTCCCAGAAGCACCTATAGGACTTGAAGTGTGTTAGTCCCATCACACACACAGAGCTATATTTTGTTCCCAGAAGCACCTATAGGACTTGAAGTGTGTTAGTCCCATCACACACACAGAGCTATATTTTGTTCCCAGAAGCACCTATAGGACTTGAAGTGTGTTAGTCCCATCACACACACAGAGCTATATTTTGTTCCCAGAAGCACCTATAGGACTTGAAGTGTGTTAGTCCCATTACACACACAGAGCTATATTTTCTTCCCAGAAGCACCTATAGGACTTGAAGTGTGTTAGTCCCATTACACACACAGAGCTATATTTTGTTCCCAGAAGCACCTATAGGACTTGAAGTGTGTTAGTCCCATCACACACACAGAGCTATATTTTCTTCCCAGAAGCACCTATAGGACTTGAAGTGTGTTAGTCCCATCACACACACAGAGCTATATTTTCTTCCCAGAAGCACCTATAGGACTTGAAGTGTGTTAGTCCCATTACACACACAGAGCTATATTTTCTTCCCAGAAGCACCTATAGGACTTGAAGTGTGTTAGTCCCATCACACACACAGAGCTATATTTTCTTCCCAGAAGCACCTATAGGACTTGAAGTGTGTTAGTCCCATCACACACACAGAGCTATATTTTCTTCCCAGAAGCACCTATAGGACTTGAAGTGTGTTAGTCCCATCACACAGAGCTCCTCTATTTTCTTTGCAGAAGCACCCATAGGACTTCTAGTGTGTTAGTGGCATCACACAGAGCTCCTATATATTCTTCTCAGCAGCACCCACAGGACTTCTAGTGTGTTAGTGGCATCACACAGAGCTCCTCTATTTTCTTTGCATAAGCACCCACAGGACTTCTAGTGTGTTAGTGGCATCACACAGAGCTCCTCTATTTTCTTTGCAGAAGCACCCACAGGACTTCTAGTGTGTTAGTGGCATCACACAGAGCTCCTATATATTCTTCTCAGCAGCACCCACAGGACTTCTAGTGTGTTAGTGGCATCACACAGAGCTCCTCTATTTTCTTTGCATAAGCACCCACAGGACTTCTAGTGTGTTAGTGGCATCACACAGAGCTCCTCTATTTTCTTTGCAGAAGCACCCATAGGACTTCTAGTGTGTTAGTGGCATCACACAGAGCTCCTATATATTCTTCTCAGCAGCACCCACAGGACTTCTAGTGTGTTAGTGGCATCACACAGAGCTCCTCTATTTTCTTTGCTGAAGCACCCACAGGACTTCTAGTGTGTTAGTGGCATCACACAGAGCTCCTCTATTTTCTTTGCATAAGCACCCACAGGACTTCTAGTGTGTTAGTGGCATCACACAGAGCTCCTCTATTTTCTTTGCAGAAGCACCCATAGGACTTCTAGTGTGTTAGTGGCATCACACAGAGCTCCTATATTTTCTTCTCAGCAGCACCCACAGGACTACCGACTACAATGGCTGGAAGACCGCCAAGGGGAGGCAGAGCGTGCAGAGCCAAGAACACAGGGCAGGCAGGCTCTGTTTCTAGTGGACGTGGCCGTGGACGTGGACGTGGTCGTGCATCGTCATCAGCACGTGGCCATGGGACACGCGCGTCTTTGTTTTCGGCAGCTGGACATGTGGAGCCGCATCATGCTGAAGGCTTGGTAGAATGGATGACCAAGCCCTCCTCATCCTCCTCATCCTCTCTCACCCAGGCTCAGGGTACTGACAGAGCATCATCAGCCACCCCTTCCCTAGACCCACCATGTCCTCCTGAGGAGTCCCCCGAACTCTTTGAGCACAGTGTTGGGTACATGCTCCAGGAGGATGCCCAACGATTCGAAGGCTCGGATGACGATACCCAGCTTGAGGAATCTGGCAGTACAGTTCCACCAGCTGCAGCTTACTGCCAGGTTTGCTCTAGTGGTGAAGAGGGAGGGGATGATGAGGTCACTGACTCCACGTGGGTGCCTCAAGGGAGAGAGGATGAGGAGGAGGACGAGGAGGAGGAGGATGCGGCGTCACATGTCCAACGAGGCAGGATGCCCCCTGGAGGCCAGGTAGAGGCCAGCACAGCAACTGTACAACACCGCAGAGCTCCGCCTGTGCAGGGCGCTGCCTCTGCACGTTATCAGAAAAGTTCTTTGGTGTGGGCCTTTTTTGAGACGAGTGCAGCAGATCGCACCACTGCTATTTGCAATATTTGTCTCAAGCGTATCTCGCGTGGCCAAAACATCAGCCGCTTGGGCACGACAAGCATGACCAGACATATGGCGACCTGCCATGCAGCTCGTTGGCAGGCACACATAAAAGACCCACACCAAAGAACTAAGCGGACCTCTCCTTGCTCCTCCTCAGCTGGGATCTCCATCCCCACTACACCTTCAGTCCTCTCTGAAAGCTGCTCTGAGAGGACTGAAGGTGTAGAATTCGGTGTGTCACAACCAAGTACTTGCAGTACACCGACGTCCGAATGCAGCAGGCAAATTTCCCTGCCCCAGCTGCTGGACCGTAGAAAGAAGTACACTCCCAGCCATCCACATGCCCAGCGGTTGAATGCTAGCCTTGCTAAATTGCTAGCACTTCAACTGCTGCCTTTTCAGTTGGTAGACTCGGCCCCCTTCCGTGAGTTTGTTCAATGTGCGGTTCCTCAGTGGCAGGTTCCCAAACGCCACTTTTTCTCGCGGAAGGCGATTCCGTCTCTCTACCGGCATGTGGAGGGCAATGTCCATGCCTCGCTGGACAGGGCGGTCAGCGGTAAGGTGCATATTACCGCTGACTCATGGTCCAGCAGGCATGGACAGGGACGGTACCTTTCTTTCACGGCCCATTGGGTCACTCTATTGGCAGCTGGGAGGGATGCAGGACAAGGTGCAGTAGTGTTGGAGGTTGTTCCGCCACCACGCCTCCAAAACGCGACTACTGCTACTGGTTGTGACACACCTCTCTCCTCCACCCCCTCCTCTTCTTCTTCCTCCAGTGCTCTGTCCTTGGAACCAGCGGTGCTCCGTAGGCGTACAAGGGGCTACGCAAGTACGCAGGCAAAAAGATGCCATGCCGTGCTTGCGCTGGTGTGTTTGGGGGACAGGAGCCACACTGGGCCAGAGGTTCTGGCAGCTCTGCAGGGGCAGGCCGAGAGGTGGTTGACGCCACGTCAGCTTAAGCCAGGAATGGTCGTTTCTGACAATGGCACCAACCTCCTCTCCGCCCTGCGACAGGGGCAGCTCACCCATGTGCCCTGCATGGCTCACGTCCTCAACCTGGTGGTGCAGCGGTTCTTGGGCAGGTTCCCAGGCTTACAGGATGTCCTGAGGCAGGCCAGGAAAGTCTGTGTGCATTTCCGCCGATCTTATAATGCCAGTGCTCGGCTGACTGAGCTGCAAAAGGAGCTGAACCTGCCCAAGAACCGCCTAATATCTGACATGCCCACCAGGTGGAACTCAACGTTGGCCATGCTGCAGCGACTGCACACGCAGCAGAGGGCCATCAATGAGTACCTTTGCGACTACGGCACCAGGACAGGGTCAGGGGAGCTTGGTTTTTTTTCCCCACGTCAGTGGAGCATGATCAGGGATGCATGCACTGTCCTCTCACCATTTGAGGAGGCCACGAGGATGGTGAGCAGTGACAGTGCATGCATCAGTGACACTGTCCCTCTTGTCCACCTGTTGGAGCATACGCTGCGTGGGATAATGGACAGGGCACTTGAGGCAGAACAGAGGCAGGAAGAGGAGGACTTCCTTGCCTCTCAAGGCCCCCTTTATCCGGACAGTGTTCCTTCTGTCCCACCCATCACACAGGAAGAGGATGAGGAGGAGGAGGAGGAGGAGGAGGAGGAGGATTGTGTGAGCATGGAGGTGGAGCCTGGCACTCAGCATCAGCAGCAGCAGTCTTTTAGGGATGATGTACAGTCCCAACAAGCCAGTGGACTTGTACGTGGCTGGGAGGAGGTGGCTGGCGATCATGTCATCCTCAGTGACCCAGAAGACTCCGGACCGAATGCCTCAGCTAACCTACGCTGCATGGCCTCCCTGATCCTGCAAAGCCTGCGGAAGGATCCTCGTGTTCTTCGGATCAAGGAGAGGGACCATTACTGGCTGGCCACTCTCCTTGATCCGCGGTACAAGGGTAAGGTTGCGGACCTTATCTTGCCGTCGCAGAGGGAGCAGAGGATGAGACATCTCAGGGAGGCCTTGCAGAAAGGTCTGTGCAACGCGTTCCCAGAAACTGGGAGGCTACAAACTCCTGGTCCTGGGCGACGAGTTGCTGAGGCTTCGGTCAGTGGCAGAAGGAGCGGTGGGGAAGGTGGACGTCTGACCGATGCGTTCAGACAATTTTTTAGTCCGCAGCCCCAAGGTATGATCGGTTCCAGCAACCATCGCCAGCGTCTGATATACATGGTGCAGGAATACCTTGGGGCAAGGTCAGACTTGGACACCTTTCCCACCGAAAATCCTCTGGCTTACTGGGTCCTGAGGATGGATCACTGGCCAGAGCTTGCACAGTATGCAATTGAGCTACTGGCCTGTCCTGCCTCCAGCGTTCTTTCCGAACGCACATTCAGTGCTGCTGGAGGATTTGTGACTGATCATAGGGTGCGCCTGTCCACCGCCTCGGTTGATCGACTGACATTCATCAAAATGAATCAGTCTTGGATCACCACCAGCTACCAGGCACCTGAGGCGGATATAACCGAATAATTTTTAATGTCACATCCCTTCAAGACTGCCTATGCTGATGCTGAGTGACTGTCCTCTTATGTTCACTGACTATCCTCTTCCTCCTCCTCAATGATCCATGCCACCACACCAGTGCCTAAGGCACAATTTTTCAGCCCCTGTTTAACAGGGGCGTGTACTTACAATTTTTTAAAAAAATGCTTCGCAACACGTGTGACTGCTGTGCTCCAAGTACAGTCTCTGTGAGGGCCGTGTTGCAGTGTTGTGGCACCAGCACCAGTGCCTAAGGCACAATTTTTCAGCCCCTGTTTAACAGGGGCGGGTACTTACAATTTTTAAAAAAAATGCTTCGCAACACGTGTGACTGCTGTGCTCCAAGTACAGTCTCTGTGAGGGCCGGGTTGCAGTGTTGTGGCACCAGCACCAGTGCCTAAGGCACAATTTTTCAGCCCCTGTTTAACAGGGGCGTGTACTTACAATTTTTTAAAAAAATGCTTCGCAACACGTGTGACTGCTGTGCTCCAAGTACAGTATCTGTGAGGGCCGGGTTGCAGTGTTGTGGCACCAGCACCAGTGCCTAAGGCACAATTTTTCAGCCCCTGTTTAACAGGGGCGTGTACTTACAATTTTTTAAAAAAATGCTTCGCAACACGTGTGACTGCTGTGCTCCAAGTACAGTCTCTGTGAGGGGTTGCAGTGTTGTGGCACCAGCACCAGTGCCTAAGGCACAATTTTTCAGCCCCTGTTTAACAGGGGCGGGTAATTACAAATCTTGATCTAATAGTTCACAGCAGGGCCCATTCCTGCGCCCACCAAGAGTAACTATGAGGGCCTGCAGTCTTGTGGCAACACCGTCCACCACCACCGCCAAAGGCCCAATTTTTCTGCCCTGTTCATCAGGTGCTTGCAATTACAAATCTTGATCTAATAACTCACAGCAGGGCCCATTCCTGCGCCCACCAAGAGTAACTATGAGGGCCTACAGTCTTGTGGCAACACCGTCCACCACCACCGCCAAAGGCCCAATTTTTCTGCCCTGTTCATCAGGTGCTTGCAATTACAAATCTTGATCTAATAACTCACAGCAGGGCCCATTCCTGCGCCCACCAAGAGTAACTGTGAGAGCTTACAGTCTTGTGGCAAAACCGTCCACCACCACCACCACCACCCCCAATTTTTCTGCCCTGTTCAACAGGTGCATGCAATTACAAATCTTGATCTATTAACTCACAGCAGGGCCCATTCCTGTGCCCACCAGTCTTGTGGCTACACCAACATCTAATAGGGCAAATTTCTGCAGAGTATATACGCCAGGCCCCTACTTTCAAACATCCAACTTACAAACGACTCCTACTTGCAAATGGAAAGAGAAAACAGGAAGTGAGAGGAAATCTACCCCTAGGAAGGGAAATTCTATCCTGTTAGATTTAATTTGGGAAAAAGGTATCTCCTCTCTACTGATACTTTATCACCAATCCTTGTTTCAATTAAAACCCCACTTTTCCAAAAACATTTGTCATTGGGACGGAAAGTGAGGTGACATGTTCTGAACAGATGTGCAAAGACAGCAAATGTTACAGGGGTGATAACCCCTCCCTATGTTCTCCAAAAAGCTTAAAAATAGATTTTTTTGGGATGGAGCTACACTTCATAATGTACCTGTTCAGATTCTACTTAAGATCAAACCTAAAGCCGCAAGTGGTTTTAAATGGCTTCTTTTTTTCCTTTACAAATGTCATTTTGTGCAAGGACAGTTCTAAACACGGGAAACACATGCCACTTCACAGGCATACTTTAGACACCCCCCAGGTACCATATTTAAAGGAAAATTTCACTTTTTTTTTTTCACTTTATGCATCATTAAAATGACTGCTCCCGAAAAAACGTTAGTTTTTAAAAGTTCTTTTTGCATTGATATATGTCCCCTGGGGCAGGACCCGGGTCCCCAAACCTGTTTTATGACATTAACATGCATATTGGCCGTTGTAATTAGCACTTTTGATTTCGAACGTTCGCGTCCATTATAACGTATAGGGTTCGAAAATTCGCGCAAACTTTCGGTCCGTTCGAAGGTTCTGGTTCGAACCGAACCCGGGGGTGTTCGGCTCATCCCTACTTCTTACCTTACTGCTGTAAGGTAAGCAGCGTTTGTTGAATACCAGGGAGGTGGTCACTTATGGGGAGGATGGTGTGGTCTCACAGAGTGTTCTTCCTTCTATCTATGCAGCATCAGTTAAGCCTATGCAGAGATGGCAGCTGGAGGATGTTTCTCAATGTGGAAAGCCAGGGACCGTTCAGCATAAGTGTGGTAAATGGGGAGAGAGTGAAGACCTCTATAGTGCAGTATGTTTCAAAGAGTTGGTAACAGCTTTTATTGACAGGTAAACGGGTACTCACATTTTACAAAGAGACAATGATTATTTCAAAAACGAGCGGCGAGCTCGCTACCTCTACGTCACTTCCGGGGTCCGTACATCCTGGATCCACGACACTGAAGACGCACAGCACTTCCACCACAGTGCCACTCTGTGTCAGCATACCAGCACTTCAGTGCTGCACCCAGCACCATTACACCACCGGAAATATTAGCTTGCATCACCCTGCACTTTTAAAAGAACACTCGTTTGTTTATTTATTGATCGATTGATCTTGCTCTATACACTTTTTTGTGTATAGACTTTCTTGGTTTTCATTACCATCCACTCATTCGCTTGTTAATCTCCCACCTTTCGGTGGAAAGATATATATATTTTTTTCTTTTTGCATCCTTATTCAATTTTTACTTTGCTCTCCACTCATCCATTCATTTTTTTCACTTGCTGGTTTTATTGTATTTTACCTTCCACTGGTTTGGTTGCAATATTTATATCAGTCACTTTATTTTATCTCCACATCACTGTACACTTTTGTTCAGTCATTTTTATGCACACCGTCACTTTATTGAAAAGTCACTTTATTGCATTATCCGTGATTGACGTTTAGTACTTGATGCACAACAGTCACTTTTATGTGTGCACTTTGACAGTCACCCATATATTTTACTTACTGCATATACGCTTTAACCCATGATCCACTGTGCTGTCCTCCATTATCTAGGAGTTCCAATTGACCATTGATTTTATACGTCTCTTGTCGCACATTAGTTTACAACCTCTAGGGGTTATTTAAAGCATATGCGGTCCATAACTCACTGTACAATATCCCTGTGAAACCCACTAGGGAACTTTATATTGATACAGAATTTGGAGCGCGAAATCACTTACTGTTATATATACAAAGACACTGAATTTCAAATGAGCCAACTTCCCTAAACTATGATCCTTGCTAGAAGATAATAATTGGGATAAAATCTTAAGAACTAAGAACACGGAGAAAAAATAGGATTTTTATAATAGCTTTTGTAAGGCAGGATGGAACACTGGACCCTAGGATAGCAGGTCTAGACGTGGACCCTGTGAACCCTACCGCCATTTTTACTATTTCTGCATACCAAGCTCTTCTGGGCCACGCTGGGGCCACCAGAAGTACCGACTTCTTTTCCTGCCTGATCCTACGAATAAGTCGTGGTAGTAGCAGAATAGGAGGGAATGCATAAATCAGAGACAACCAATGCCGCGGAGTCACCAACGCATCTGTCCCGCACGCAAGAGGATCCCTTGTTATTGACACAAAGTTGTCGTACTTGTTGTTGAACATGGACGCAAAGAGATCTACATTCGGAACCCCCTATCTTTGGCATATGGCCAAGAAGATGTCAGGGTGAAGAGACCATTCCCCTGGGACTAACTGCCGGCGACTTTAGTCCGCCTGCCAGTTCTCTACCCCCTGAATGAAAACTGCCGATATGCAAGGCACATGTTTTTCTGCCCAGATTAAGATCTGGTTTACTTCTCCCTGAGCCGCACGACTCCTGGTGCCTCCTTGGTGATTGATATAAGCCACTGCTGTGGCATTGTCGGATTGGATCCTGACAGTGCAACCCTGTTACCTGAGCGTCCAGGCCTTTAGGGCTAGATATGCTGCACGGATCTCCAGAATGTTGATGGGCAAGGTCTTCTCGGTCTTGGACCATCTCCCCTGGACAGTCGACTGTTCCAGAACTGCTCCCTAACCCGAAAGACTGGCATCTGTTGTTACCACTCTCCAGGTAACTGGTAAAAAGGATTTTCCTTTTTGCAGATTCTCAGGTATCAACCACCAACTGAGGCTCTGACGCACTGTAGGAGACAGACGCATCAGAAAATCTAACACCTGGACCCTTTTGTTCCAGGCAGACAGGATAGTGGTTTTTCAGCAGTCTCTAATGAAACTGAGCATAGGGAACTGCTTTGAATGAAGCCACCATCTTCCCCAGCAGCCTCATACAAAGGCGAATAGAAGGACCCTTCTTTGCCCTGACTACCTGAATCAGTTCTTTTATGGCACTAATTTTTGCCTGGGGTAAAATTACTCTCTTCTGGGCTGTATCTATGACCAGACCCAAATACTCTAGTCTTCTTACTGGTTTTAAAGAAGACTTCTCTAAGTTGAGGACCCAACCTAGGTATTCCAGGTAGTTGACTGTGGTGACCAAGTTTTGGTCCAAGGGGGCTACAGACCGGACTATCAAGAGCAGGTCGTCTAGGTACGTTATTAGCATTATACCCTGGGATCTTAATCTGGACAGAGGAGGAGCCAAGGTCCTTGTAAACACTGAGGTGCAGTAGCTAGCCCGAAAGGCAGAGCTACAAACTGAAAGTGGCGTTTTTCTACTTCAAAACGCATATATTTTAGATGAGCAGGGAACATAGGTACATGCAGGTATGCATCCTTGATGTCTATTGACGCCAGAAGTTCTCCTCCTTGTAGGATGGAGACTACCGATCGGATTGATTCCATGTGAAAGGTCCGTACTTTTAGGAATCAGTTTAGATCTTTGAGGTCTAGAATGGGTCTGACATCAGAGGCGTCTCTCTAATTAGGCAGATTAGGCGATTGCCTAAGGCCTCGCGCTCCAAGGGGCCTCATGGCTGCCTAATCTGCCTAACGTGTGTGTAGCAGTGGAGGGAACATCCCTCGGTCAGTCTCCCCATGGCCGTTCTTAAAGGGGTACCTGTAGTGCCTGCAACTAGCTTTCCCTGGCCAGGGGCGGAATGACCACCTGAGTACAGCCAGAGGTCCCAGGATCAGTGGATGGCTCTGGGTACTGCCCTCCCCCGGCTCCTCCTCTTCTGCCGTGCTCCACGGATCTCTGCCATGTGCATAGCACGGATAATGGCCGCAGCGGCAGTGGCCGAAGAGGAACTCCCTGATCTCCTCTCCAGGATGGATGTCACCTGCCAGAGCTGGCGCCGCAGCCTGGTACAATCATCAAGGAGTCAGTGAGCACTGCAAAAGTGTCAAGGTATTTCATGACACTCAGTCCTGCTCCCCGACACTGACAGTGACACAGAATCCCGAGCAAAGGTGCCACTGCCCTGAAAATTACCGATGCCAGCCGCCTGTGACCTCACACACAGAGAGCACTGACGATATTTATGCTATCTGGCATATGATGTCACCATCATCTGCATACTCAACATCCCCCTGTGCCTGGCATCTCACCACCTGTCACCATCATCTCCATCCTCATCATCCCCCCGTGCCTGGCATCCCATCACCTGTCACCATCATCTCCTCCATCCTCATCACCCCCCTGTGCCTGGCATCCCACCGCCTGTCACCATCATCTCCATCCTTATCATACCCCCGTGCCTGGCATACCACCACCTGTCACCATCTTCTCCATCCTCATCATCCCCCTGTGCCTGGCATCCCACCGCCTGTCACCATCATCTCCTTCCTCATCACCCCCCTGTGCCTGGCATCCCACCGCCTGTCACCATCATCTCCATCCTCATTACACCCCTGTGCCTGGCTTCCTACTGCCTGTCACCATCATCTCCATCCTTATTATACCCCTGTGCCTGGCTTCCCACTGCCTGTCACCATCATCTCCCTGTGCCTGGCATCCCGCCTGTCACCATCATCTCCAGCCTCATCATCCCCCTGTGCCTGGCATCCCACCGCCTGTCAACATAATCTCCATCCTCATCATACCCCTGTGCCTGGCATCCCACCACCTGTCACCATAATCTCCATCCTCATCATACCCCTGTGCCTGGCATCCCACCACCTGTCACCATCTTCTCCATCCTCATCATCCCCCCTGTGCCTGGCATCCCACCGTCTGTAACCATAATCTACATCCTCATCATCCCCCTGTGCCTGGCATCCCACCACTCCACCACCTGTCACCATCATCTCCATCCTCATCATCCCCCCCTGTGCCTGGCATCCCACTGCCTGTCACCATCATCTACCTGTGCCTGGCATCCCGCCTGTCACCATCATCTCCATCCTCATCATCCCCCTGTGCCTGGCATCCCACCACCCCACCTCCTGTTACCATCATCTCCATCCTCATCATAATCCCCCTGTGCCTGACATCCTACCACCCCACCCCCTGTAATCAACATTCCCATCATACTCCTGTACCCCACCTCTAGCATCCTACCACCCTACCCTCATCATCATCCTTATCTTCATCCCCTTTGTACCCCACTGCCAGCTTCCCACAACCCCACCCACTGTCATCCACCCTCTCTGCTGATATCCAACCACCCCACTCATTGACATTAACATCCCCATCGTCCCTCTCTACCCCACCTCTGGCATCCTACCACCCTGCCTCCAGTCATTATCATCCTCACCCCTCCTGTACCCCATCTCTGGCATTTTATAACCTTACCCCGAATTATTATAGGGGAGATATGATCTCTGCCTCTCACACCAATGCTGTCACCATCACCCCAAACTGCATCCAACCAACTGTACCCTAACAGTTGCATCACACACCACAATACTGCCCTGCAACCCAGTGAGAGGTAATGATGTGCTGTAACCTCTAGTAGCCAATCAGTGAGCCGTAATAATGTGCAGTAACCTCTAGCAACCAATCAGTAAGTGGTAATAATCTGCAGTAACCTCTAGCAACCAATCAATGAGTGGCAATATTGTGCAGTAACCTCTAGCAACCAATGGGTGAGTGGTAATGGTGTGCAGTAACCTCTAGCAACCCATCAGTTAGTGGGTAATATATATATATATATATATGTTTAATGATATTTGGATTAAAGAGTAATTGGTTAGAGAAAATTGTAGACACTGTGAATTCATAGTTCATAGGATTTAAGGCTCTTACTATATGTAATTTATACAATAAATTTCTGTCGCTTGAATTATTTTTCCAATTTTGGGCGTGAGTGGGGCCTCATGTCTAAGATTTGCCTAAGGCCTCACAAAGCCTAGAGCCGCCTCTGTCTGACATCTCCATTTGGCTTTGGTACCGTGAAAAGGTTTGAATAAAACTCCAAACCCTGCTCTTGCATGGGAACTACCACGATAATTTTTTGCGACATAAGTCGCTCCAACGCTAGAAAGAAAGATATCTTTTTCTCTGGGTCTCTGGGGACATTTGATCTGAGGAAACGAGGAGAGAGGAATTCTCGTAACTCTAGTTTGTAACCTAGAGTTATTGTGGAGACCACCCATCTGTCCTGAAAATCGTTGTCAACAGGACAAGTCAGACTTTTATTTACGGAGGATATGGCGGCGTCAATTGCCGGTATACCCTACATCTTTGTAAATTTTTCCCCCATAGGATAAAGTGTTGAAAACTTTTTAGGAGGGAAAAAATGTTTATCTGGGTGATCCCACTCAGAATAAATAAGCTTTTCCAGTAAACCATGAACAGGAAAGGCATGTGTAGTTTGAGGAGGCTTCAGTGAACCCAAACAAGAGGAGGGTTCTTCAACTGACTTAGATACGGGTAACTTAAATGTGGAGCGGACCAATCCAGCAAGAATTTGCACCAGCAATGTCTCATCCTGAGAAGTTGAAGAGGGCCCTTCTCCACTTGATTCCTCAGAAGAGGGGTCATCGGTTTCATCCCGATCCTCTGAGGGGGATTTCCTCTCCTTTTTCCCAGATTTCCTCTGTTTGAGGGTCCTGGGTGGCAGAGGGGGACCTAGTGCATTTTCTTCCACTGAGTGAAGATGCGATTAAGGCCACTAGTCTTTCATCTAATCCATTTATGGTTGAGGAAAAAACCTCCTGAGTAATGTATACATGGGCTGAAGTGCCAGAAGCAGTTGCAGCCCCTGACCCTGAAGGCTCACCCTGGCCAACCTCCCCAGGTCCTTCAGGGGGGAAGGTGCTGCAGAGGGGGGTCCCTCAGAGGGAGATCCCATAGAGCCCCTATTTTTCAGGGTATTTGTACCTCTTCTGCCCATAGTGCCAAGCAACAAAGGCAGAGGTAATACCAGAATGCATTGACTGCTGAGCAATGTAGTTCAGCAACTGCCACCAAGTCTCAGTCTGGTGCCTAAGTAAATGTTGCCTGGGAATGCCTGTGTCCCCCACACTCACATGCGCCCATTTGCTACTTGTCCCTCCATAAGCTGCGTGCGCCTGAAAAAGAGTGCACTTTATAGCTTGTGTGTAGCCTGCGATGTGGGTGCCTAACCATGCCGACGTCGTGTTACCGCTCTGCCCCCCTCCTCAGCCCCCCATTGTCTTTTTTAAAAAAAGACCGCTTTCCCGCGTGAGCCGAGGCTCTGATCCTCGGAACAAGCATGGAGGGGAGGCTGGGGTGGAGGAGAGAGGAGGGCCCGGTGGATGGGAAGCCGCCGTAATGGCGGTGGGCGGTGAGGTATACTATCGCTTCCCTGTGCCTTAAACCTAAGCCGTGGGGGAGAATCTCTGAAAGAAAAAAAAACCCTTCCCACATCCTACCTGGAGCATGGCTTGGAGGAGCGTACAGCATGGATACTGAGACAGACAGATCAGGCATGAAAAGGTATGTGCTCTTGACAGCCCCCGGTGGCGACTTTAGGCATAGCATACATTTACTTAAAGTGGTTGTAAAGTCAAAAAATGCACTTTTACCTACAGGTAAGCCTATAATGAGGCTTACCTGTAGGTAAAAAAAAAATATCTCCTAAACCTGTACGGTTTAGGAGATATTCCCCGTGCAATGCGCCGCTGACTGCAGCGGCGCATGCGCACGGGGGATTCTCCGCTGAAAGGCCGGCAGAATACGAACCTTGCCGGGAAGAAGTCTCCTGTGCGCATGCGCGGGAGTGACGACATCGCGGCTCCAGCCACTCACAGTGCCGGAGTCGCGATACCCTGAAGACACGCCGAGGCAACATGTCAGCGACCTCGGCGTGGACCAGGTGAGTTACCGATGCCTCGTTCTAAGGTAAGTATTTCATAATGAGCTAGTATGCGGTGCATACTAGCTCATTATGCCTTTTCCCTTACAGCTGTTTAAAAAAGAAAAAAAGTGTCAGCGGGTTTACAACCGCTTTAAAGGAGAAACCTACTAGAATTAGAAAAATTCTTAAGGAGTCTCCCTTACCTTATCCAGCTGCAGGGTTCTGTGAAACAGACCCAATCTTCACCTCTCACAGTGGGCTCCGTTTAGAAAAAAACCTTTAGAGACTGAGGCCCCCTTTGTATAGGGGGATCCGCAGTTCTGAGCCTGTAAAGCACCCCGCCAGAAATATGGCTGAAAAAAAACAAATACTGGATCCTGGGGTCCAGCTCTCCAAAAAGAGAAGCATTACAGGTAAAAAAATGGGTATGCTTTAAGAGCATTCTAAATGGGGGCATTAGCCAGTGTATCCCAATGGGAAATACATTTTGAAGGGCTAATAAAAGTCCTGGGTGGCTTAACTCTAACGTAAAAATGCATATAAAGCAAAGGAGAAGGCTTTCAAAAAATACAAGGCTGAGGGATCATCATCAGCATTCAAACTTTACAAAGAATGCAACAAGAAATGCGAGGGAGCTAAGATAGAACACAAAAGGCACATAGCGGAGGAGAGTAACAAAAATCCCAAGAAATTATTTAAAGTGGAAGTAAACCCCCCTATCGTTTTCAGACAAGGAAGCTGCCATCTTTGCCTCTGTTTAATCTTCAACTGCCACAGTGCTGCACATGTGACCCGTTATGACACCAGCCATTGGATGGTTTGACTGTTTGGTTGAGAGCACAGCCAATGTGCAGTTAGCATTCACGGCATGCCTTTTTTTTTTAAACTGTTAAATCGATGGGTTTACTCCTGCTTTAAAGTGGTGTCACCACCAAAAAAAAAAAAATTGCTTAAAAATCCTAAAAAAAATAAAAAAAAAAATTATTATTTTTTTTTTTTTTTACTCACCTCTAAATGCCTGATGCTAGGGGGTCCCTCGTAGTCTGCCACCTTCAGTGCCACTGTGACACTGACATCACTTCCCCTCGGTGCCGCACAGTCATCTGGGAGCTGTCAGGTGTGCAAGATGACTGAGCTGTCAGGTGTGCAAGATGACTAAGGGTTGTATCAGGACGTGCGGCGCCGCTCGCGCATGCGCAGTGGGTGCCCAGCTGTGAAGCCACAGCCGGGAGCCCACAGTGAAAATGCCGGCACCGCGAGCGGAGCGGGGAACGAGGAGGGGCTTCGTTCCCCCGCATCGCTGGACCCTGGGACAGGTAAGTGTCTGATTATTAAAAGTCAGCAGCTGCAGTATTTGTAGCTGCTGACTTTTAAAAAAGTTTTTTTAGGGGGCACACCTCTTTAAGTACATAAATAGTAAGAAACGGAGGTCAGATCATATTGGTCCCATGAAGAATGATGAAGGGAATCTAGTGGCCACAGGGCGAAGCGTCGTTTTGTCCAGCCTTGCCATTCTGCCGCAGTACAACTGCGGCGGCTGGTCGGAAAGTGGTTAAAAAAGGGCCAATTACAGACCAGTTAGCCTAACATCAATTTTATGCAAGCTCTTGGAGGGGATGACAAGGGACTATAAACAAGATTTTATGACAACGGAATCATTAGCAGTAATCAGCATGGATTCATGAATAAACCTTCTTGCCAAACCAACCTATTAACCTTCTATGAGGAGGTGAGTTGCCATTGGCATGGACCATAGGGTGAATACATGGATTGAAAACTGGCTACAGGGGCGAGTTCAGAGGGTGGTGATAAATGGGGAGTACTCTGGTCCGGGTGGAAAGAGGGGTCCCCCAGAATTCTGTCCTGGGACCAATCCTATTTAATTTATTTATAAACGACCTGGAAGATGGGATAAACAGCTCAATCTCTGTAATTGTGGACAATGCAGGGCAATAACTTCTCTGCAGGATGTGGGAACCTAGCAAGAAGCTCTAAACAAATGAATGGGGTGGGCAACTACATGGCAAAAGAGGTTTAATGTAGAAAAATGTAAAATAATGCAATTGGGTGGCAAAAATATGAATGCAATCGACTCACTAAGGGGAGAACCTCTGGGGGAATCTAGGATGGAAAAGGACCTGGGGGTCCTAGTAGATGACAGGCTCAGCAATGGCATGCAATGCCAAGCTGCTGCAAGCAAAGCAAACAGAATATTGGCATGCATTAAAAAGGAGATTCACTCCAGAGATAAAATGAGAATTCTCCCATTCTACAAGACTCTGGTCTGGCCGCACCTGGAGTATGCTGTCCAGTTCTGCCCACCAGTCCTTAGGAACGATGTGCTGGAACTTGAGTGTCCAGAGAAGGGTAACAAAACTAATAAAGGGACTGGAGGACCTTAGTTATGAGCAAAGGTTACGAGCAGTGAACTTGTTCTCTCTGGAGAAGAGACGCTTGAGAGGGGATATGATTTCAATGTACAAATGTGACCCCACAATAAGGATAAAGAAAGGGAATTCAATAAGACACTCAGCCATTCACTAAAATTAGAAGAAATGCGATTTAACCTTAAACTTTATAGGGTTCTTTTACTGTAAAAGCGGTTAGGATGTGGAATTCTCTTCCACAGGCAGTGGTTTCAGCGGAGGGCATCGATAAGTTCAAAAAACTATTAGATAGGCACCTCAACGACCACAACATACAGGCATAAACAATGTAATACTGACATAAAATCACACACATAGGTTGGACTTGATGGACTTGTGTCTTTTTTTCAACCTCGCCTACTATGTAACTATGTAAGTGCCCACCAGTGCCATCTACCAGTGCCCACCAGTGACACTTACCAGTGCATATCAGTACTGCTAAGCAATGCCCACCAGAGCCACCTATCAATGCAGGCAATTAGTGCCCATCAGTGCTGCCTATCAGTGCCCATTAGCGCCGCCTCATCAGTGCCTCATGATCAGTGCCCACCAATGCTGTCTCATCAGTGTCATCAGTGCACATCAGTGCCACCCTCTCAGTGCAGCCGAAAAAAATTACCTGTTTGTTAAATTGTATAACAAACAATTTTTTTTTCTTTTTTACAAGTTTTTGGTCTTTTTTTTGTTTGTTTAGCAAAAAACAAAAAAACCCAGTAGTGATTAAATACCACCAAAAGAGAGCTCTATTTCTGTTAAAAGAAAAAAAGAAAAAAAATATGTCATATGGGTACAGTGTTGCATGACCATGCAATTGTCATTCAAAGAGTGACAGCACGGAAAAAAAAACATATGGGATGGACACTACCCTGGGGGAACATGTATCAATGCAAAAAAAATAAAAAAATAAAAAAAATCCATTCAGCCAGGCACAGTGATTTTCAACCCCTTCCCGTCTGCGTTATAGACGAAAGATGGCTACAGCGCAGGCTTACTTTGCCTGAATTGCCTACATGGACACCTTCCCATGACTGCGCTGCCCACATGCCCCTTAAGGAGCGCTCTGTGATCACTGAGTCATTCGGAATCAGCATATCACAGAATGGGGTAAAGGGCCAATCACAGCGGCCTTTTACCATGTATTCAGCTGTGTCCAATGATAGCTGATCACAGATGTAAACACAAGTCGGTTATCGGCTTTTTTCCTCTCACACTGACAGTGTGAGGAGAGGAGAAGAGAGACGATAACCGGCTTGTGTTAAAGGAACATCTACACTGATGATCAGGGAACTGATTATCAGTGTCATGATTATCCGTGCAGTCCCAACAGTGCTGCCTATCAGTGCCCACCAGTGCTGCCAATCAGTGCCCATCAGTGCCTTCTCATCAGTGTCATCTATCAGTGCTGCCTATCAGTGCCCATCAGTGCCACCTATCAGTGCCTATTCAGTGCCCATCGGTGCAGCCTATCAGTGCCCATCAGTAAATGAGAAAAAATGACCTGTTTGCTAAATTTTATAACAAACTATAAAAAATGTTTTTTTTTCAAAATGTTCGTGTTTTTTTTTTTTTTTTTGTTTAGCAAAAAGAAATAAAACAGTGGCGATATAATACCACCAGAAGAAAGCTCCATTTGTGTGAAAATAAAATGATAAAAATGTCATGAGTACAGTGTTGCATGACCGTGCAACGGTCATTCAAATTGTGACAGTGCTGAAAGCTGAAAATTGGCCTGGGCAGGAAGGGGGTAAAAGTGCCCAGTAGGCAAGTGGTTAAATGAAAATGAGAGTGAAATAATAAAGGATAAGTTCACCTTTTGGGAAAAAAATAATAACTGCACATATTTTGCAAGGAAAAAAAAAGTTAATAATTTTTTTCCCTAAGGAGCCTGGAAAGCATTACAACCATGATCAGTGGATCAGGGATCAAATGCCAGACTCCTGCATACAGGCTGGCTGTTTACCAGCTGCACGGCTTGTGAATGACCTATGAGGTCGCTCATCAGCGACCTTGCAGTCCATTCAGAAATACAAGACGTTATCCGCAAAGGCTGATGGTACTTGTAGTTAAAGTCATTCACAAAAAATTGCGAATGAATGATGCGTGTCATGTGGGAGGAGCCCCGCACGTCTGCGTTATTTTCAAACAGTGACAGCGGGCTCCCGGAAATGATGCCCACTCGCCGTCACGGGGGGCGGGGAGATATAGGCTACACCTGCTGGAACATGTTCTACCCATAACATGCCTAGGGGTGTCCTAATCCTGCCTGTGAATGAACACATCTCTGATGCAGCATTTTAAAAGTGCTACAGCAGCACTGACATTAACCACTTCAGCCCCGGACCAATTGGCAGCCAAAGGACCAGGCCCCTTTTTGCGATTCGGCACTGCGTCGCTTTAACTGACAATTGCGCGGTCGTGCGACGTGGCTCCAAAACAAAATTGGCGTCCTTTTTTTCCCACAAATAGAGCTTTCTTTTGGTGGTATTTGATCACCCCTGCGGTTTTTATTTTTTGCGCTATAAACAAAAATAGAGCGACAATTTTGAAAACAATGCAATATTTTTTGCTTTTTGCTATAATAAATATCCCCAAAAAATATATAAAAAAACATTTTTTTTCCTCAGTTTAGGCCGATACGTATACTTCTACATATTTTTGGTAAAAAAAATCGCAATTAGCGATTATTGATTGGTTTGCGCAAAAGTTATAGCGTTTACAAAATAGGGGATAGTTTTATAGCATTTTTTTTAATATTTTTTTTTACTAGTAATGGCAGCGATCAGCGATTTTTATTGTGACTGCGACATTATGGCAGCCACATCGGACATTTTTGACACATTTTTGGGACCATTGTCATTTATACAGCAATCAATGCTATTTAAATGCATTGATTCCTGTATAAATGACAGTTGTAGTGAAGGGGTTAACCACTAGGGGGAGGGGAGGGGTTATGGGCTGTGACGTGTGTGTTTTTTTTTACATTAGGGGGCGGGGCTAACGTCTGACATCATTGTTCGGCATTCCCGATGACCGGGAACAGCCAATCAATGACAGGCAGAGTAGGAAGCACGGGGAGAGGTTTGTTTACACATACCTCTCCCCGTTCTTCAGCTCCGTAACCCGATCGCGGGACACCAGCGGCGATCGGGTCCGCTGGTCCCGCGGCCGGGGTCACGGAGCTCCCGGCCGGGTCGCGCGCGCACCGCTGGCGGCGCGCGTGCGACCCACAGGCAGGCAAATGCACAATCACGTATATATATACGTGATTTTGCCTGCCCGTGCCATTCTGCTGACGTATATATGCAGTGGGCGGTCGGAAAGCGGTTAAATAGTTTCTTTTTATATTTAAAATTGCCAGCAAATTACTTTGACAGCTCTCATTGCTGGCTTCTCAGACCCCTCCAACAGTGTTGTCGCTTTGGAGGTGTTTGTGAGGTTTTTTTTGTTTGTTTTTTTAAAGAAGCTGTCAATGAGTATCACTTACCAGCAATTTAAAAGGGAATCAATTTTTTTTTGTAAATGTAATTTTTACACATTCTACAACAAGAGTTCCCCCAAAATGCATATCAGGCCCTTTGAGTCTGGTATAGATTTTAAGGGGGACACCAAGCAAGAAAAATCGTGCGGTTCCCCTAAAATACCATAGCAGATTAGGGTTATAACCTTAAAAAAAATGCTCCAGTCCCTTTAAGGCATGATTAAGGCACATTGCTTTTACCATGTCCAATATCCCTTTCCATGTTGTACAATACCCGGTTCATCCTGCCTGTTCCTGTGTTCCCCTCTGTAATCTGCCCACACTTATTATGGCTGCAGATCCACAATAGCTAAATCAGTTTACGTCCCTCCATCATCCTGCTCTCTCCTCAGCATGACTGCATCTCTCCCACTCCCCCTCCCTCTATTCCTGTAATTCCCGTAGTCTGTGTGTGAAACGGATCTCCTCCCCGCCCCTCCCCTCTCCTCCTGCCTTTATCAAGTTCCTATTTCTCTGCAGCTGCTCCTCCCCTCCTCTTTGTTAAACCTGCAGTGTCTCCCGGGGTTTACTATCTTTGTAGGCAGCAGCTAACCGCACAGTTTTACAGGCTTTCACATGACAATCTTTTTAAACAATTTAAAAAACTATATTTGGTTTAACTAAAATTTCAAAATACTAAATGAATTACTTATGCAGTTTTTTACTATTATTATTGCTATTATTGCTATACAGTGACATTGATCAATTGAATATCAAGGCTAGGTTCCCTTGAAGGTAAAATCAGTCGATAGATTGAAGGGACCTAGCCTTGATAATCAAATGATCAATGTTACTGCATAGTTACTGCATAGCAATAATTTATCCATCGATAAACCAATCCTTCCATCGATCGTTCGACCAATCCTTTCATTGATTGCACTGATCCTTACTGATGATCGTTCGACCGATCCTTCGCGTGATCCCTCCTTCAATCTATTAACTGATTCTTCCAAACAATCAATCAATCCTTCCTTTGATCAATTGATCCTTCCAGCGATCGATTAAATGATTATTCCCTTGATTGGTCAACAAATGTTTTCATCGATCGATCTGTCCTTCGATTTATCTTCTTTTTCTTCAATCGATTGACATTTTTTCCATCGATCAATCCTCCCTTCGATCCTTCTTTCGATTGACCAACCAATCCTTCAATCAATCCCACACATGATCCTTTCTTCGAAGGATCAAGCCTTCCTTTACTGGATCGTTCCTTCGATTGACCAATCCCTCTTTCGATTGACCAATCCTTCCTTCAATTGATCGACATATCTTTCCATTGATCTTTTCTACCTTCAATCAATTTATCCTTTGATCTTTGCTTATTTTTCGACTGATCCTTCCATCAAATGATCCTTCCTTTGATCAATCCTTCCTTCCTTACTTTTCTTCAAACTATTTTTTGCAATATTATTTATCCTTTTCCATATAGTATGATCCCTGGTTGATTCTGCCTGTTCGTTTGTTCCTGTCAGTAAACTGACTTTCCATCATTCTGCTCTCTCAGCAGCATCTGTAACTCCCTCTCTCCCCCTCCCTGTCATTTCCGTGGTCTGTGTAAAGCCAATCCTCTCCCTGCCCCTCCCCTCCTGAAAGTGAAACTAAAACAGCAGAGGAATGTGAGCCCCTCCCACTGGAGTCTTTCTGCTTGGGTGTAAGACCCGATAAAAAACATGTGACTGCACAAAAGCACTGCTGGGAGAAGGTATTTGGAGATTATATTGCCCGCTAGCGGCCGATGAAGGGGTTAATAGCTGAACAGCGCCACTAAAACAGTAAAGCACTGCTAAAAATAGTGGCCCTTTACCGCCGACGCCCCTCGCCCCAGTGTGAAAGTGTCCTTAGCGTAAGTTATGCCGCGTACACACGATCGGTCTATCCTGCGGATTTGTCCGATGGACTAGAGTCCGCCGGACAATCTGACCGTGTGTGGGCTCTGGCAGACTTTTTCTTCCCAAAAGTCCGGTGGACTAAAGCTGGCCATACACCTATAGATTATCTTCAAATTTTCTACGGTTAGATGGAAAAAGTGGGAGATTCCTCCATCTACACAGTTTAGCGAACATGGAAAAATCTGTTGCACTTTTTCCATCTAACCATAGAAAATATGCAGATAATCTATAGGTGTATGGCCAGCTTTAGAAAGAAGTTTTGACTCAAAATGATCCGCCCGTCTGTGTGCTAGTCCGCCAGACTTTTGAAATTAACGGACTTGCCGACACACGGAGTAAAGTCCGTTCATTTAGAACATGACTCCAGGTAGACGGGACTAGCTAAGAAAGTCAATGTCACCGCCTCGATCGGCGAGATTGACACCTTGCTAGCCCCGTCACCTGGTATGGATTTAAAGGGGAATCCCTGCGCCGAAAAAACGGCGTGGGGGTCCCCCCCCCCAGATCCATATCAGACCCTTTTCCGAGCACGCAGCCCGGCCGGTCAGGAAAGGGAGTGGGGACGAGCGAGCCCCCAGATCCCGGCCCCCCACCCTATGTGAACGAGTATGGGGTACCATGTACCCCTACCCATTCACCTGGGGGAAAAAAAAGTGTACATAAAAAAACACAACACAGGTTTTTAAAATACTTTATTAAGACAGCTCCGGGGGTCTTCTCTTCTTCCGTCTTCGGGGGTCTTCTCATCGGACTCCTCCGCTATCTTCTGCTCTTTTACTAGCTCTTTTACTAGCGGAGGAGCCTGGCTTTCTCCTTTGTTGCCGTCCGGGGGTCTTCTTCCGACTTCGGGGGTCTTGTCCCGCTCTTCTGTTCTTCTTGCCGGGGCTCCACTTTCTTCTTCCAGCTCTGCTCTTTTACTAGCGTTGGCCCGGTCTTCTGTCGCTGTCACTGTCGCCGCCGTCTTCTGCTTCTTCCGCTTCTTCTGCTTCTGCACCTTCTTCCTTCATCCGATGTTGACACGACGCACTCTCTGGCCTTAATGGCAGGGACACGTTGTGCGGCGACTTATATAGGGACAAGGGGCGGGGTCACC
Source organism: Lithobates sylvaticus (assembly GCA_028564925.1). Classification (NCBI taxonomy): domain Eukaryota; kingdom Metazoa; phylum Chordata; class Amphibia; order Anura; family Ranidae; genus Lithobates; species Lithobates sylvaticus. Next base: position 150,819,675 of record CM053032.1, on the reverse strand, counting down.
GGCTCATGTCACATTATGCCCCAGCATGCCCCAGCATCCTCCAGGACTGTGACATCATAAGGGGGCGGGTCATCATAAGGGAGGGTCATCAAAAGTCCGGCTGACTTCCGCCAAAACTCCGGCGGATTGTCCGCCGGAAAAGTCCGGGCGTGTGTGCGCAAGTGCGCACATTCGTAAAGTCCGGCGGACCTCCGCTGGAAAGTCCGGCGGATTGTCCGGCCAAAAAATGTCCGATCGTGTGTACGTGGCATTAGTGACATTGTCAGTTAGACCCCCTTTCACACTGAAGGCGTTTTTTTTCTCAGGGGCTAAAGGGCTGAAAATAGCACCTGTAAAGCTCCGGAAAAACGCCTCCCCTGCAGCCCCAGTGTGAAAGCCGAGTGCTTTCACACTAGAGCGGTGCGCTTGCAGGACTTTTGAAAAAGTCCTGCAAGCAGCATCTTTGGAGCGGTGGAGGAGCTGTGTATACATTGCTCCTTCACCGCCCCTGCCCATTTAAATGTATGGGCACTGCTACCGAAGCGCCTGCAATGTGCTTTGACATCTGCAAATTAAACCCTTTCTTCGGCCGCTAGCGGGGGTGAAAAGCGCCGCTAAAAAGATGGTAAAGCAAAGGAAAATTGCATCTCCCCCACCCAGTGGTTTGCAGGCAGGGGTCCTATAAGTTAATGAAAGCCTCTAAAATTTAGGGGGCCCCCAGATATCTACCAACACCAAGGAAATGAGTGAGGGGTGCATAATACCCCTACAAAAAAAAAAAAGTGAAAAGTGTAAATAAAGACACAACACATCTGTTATTAAAGAATAATAAAAAAAAAAAAAAAAGTCCCACAATGTAAATCCATCACATTGTTCAGCAAAAAATATCCATGCATGCAGAGCCATGGTCAAATTTGGTAATGTCATTGCCCAAATGTGGCCAAATTGTCAGTTATCCCCCCCTTGTTTAGATGGCTGGGGAATCCTGGTCAGTAAAAGAATGGGGCTGTCACTGGTTGCCAGGGACATGGCAGGTGCTGCTTCCTCAGCAATCATTGACAGGAATCATATATAGAAGCAGTAGAACCTCTCAGTCTGCCCCAGTGAGTTGTTTCTCCTCCTTGCCGTCCTAAGCTGGATTCATGATTCCATTGGCCTGGTCTTAGTGGGTGGAAGGTCCTGCTACTCCAGACAGTATGCCTGAGACCGGCAGAGCACACTGGAAGGACTGGGCATGTTTGGAAATGGGGGCTCACGCATGCGCAGTTATTGTTTCCATGTCATGCGCAGTTATTGTTTCCATGTCATGCGCAGTGATTGTGACGACTGATGGTGCACAAGACAGGGGTATCAGGGAATGGGAGGCGCCTGGTGATGGGGGTCACAGCTATGTAATGTACCCACCAATTGGCAGGATACACACCCATCTAATAGTGGCAGGTGACATTTGTATATACTGGGGAACTATAGATGATACCTGGATGTGATACGAGATTTAACAATGCCTCTGATTAACATTATTCAGGAAAGTGGCCCTGGAAAGATGGATTTGGGCTATTCCAGGCTGACACAACTGCCTTAGCCTTTGGTGGTCTCTGGATATCACCTCAAAGCAAATATATTGCTCTGTTACTGGGTAAGCTATACATTCATTTGTGTATTTGCTATACTGTAGATCTAATTTACAATGCAGATCAGAATGACACTTTTTGTTTTTCTTGAAAATCAACCCCATGCTAGTTTTTTTTATATGTTTACAGTCTTGCCATATATTATGTAAAGAACGTTGGTACATTTTGTTGGCGTAATATCTATAGGACATATGGTCAATAATCATTTATTTTAAAGAGCCACTTAGTTTAGGACAATAATGGCACTGATATTCACAAGGCATAGTCATTGATATGTAGGAGGTGTCAAAGCAGAATGAAACCCTCTCAATCAATATGAGCTATTTTTAATCCTTCTGCTGTTAGCATTAGTAAATAGATAGGAATGTATATTATATTTGCTTGTTCTAACTTTTTTTTTCTACATTTCTTCGGTTGCTTCCTGGCCTAGGCAACATGATGTCATACATCCCAGGAGTTTTCATGGGGCATTTTTCTTTCATCTGGAGGAAGATTCTCAGCTAAGCACACCCCCTGCCTTTGTGCCTGAGCTTAGGGCAGATGGATTTCAGGAAGAAAATGCTACATTAATCATTTGCCCCTATTCAAAATGACCATAGCCAGGAATGCTAGGGGGTGTTTTTTCCCACAAACCAACAACAGTAAAATCAGTGTGTATATGCAGTAAAACATGCTTGTTATACTCACTGTGGAACCTAAGGGGTTAATCTTCTGCATTGTGTTTAAAAGGCTGTTTGATCCTGTCTCCTCTGATCCTCACCTTCTTCCAGTGTCTCTAAGGCCCCTTTCACACTGGGGCGGTGCGGGGCGGCGACGGTAAAGCAGCGCTATATTTAGCGCTGCTTTACCTTCGTTTTACCCGCGGTATGCGGCCGCTAGCGGGGTGGTTTTAACCCCCGCTAGCGGCCGCAAAAGGGTTAAAAACCTCCGCAAACCGCCGCTGCAGCGACGGTTTGCGGGCGGTATCCCCGCGGTTTCCCATTGATTTCAATGGGAACGAGCGGTATAGGAGCGGTAAATACACCGCTCCTACACCGCTCCAAAGATGCAGCTAGCAGGACTTTTTTTACCGTCCTGCTAGCGCACCGCTCCAGTGTGAAAGCCCGCCGGCTTTCACACTGGAGTGAATGGGGCCGGTTTTTTCAGGCGGTGTACAGGCGCTATTTTTAGCGCTGTACCGCCTGAAAACCGCCCCAGTGTGAAAGGGGCCTAACTCATTTCCAGATATTATAGAGGTCAGGGGACAATCTGCACAAGCTCAGTTTGGTGTGTATTCCCAGGGAGTTTTTTTTTTTTTTCTTGGGAGAGTACATGTGATCAGCACAGGGCCAATTAACACTGTCCAGACAGAGGGTCAGGGGTCCTGCAGTCTTATAGGACAGTGAGAGCAGAAAGAAAAATCCTCCTACAAGCTTTACCCAGACACTGATACAAGTCACAAGACTGCTATACACTGCTTATTAGAAAAGGTATTTAGCAGTTAATATTTACTAAAATGATTGCATGTCCATGTGGTGTGTACTGTGGGAGACCAGATATAGTGAATGCAGGCTCCTGGCTTTAGTAACACTTTAAAGCATGTAGACATGGATGGATGGGGGGGGGGGGGGGGGTTACTTTGAATATTAAAAATGAAGTAAAAAGCTTTTTCAGTTTGTGGTCCTCAGACACAGTTTAGTTCTCCTTTAAATGATTATGTGGCTAGACATCCCTAAATGCTTTTCTCTAGCTTACTCTATTTATTTATACATAATCGCTTTCCCAAGCATTGATATCACTCTTTAAAACATCAGTGAACCTACCATATATCTGGGTGGACTTGAACAGTTGGTTGGCCCCCACTGTAAGGTAATCCTCCCTCGTTGCTGAACATCCCTGTACTCACCCCAGAAGGCTTTATGCAGTGAACATACCCTGGTATGACTCTGGGACTATTGTGTATGATCATATAAGGGTGTGAATTGCTTTAAAAATCCAAAAAATGCAGAAGATATTGATAAATACACTATGATAATTGGACACGTACTGTCAGGTTTTTATGCTTTTAGATTTTATTTTGACATTTATTTGTTATATAAATTGTTTCATGTAGTGTGGGTACCTTAAAAATCTGCCTAATAATATCTTTCTTCTATATTTAAACTTAATCTGCTATGCTGTTGTAGATATGTACAGGTAGCTCAATGAATACAGGAAAAGAGATACACTGGTCAAAAAAGAATATGAATGTAAGAAAAAAAACTTACCTCCAGCAGAACATTTTGGGTATTTTATTGTATTATTTTCACATGTTGCTTCCAGGCCCTTTTCTGGTACCATTCCTTCATCACATTCAAATGTAATGCTTTGCCCATTTTCAAGCTCAGTGCTTTTGTTGTAACGAATATTATTAATAGCCATTTCTGTTTGTTGTAGAACACAGGAACCTAGAGGAATTCAGTACAAATATTTATATATTGTATGTTCAAAGGACTGGAAAGCAAAATATAATTTCATAATCGAATGCATTAATCAATGATTTGATGATTATCAAGACAATGTTATTTGAAGCCAAGTACGTGTCCCTACTGATTGGTAGTCAGGCTGAAAAATTGGTAGAATAAAAACAAGTCACTAATGCAGATCTGTAATAAATTTAAATCCTAATTCTTGTTATAAAAACGTAGCCTTACAACTAATGGATTACTTGATCTTTGTTTATTTTTATTTCCTCCCTGTTAGAGGAGAATTGTCAGCCTTTTTTTTTTTTTTATTATTATTCATTTCAGGTACTTATATAGCACTGTCAATTTACGCAGCGCCATACATAAATATTGTACATTCACATCAGTCCCTGCCCTCAAGGAGCTTACAATCTAAGGTCCCTAACTCACATTCATACATACACATACTAGGGCCAATTTAGACAAGATCCAATTAACCTACCAGCATGTCTGTTGGAGTGTGGGAGGAAACCAGAGTACCCAGAGGAAACCCACAAAGGCACAGGCAGTGGTGGGACAAGGTAATTCAGTGCCCAAGGCGAAGATGCCAAAATGCGCCCCCCCCCCCCCCCCCTCCTGAGCAGGGGCAGAGCTAGTTGAAGCATGTGCAGCGCACCAAAACATATGAAAAAGTAAGAAATGTGGCGCTTGCAAGATAAATGAACAATAGCATTACCGTTAAAATGCAGTAAAATTGAATTATGTAGGATAAAATAGATAATGGTAAAAATAACATGTATATAAAAATATATAAAGATCGAGCGCTTAGAACAATTATTTATATGTAAAAATAAAAAGATCCTGATAAATATATTCATAAAAACTCTATGGAAAAATGTGGCGCTTTCATCCAGGCCAAGAAACCAATCCTAAGGGGGAAGGAGACCCCAAAAAATGGTTCCACAGAAGCGTCTACTTATTAATGTCAATATTCCAGTATGTATAACAGCAACGTATTGGACCGTGCTATATCAATACGTATGAGTTAATTCAAATAAATCAATCCAAAGTGAGGAAATAACACATAAATAAATTCATAAATTGAATGAATGAAATAAACATGTGACAATAAATGATGAAGTGTGTAAATAAATATACGTGGTAAAAACGCCCAGCAAGATGCGTGAATCAATAGAAAATTAATTTGTGAATAGTACGCAAATAACTAAGTACTAAGGAATGTGCAAAATGCAATTAATGCAAATATTAGTGCAATATTAATAAAAAGGTGCAAAGAAAGAGGATTAATCCAATTAATGCAAATTGATGCAAAAATAGCAAAAAAACTTGCGAACAAGCATGTGAAAACAACAAACACAACCATAAAAGAATGTGAAAATCCAAATAGTGACTGTGTTAATAAATAAACGTCCAGTGTATTCTAGATTAATAAACTAAAATAAAGTGTCCAGTGCAATCAGGATTGCCATTAACAATTAGACTCCCATACACGATGCAATCGACAACTCCTGTGTAGTGGTTCCTCCTACTCAGAGTGCACTCTTTGTGTGGTGGTAGTGATCTCTTCCATGCAAGAAAGTGCCGATCCAAAAATATTTTCCCCAGCCTCTTACCTTTAGGCAAGAGGGTAACAGCCTTTCAATGACAGGAAGACAAGAAGACAGATCACTTCCGTTTGGTTTCTCCAGATACGTATCCTTAATGCCCTCTTAGACTCTCTCCATAGGTCCCGCAGACATTTTAATTTTATTTTTATCTAGACTTGTATATTGATCCCCCCTTGGTGGTTTGCGCATTTGGTCTCCCCTCTGTACGCACCAAAACATATGTAATGGTTGCGGAGTACACCAGTATCACACACAGAGCCAATTAGATTGCTTTGATTATGACTTGGTTTACAGCCAATAAGGAGTAATAGCAATAATGGCTGTCCAAGGTTGATTTTTGAAGACTGTAAATGGAGCTCAAAAACTAGCTGAAGCTGACCTTGGCTTCTGTCAAATGGTCCTGCTGTAAATCCTCTTTTGATCAGCGGGCTACAACGCTGATCGTTGTATTCTGATCAGTGGAGGAGTCCTGCTGTCAGAGTACAATAGAACAGAGGGGAGAGGGGGGTTTCTGAATCCACCTTGTTTGTGTGCATGCAGGGATCTATTCGTTTTTCTTCCAGCAGGCTGAAAAAAAAAAAAACTAATAGTGTGTACCCAGCTTTAGACAATGTGTCAGGGAAAACATGTGTCATTCTTATAAAAGGGGAAATCCAAATGCGCAAACCAAAACAAGGATAAAAAACCACTAAACAACTAATAAATAAAATTCACAACCGTCGCAGCCACCATCAAGGTGCTCACACACCGTAATACAGTAAAGGGAATATATAGAAAAATTATATAACAATGGGGCGCAGACACTAAAAATATCTTAATAAAATTAATTAAGAGAATAATATAAATTAAGAGAATAATTACATGGTAATATATGGCACTAAGACAGATAAAAATGTAAATTTAAAATTGAATGTGGCGCTTGCTGCTGGGAAGGATAACAATCCTAAGGGAGAGCTCCAAAGGACGGCTTCCAACAAAGCGTCTCAAGATTGATAACTACAATGGTGATGTATAGCATCAAGTGATAAACTGTGCTATAACAATAAATAACTGATCAAGATACTGATATAAACATCCAATGGTGAGAAAGTGTCCTGTGCAAAAAATAGTGCATTTATATCCCAAAAAAATTGTGCAATGATGACTTGTAGATCAAAATAGTGAACAAACAAATTCCTGAAGTAAACATGTATAATCATGCAAAAAAGTGAAAAAATATAAATATAAAAGTGCAAAAAATATATAAAAAGGTGTAATAAAAGTCCAAGCAATAAATAAATAAAAAAATCACAATCAATGCTGTGTGTGCAAAAAACTGTGCAAACAACGCATGTGAAAAAATGCAAAAAAGGAATTAAAGTGCAAAATGCTGAAAGTCCAGTGATACACTAATACTAATGCTTTAACAGTCCACTGTAATTCATATAGGTGCAGATTTCAAAATCTGTTGAATCCTCCTAGTAGCCGTGTATTTTTAAAGGTGGTTTCCTCCATGCCTGATCAAAAGGTGCCCGATAAGAATAGTTCCCCCAGCCCCTTACCTCAGAGTAAGGGTAAAAACACCTTACTTAGATCCAGCTGGACAGCAGTAATTATCCCAACGATCAGCAAACAAACGGATTCTTGTGGCTCCTTACCTCTTCTCAATGCATAACTCGGCATGTGGGCAAAAGAGAGGGAAGGAGGGACTCCATTGTGCAGTAAACCATATAAATTTTATTAAAAACAAATGAATCACTCACAGTTACAGCAGATAATAAACAGCGATGTGCAGGGTTGTGTGTGATCTCGGCCGTGACCACACACAGCGTCACCAGACTCTGATTCTCCTGACTAGTTGCGTCACGCCCACGTGACTTCTTCAAAGGATTTTCAGAGCCGGGTGAACAGCGGTGACTTAAGTATACGAACGGTTGCCCTAGCAACCGCGCGGACTGATTAAAAACCAAATCTAAGCAGATATCAGCAAATGCAGTCTTTTGCTAATGTGAACATGAGGTAGGATCTTTATGAGGGTGTATATAAATACATAAAAAGAAAGTAATTTATGTGGAAAAAACGATCGGTGCAGCGCCAACTAGCGATAGGGGTCTGGAAACTACACCTAATGTAATATTTATTAACACAAATGGAGAACAATTGGTGCAGCGCCATCTGGCTACAGGGGTTTGGAAATAACAGCAGCACGGATTTTTCGTTCATTCTCGGCTTACAAAGACACCAACATAGCGCCCTGGGGACATAGATCTCTAGGAATCCAATCAAATTGCTTCTCATCAATTCGAAGAGAAGGGGGACAACATATGATTAAGAATAACGGCCAGAAGGCACAGCAGATGTATTTTCACACTAGTTGACCAGACGGAGTAATAAATAGGTAGCACCTAACAGGCGGCACCTAATAGGATGAGGATAATATCTAACAGATATATATGGTTTAACCGGCTAGTCAAATAGATAAAATCAAAGATCAGACTAGAATTGGTGCATAAGGTGGATCTAAAACATTAAACGATAAAATGACATAGGTTAAGCCTCTGTGTGTAAATCATTGTACAGCATAAATGCCATAAGATACGCCTCTATAAGTAGAAAAAATTAAATAAAGCAATAATAAGGGACCAATTCTAAAGATAATTCCCTCCTAAAATAATTAGCACAATAATTGCCAACCAATATCAATAAATTAATTGGGCTAGCAGGCAACGAGTGAATAAACGATCAGTTAAGAGACCAATTAAAAAGCGTAAATAGTGGGAATGGCAAATAAAACCGTAATTAAATAGTAGAATTAATAATTGGATAAAATTAATAAATATATATGGAGTGAATGTGGTGTTCAACCAAATATAAAAATAAGTAAAATGTATAAAAATGTTAGATATAAATGAATAGGGTTTCTGACCCACAGACCGGCCAATAAGGACAGGACCTGAATAAATAGATAAAACCGACAAAAGGCAAGAGAAGGATCAAACTCATAGGCAAATATATAAGTAAGTACCGCACATAGATAAAACAGATGTTCTAACATAGAACCATTGAAAAGACTCAAGAAGAGTGACAGGGTACACTCAGCAAAAAACAAAGCCTAACAATTAATCAACAGATATTAAAATAAAGGGCAGGTTCTCAGGTGGTAAATAAGTTATAAAACCAATGGCCAGCGTTAATAATTAGAGATGAAGCAGTTCAAATCAAATTCTACGTTATGTCCTGTTGGAAATAGCGTTGATAACTCATGAATCCAACGGGATTCTGCCTGGCTCAATTTTCTGATTTTGTTGTCACCCCTCCAATGGGGCTTGTATTTTTCGATACCCCACACCTTCAATGAGGAGGGATCACGATTATGTACCTGATCAAAGTGTCGAGAGAGACTGTGTTTGGGATAACCCTTTTTTATTCTTTGGGTATGTTCTCTTAACCTAAGTCAAAGTTCTCGCTTGGTTCTTCCTACATACTGGATATTACATGAGCATTCCAGGAGATAAACTACCCCCTCTGTGTGGCAGGATATAAAGTCTTTGATCATGTATTCTTTCCCAGTAGCTGTAGATTTGAAACTAGTTTTTTTCTTTTTACTTTCTTTAGTATGTCTGCATAGATAGCAGGTTTTACATGGGTAGAACCCCTTTCCTTCGTAGAAGGAAAACTTTTTTTCTGGAGGGGGATCGAGAACATTTTTTGCAATCAGATCCCTTAAGGTGGGGGCCCGTCTATAACATATTTTAGGTTTATCTGGTAAAATGGCTCCAAGGTGTCTATCGGCCTTGATGATATTCCAATGTTTCTTCATAATTTTCTCTATATACTTATGTTGGACAGTATAGTCCATGACGCAGGGTACCATGTCTGTGTACTCACTGTCCTTAATCTTGTCCTGGATTAGCAACGCTCTATCCATAGTGGCTACATCTTCTATTTTCTCCTTGATAAAATTGCACTTATATCCTTTTTGAATGAATCTATTCCCAATAAATTCCGCCTGTTTACGGAAAGTCTCTGGTTTTGTGCAGTTTCTCCTCAACCTGATAAACTGTCCCTTTGGGATATTGTTAAGCCATGGTGAAAAATGGCAACTGTCTAGCGGAGTTCCTATCTACTTGTTTAAAATATGTCTGGGTAACAAGTTTTCCAGCTTCTTTGCAGATCTCTAAGTCCAGAAAATGAATTTTTTGGTCACTTATATCCAAAGTCAGTTTGATATTTTTAGTGTTTGTGTTCAAATAAAAACTAAAATCAATCAGGCTATCCCTGTCTCCGGCCCAGATTATTAAAATATCATCAATATATCGTTTAAAAAGCAACAGTTGCTGGGGCCACTTTTTATATAGCGCATCTTCCTCCCACTCTGCCATGTATAAGTTGGCTACACTGGGTGCAAATTTCGCTCCCATTGCAATACCGCATATTTGTTTAAAGTATTGATTATTGTGCCAAAAATAGTTGTGGTCTAAGCTATATTTAAGGCACTCCATCAAAAATCTTGTTTGTTTGGTCTTCAATTCACCCAGTTCTTTCAAAGCCCACTTAGTGGCTTGGATCGCTTCTTCGTGATTAATAATAGTATAGAGAGACGCCACATCCGCTGTGGCTAGAAGGATGGGTCCATCATCGAATTCTAAGGTGTCAAGTAACTGTATAAGGTGCTTGGTGTCTCTCAGGTAGGACTTAGTCTTTCTGACAACTGGCTGCAGAAACCAGTCGATATACTCGCCAATTCTTTTTTTTTAATACAAACGATTTTTATTGGAAATACAATAAAATAATACAAACAATTGACAATAAGTATTATACATCATACATGTCAGAGGGTCAAAATATTAATGTCAATTCAAATAACATACAAAAATAAAAAAGAAAATAAGGAAAACAAGAACACAAAAGTAGATTGTGAAGCATTCGAGAGCCATAGTCGTACACAACCAGATTACTGTAGGGAAAAAAAAAAAAAGAGTAACCTATTGTAAGTTCTAGGGATGAGGTATTATGTTAGCGCTCCATGGTCTAGAGTAGGATAAAACAAAAACAGTACTTATAGTTGTGGTAACAGGTTTTGTCTGTAAGATTTCCAGGGCGACCATCTTTGGTCAAACATATGCATCCTATCGTGCAGTGTACAGAGAATTCTTTCCATTAACATAATGGCGTCCATCCTATAGAGGATGGAGGCAGTAGGTACCGTAGGGGCTTTCCAATGTAGGGCAATAGCCCATAGGGTGGCTATGCAAGCAGTGTGTATGAGGCATTCCTCTGAACGAGGCACCCCAGGAATGGAAGCTCCGAGAAGGCCCATGGCTGGGGTGAGCCGTATCTGGGTACCTGTTATAGCAGACGCAATAGCATTCACTGAGTCCCAAGTGTGGGTAAGTTGGGAGCAGTCCCAAAAAATGTGCATAAATGTGCCTGGAAGCTGACATCCTCTGAAGCAAAGATTAGAGGTCCCGGGAAAGATGGAATGAAGTCTGGATGGGGTATAATACCATCTGGTTAATACTTTGTATGCTGTTTCCCTAACCGCCAAGGATTTAGAGGCTTTGCGTAAATTGGTTAGCATGGTGTCCCAGTCCTCCGTGTCGAAAATTTTGTTACAGTCCGCCTCCCATTTGTGTTTATAGGGAATAACCCCAGGTAAGCTTACAGCTAATGCTGATTTGTAAAGGGAGGAGATAAGACCCTTTCCTCTGGGAGAGTCACGGCAAATTTGTTCAAACATAGAAGGGGGAGATGAGGGGGTAAGTGCGAAGTGAGAGATATAGAAGTGTCTAATTTGCATATATCGAAAATGTTCCCTTAAAGGAATCTGTTTATGTGAGCGTAGATGGTCAAATGAGGCAAAGGTGTTCCCGGATTGTAGGTCAGCTAGCGTGACCATAGAGTTAGCTATCCACCAGGAGAAGCTCTCAGTGTTATGAAAAGCTACGTTGAATAGGGGTTCCCCTAAAAAGGAGGAACTTCGAGGTGCGGGGGTCACTAGGTCTAGTTTGTGCTTGTATCGATACCATAGGATCAGAGAGTGGGTAACAAGAGAGTTAAGAGAGATAAGTTTATAGACTAGTTTGGAGGGGGACCACAGAATAGTGGAAAGTCTGTAGGGGGCAATGGAACGTGCTTCAAAATCTACCCAGGGTACTTTAGAGTTAGGTATATTCCATTGTGCAATTTGGGAAAAGCGGGCTGCCAGGTAATAGAGCCAGAGATTTGGTAGACCTAGTCCACCGTTTGTTTGCGGGTTGAAAAGGACCTGTTTGGAGAATCTCGGTCTCTTGTTCTGCCAGATAAATTTGTGAACATCTTGTTGTAATTTGTCTATGAACGTTTTAGGGATAAGAACTGGTAGGGCTCTAAAAAGAAAAAGAAGCTTGGGTAAGAGGGTCATTTTGATTGCCGTGACTCTCCCAAAGAACGAGATATGATACGTGCTCCATAGTCTGAGCATATTACGGAGCCGGGACACACATGCTGGGTAATTTGCTGCAAAAATAGAGGACCAATGCGGTGTGATATAGATACCTAAATACGGTATTTTATTAGTAGACCATTGCAGGGGGAAGGAGCTCTGGAGGGTCTCACACTGAGCAGGGGGGATATTGATTGGGAGTGCCGTGGATTTTGACATATTCACTGTAAGCCCAGAAATGGAGGCAAAACGGGATAATAGGTCAAATAGGTTGGGCAGGGAGATGTGGGGTTGGGAAAGAAAAAGCATAACATCATCAGCATACATACATAGATGTGATGTGGAGGAAGCCATTTGGTAACCTGAGATATCAGGGTGTCTTTTAATAGCTGCGGCAAGGGGTTCCAGGGCTAGGGCAAATAAGAGGGGAGATAAGGGGCAACCCTGGCGAGTGCCCCTGCCCAGTGTGAAAAATCCAGAGCTACAGCCCGGGATCTTGATTCTCGTTTGTGAGTTGTGGTAAAGGGCTTGTACCCCTAGCAAGAATTCGTCTTTGAAACCAAGTCTTTGTAACACTGCAAGAAGGTAAGGCCATAGTACGCTGTCGAACGCTTTGTTAATGTCTAAGCTCAGGAGAAGAACTTGTTGTTTGCGTAAATTAGCGTCTTGGAGGACATTTAAAGTCAGGCGAATATTGTCCGTGATAAGTCTATTGGGTATGAAACCTGATTGGTCAGGTGAGGTTAGGGTTTCAATGATGGAGGCCAACCTGTCAGCTAGGGCTCGGCTAAAGATTTTAAGGTCGTTGTTGATGACCGAGATAGGTCTATAGTTCTGGGGGAGAGAGTGGTCTTTCAGAGGCTTGGGCAGTAGCGACATGTTAGCTAAGGTCATTTCAGGGGGGAAATGTTCACCTTTGAGGATCTTGTTGAACATGTTGGTGAGGCGTGGAAGTAATATAGGGGCATAGTGTTTATAATAACTGGCTGTGAAACCATCCGGGCCGGGGGCCACAGAGCGTTTCAGGGATTTAATAACTCCCAGCAGCTCTTCTTCAGTAAAGGGAGCGTTTAAGCTTTCCGTTTGTGAAGCAGACAGAGAGGGTAGGGGCAAGGAGTCCAGCCATTCCCGAGAGGGTAGGACGGGATACGGTGGAGGGTTCGAGAGGAGATTGGAGTAGAAGTCTTCGAAGACACGAAGGACCTCTTTGGGATGGGAAACAATTCTCCCTGATGAGTTGCAAAGCTTATATACGTGGGGGGGGGGGGCGTAGTGTGTGGTTTAGTTTTCGGGCAAACATGGCCGAAGCCGTGTTGCTATGGAGAAGGAATTTAGCTTTGGACCATCTTAGAGCTTTTTCGGTTTTGGCTGATAAGAGGGTATCCAATTCAAGTCTCTTTTGGTCAACTAAGAGGGCGTTGGCTCGAGAGGGGTTCCCTATTTGAGTTTTATGTAAGGCATCTAGTTCTCCCGTCAGAGTGAGAATCTGTTGCCATCTTTCTTTGTTGCGTCTAGAAGCAATGCTAATAAGGCGGCCACGTAGTACGGCCTTATGGGCCATCCACAAGGTGCTAGGAGAAATATCAGGGGTGGCGTTGATGGTAAAGTATTCTTGAAGAGCGGTGGAGACTTCTTGACGTATTATAGGGTCAGTTAAGAGGGAGTCATTCAACCTCCATGTGTATGGAGTCTCAGAAAGGCCAATAAGTGTGGTGGACATGGCTACTATATTGTGATCAGACCAAGGGCAAAGGTGGATCACTGAATGTGTGGAGTTGGCTAGAATGATGGGTGTGCAAAATATATAATCCAATCTGGCGAAAGAGTTATGGGGGTGGGAGTAAAAGGTGTAGTCTTTCGCCCCAATGTTATGAGCTCTCCATGTATCTGATAGTTGAAATGACTGAAGTGTCTTGGATAGTGATTTAGGGAAAGCGGAGTTGGGTTGGGAGGGGGAGCTCCTGTCTAATTGTGGGTGCGCTACAAGGTTAAAATCTCCTCCAATAAACATATGGGTGGAGGCATATTTTTCAAGGGTTTTGAAGAAGGTGGAAAAAAAAGTCGCTTGTGCGACGTTGGGGGCATAGACATTGGCAATGGTGAGTTCCCGCCCAGCTATAAGTCCCTTGATTATAAGGAATCTACTGTCAGGATCCCTATAGACCTGTTGGACTTCCAGAGGGAAAGAGTTGTGCAAGAAGATGGCTACTCCTCTGCATTTGGAATCATATAGAGTATAAAAGGCTTGCTTGTATGAGTTATGAAAGAACGAGGGGTGTTTGTCAGTTGCAAAGTGTGTCTCTTGCAGCAACAGGATCTTAGCCCCTAATTTCTTATAGGATGTAAAAGCTTTTTTCCGCTTGTGGGGAGAATTAAAGCCCTGCACATTATGCGAAATGCATGTGATCACCATTTATGGATGTCATAGCGTCCTGGCTTACCTGAGGGGTCAAGGGACCCGGAAAGTGCAGTGCTGAAAAACTCCATCACAAGGGGAACAGCCGTTTGGAGAGGTTCTAAGCGAAAGATAACATCAAGAGCACAGTAATATGTTCTATACCTGGAATACTTCAGCAATCTAAATAAAAAAGAAAAATTAAGTAGAAGAACAACATAAAAAAACACAAAACAACATAATGCCAGCAGAGCAAATGCAAGCTGGACTAACAGTGGGTCAGGTTGCAAATAGCAGAGACCTGAAACATAGAATTCCGCTCGGTAAGGGGCAAAAGCACCCTTAACTCCCTGAGTCATATCCAGAGTTCCGAGGAAGTCGGGATATGAGAGGAGTGGGGTGGCACGGCATCAACCTCAACCGGACTAGCCTGCTACAAAAAAAAAATGAACAGATATGCAAAAATGTGTGCATGCCTTAGAGAGACTATCTGATATATCAGATAAACTGATGTCCTGAGCTCCTAAAATCAATTGAAAATGAGAAAAAGGGAAGTCCCGAAACCAACATCCTGGTAGAAAAAAAAAAAAGCATAACCAAAAAGAGGGCATAAAAATAAAAAGTAAAACATCGTATGGCTGTGGAACATACCAGGGGGTGCGATCCTGTTCAGGGTGGGGGTCAAAGAAGTCCAGGGCCGTCGGGTCAATCTTGCTGGGCTAACACCCTGCTTGCTGAGACAGGATGAGGGGATTTGAAAAAAAAAAAAAAAACAATTTATCATATTAGAGATGCGGTAGTTCCCAGAAGGGACAGTAGGTGGTGCTCAGAGACCTAAACAATCAGAACCAGTGCAGAGTTTCAAAGAGAGCAGAAGGAACCATTATTCAACAGTGACCAAAGAGCAACAAAGAAAAAAAAAAAAAAAAAAAAAAAAAAAAAAAGGAGAAAAATGCCTGTGGTCAGTTCAGAAAGGCGTTTTGGCCAGCTTCATGCCTAATTCTCCTGCGGTCACGTCCTGAAGGGGGTGTATTCCAGATGGGCATCGGCCTGGGAGTAGAGGGTTGGCGGGGGATAGCTTCAGCTTCCAGGAGCCCCAGTTTGACAAGGATTTCTTGGCCCTCCAGAAGGGTGGTAGCAGTGTATGTAGTGCCGTTGTGCGGAATGGAGAGTTTAAAAGGGAAGCCCCATCTGTAACGGATGCGTGCTCTGGCCAGCACCACGGTGACCTCCTTCATCCTACGGCGTCTGTCCAGGGTGGCGGGAGAGATATCCGGGTAGATTTGGACCGGGGAGCCGTCTAGGGTGATGGTATGGGAGTTGCGGGCAGCCCGGAGGATCTCCTCTTTGATAAGGAAGTCTTTCAAGCATAGAACAATGTCCCTCGGGGGTTTGTCTGGTGGGGGTTGTGGGCGAAGCGCCCTGTGTATCCGGTCGCATGTGAATGCGTCCACTGCTCGATCCGGTAGGAGTGATTGGAAAAGCTTGTGCATGGCAGGGATAAGGTCAGTCGTAGTTTCAGGGACTCCTCTGATCCTCAGATTGTGCCTGCGATTACGATTGTCGAGATCCTCGACTTGGGATTGTAGCTGCGTGACAGTCGCATTAAGGGATTCAAATTCTCTGGAGAGATCATTGTGGGCAATACTAAGTTCGTCATGCTTTGTCTCTAAGCGGTCAGTACGGGCGCCCAGGGCAGAGATCTCCTGCGTCAGAGTGTTTGTGCTCTTATGCAGTTCTGTTTGAAATTTAGAGGCAATCTTGCTGTAGATGGACTCCAGGCTTCTATCTAGGTCAGCTTTGGTCAGGGGATGAGAGTACTCACAGTCTCGTGGTGGTTCCTGAGCTGAGGACGCGGCGTCCTGCGAGTCCTGAGTGTCTTGTGTGTCCAGCAGTGCGGGAGAGGCAGGGCCGCCGGCGCCATCTTGGGACATGTTGTATCTCTCTTGGTTCCTCAGCAGATAGGTGGTTAAAGACCGCTGCGCGGACTTCTGGCTCTTTCTGTGCTTCGGCGGCATGCACAGCTCGTTCCGGGGGGTGATGGAAGCAATTATGTAGTTTTTTGAGTGCCTATGGCCCCGGGAAGCAGGCTAATGGGTTGGAGTAGGACGGAGCTACTCAGTCATGCGGCCGGTCCCGTGGAAGTCGCGCATGCGCCCCGTTTTGTTTTGGGTTTCTTCCTGAACGATTTTCTGACACTCTTCTCGGCGATCTCTTCGCTTTCTCTTCCCAATCTCTCTCTCTGTGGTAGTGGTGATCTCTTTCTCCTCTTCTCGTTTCCTCTCTTGGTCTGTAATCTGGACTCCTCCTGTACGACCTCCGGGAGCCCTTCTCTATTCGATCGCGTCTGGGGGACTCCCGGCGTCTGGGTGACTCCCGACGTCTCCCATCTAAAAAAGGAACCGGGGTTCTATCACGTCTTTCATGGTGTAATTTTGGGGATCTCTCTCTCTCGCGGTAGTTTCTTGGGGTTCTCCAACCATCATCCGTCCTTCTTAGTTGTTCGAATCGATTATAAGTGGGGACGTTATAATTGTTTTCATAAGGTCTCGCCTCTCTTCTTTCTTCCTGATGGTAGGGTCTCCATTCTCTATTTCCGTTTGGGTAGCTGGGCATCACATCTTGATAATTTCTCCAGGGAGGTGTTAATGGCTCCTGTCTCATATAGGGCTGCTGGAAAGGTCTTTGTTGATTAAAATGGTTATTATTGTTGTGCCAGTTATTTTTCCAAAAGGGCTTCTTCCAATTGTTGTTTCCATTCCATGCTGGTTTCTGGTTTGGGGTGTTGTAATTGACGCGATTTCCATCTCCATTTCCAGTATTCTGACGGTTTTTCCCTTTTTCTGTCACAGTTTTAGTTTTTACTTCTTTCTCGGGTGTGTCACTCACAGAATTAACTGAAGAATCTTCTAATTTGCTCTGCCACTTATATACAAGATCATCTTCATAGTCTTTCATGTCTCTTTGGTATTTCTTTTTCTTCCTTGCAGCAGTTTCTTTATCTTTCTGTTCCATATCCCTCTGGAGTTGTTTTGAAAGGGCAATAAATTCAGGCAGATCTTTAAAATTTTCCATGGTCATTTTTAATTCTGTGATATTTCTTTCTATTATTCTATTTTTCTGTTGTTTCCTTTTAATTAAAAGGCCCAATAATTCTAACCCCTTATCGTTAAAAAAATGGAACCACTCATCAGTGGCTTTTTTATCAATTAAACCGTCGTTGATGGGAACATCCCATCTAAGCCTTCTGGGTATTAGTCTATCTTTGATATATTTGGCATGTGTTTGAATATCCCACCAACCGTTAATTTTTTTCTCCATTAAGTGGCCCATTTTCCTAAAACAACTTTCAATATCATCAATTGGGTTGACCTCTGGTTTCTCAAATATAACATCAAGAGCTATTGTCCTATTTTCTAAAAATCCAAATACTTCCATGGTTGCAGCAATTGGTAAAAGAGATAAGAAGCAGAATGTATATAAAAGGGGAAATCCAAATGCGCAAACCAAAACAAGGATAAAAACCACTAAATAACTAATAAATAAAATTCACAACCGTCGCAGCCACCATCAAGGTGCTCACACACCGTAATACAGTAAAGGGAATATATAGAAAAATTATATAACAATGGGGCGCAGACACTAAAAATATCTTAATAAAATTAATTAAGAGAATAATATAAATTAAGAGAATAATTACATGGTAATATATGGCACTAAGACAGATAAAAATGTAAATTTAAAATTGAATGTGGCGCTTGCTGCTGGGAAGGATAACAATCCTAAGGGAGAGCTCCAAAGGACGGCTTCCAACAAAGCGTCTCAAGATTGATAACTACAATGGTGATGTATAGCATCAAGTGATAAATTGTGCTATAACAATAAATAACTGATCAAGATACTGATATAAACATCCAATGGTGAGAAAGTGTCCTGTGCAAAAAATAAAGTGCATTTATATCCCAAAAAAATTGTGCAATGATCACTTGTAGATCAAAATAGTGAACAAACAAATTCCTGAAGTAAACATGTATAATCATGCAAAAAAGTGAAAAAATATAAATATAAAAGTGCAAAAATATATAAAAAGGTGTAATAAAAGTCCAAGCAATAAATAAATAAAAAAATCACAATCAATGCTGTGTGTGCAAAGAACTGTGCAAACAACGCATGTGAAAAAATGCAAAAAAGGAATTAAAGTGCAAAATGCTGAAAGTCCAGTGATACACTAATACTAATGCTTTAACAGTCCACTGTAATTCATATAGGTGCAGATTTCAAAATCTGTTGAATCCTCCTAGTAGCCGTGTATTTTTAAAGGTGGTTTCCTCCATGCGTGATCAAAAGGTGCCCGATAAGAATAGTTCCCCCAGCCCCTTACCTCAGAGTAAGGGTAAAAACACCTTACTTAGATCCAGCTGGACAGCAGTAATTATCCCAACGATCAGCAAACAAACGGATTCTTGTGGCTCCTTACCTCTTCTCAATGCATAACTCGGCATGTGGGCAAAAGAGAGGGAAGGAGGGACTCCATTGTCCAGTAAACCATATAAATTTTATTAAAAACAAATGAATCACTCACAGTTACAGCAGATAATAAACAGCGATGTGCAGGGTTGTGTGTGATCTCGGCCGTGACCACACACAGTGTCACCAGACTCTGATTCTCCTGACTAGTTGCGTCACGCCCACGTGACTTCTTCAAAGGATTTTCAGAGCCGGGTGAACAGCGGTGACTTAAGTATACGAACGGTTGCCCTAGCAACCGCGCGGACTGATTAAAAACCAAATCTAAGCAGATATCAGCAAATGCAGTCTTTTGCTAATGTGAACATGAGGTAGGATCTTTATGAGGGTGTATATAAATACATAAAAAGAAAGTAATTTATGTGGAAAAAACGATCGGTGCAGCGCCACCTAGCGATAGGGGTCTGGAAACTACACCTAATGTAATATTTATTAACACAAATGGAGAACAATTGGTGCAGCGCCATCTGGCTACAGGGGTTTGGAAACAACAGCAGCACAGATTTTTCGTTCATTCTCGGCTTACAAAGACACCAACATAGCGCCCTGGGGACATAGATCTCTAGGCATCCAATCAAATTGCTTCTCATCAATTCGAAGAGAAGGGGGACAACATATGATTAAGAATAACGGCCAGAAGGCACAGCAGATGTATTTTCACACTAGTTGACCAGACGGAGTAATAAATAGGTAGCACCTAACAGGCGGCACCTAATAGGATGAGGATAATATCTAACAGATATATATGGTTTAACCGGCTAGTCAAATAGATAAAATCAAAGATCAGACTAGAATTGGTGGATAAGGTGGATCTAAAACATTAAACGATAAAATGACATAGGTTAAGCCTCTGTGTGTAAATCATTGTACAGCATAAATGCCATAAGATACGCCTCTATAAGTAGAAAAAATTAAATAAAGCAATAATAAGGGACCAATTCTAAAGATAATTCCCTCCTAAAATAATTAGCACAATAATTGCCAACCAATGACAATAAATTAATTGGGCTAGCAGGCAACGAGTGAATAAACGATCAGTTAAGAGACCAATTAAAAAGCGTAAATAGCGGGAATGGCAAATAAAACCGTAGTTAAATAGTAGAATTAATAATTGGATAAAATTAATAAATATATATGGAGTGAATGTGGTGTTCAACCAAATATAAAAATAAGTAAAATGTATAAAAATGTTAGATATAAATGAATAGGGTTTCTGACCCACAGACCGGCCAATAAGGACAGGACCTGAATAAATAGCTAAAACCGACAAAAGGCAAGAGAAGGATCAAACTCATAGGCAAATATATAAGTAAGTACCGCACATAGATAAAACAGATGTTCTAACATAGAACCATTAAAAAGACTCAAGAAGAGTGACAGGGTACACTCAGCAAAAAACAAAGCCTAACAATTAATCAACAGATATTAAAATAAAGGGCAGGTTCTCAGGTGGTAAATAAGTTATAAAACCAATGGCCAGCGTTAATAATTAGAGATGAAGCAGTTCAAATCAAATTCTACGTTATGTCCTGTTGGAAATAGCGTTGATAACTCATGAATCCAACGGGATTCTGCCTGGCTCAATTTTCTGATTTTGTTGTCACCCCTCCAATGGGGCTTGTATTTTTCGATACCCCACACCTTCAATGAGGAGGGATCACGATTATGTACCTGATCAAAGTGTCGAGAGAGACTGTGTTTGGGATAACCCTTTTTTTATTCTTTGGGTATGTTCTCTTAACCTAAGTCAAAGTTCTCGCTTGGTTCTTCCTACATACTGGATATTACATGAGCATTCCAGGAGATAAACTACCCCCTCTGTGTGGCAGGATATAAAGTCTTTGATCATGTATTCTTTCCCAGTAGCTGTAGATTTGAAACTAGTTTTTTTTCTTTTTACTTTCTTTAGTATGTCTGCATAGATAGCAGGTTTTACATGGGTAGAACCCCTTTCCTTCGTAGAAGGAAAACTTTTTTTCTGGAGGGGGATCGAGAACATTTTTTGCAATCAGATCCCTTAAGGTGGGGGCCCGTCTATAACATATTTTAGGTTTATCTGGTAAAATGGCTCCAAGGTGTCTATCGGCCTTGATGATATTCCAATGTTTCTTCATAATTTTCTCTATATACTTATGTTGGACAGTATAGTCCATGACGCAGGGTACCATGTCTGTGTACTCACTGTCCTTAATCTTGTCCTGGATTAGCAACGCTCTATCCATAGTGGCTACATCTTCTATTTTCTCCTTGATAAAATTGCACTTATATCCTTTTTGAATGAATCTATTCCCAATAAATTCCGCCTGGTTTTGTGCAGTTTCTCCTCAACCTGATAAACTGTCCCTTTGGGATATTGTTAAGCCATGGTGAAAAATGGCAACTGTCTAGCGGAAGATAGCTGTTCCTATCTACTTGTTTAAAATATGTCTGGGTAACAAGTTTTCCAGCTTCTTTGCAGATCTCTAAGTCCAGAAAATGAATTTTTTGGTCACTTATATCCAAAGTCAGTTTGATATTTTTAGTGTTTGTGTTCAAATAAAAACTAAAATCAATCAGGCTATCCCTGTCTCCGGCCCAGATTATTAAAATATCATCAATATATCGTTTAAAAAGCAACAGTTGCTGGGGCCACTTTTTATATGCCGCGTACACACGTACGGACTTTTCCCGGCGGACCTAAGTCCAGCGGACAATCCGCTGGACTTTCCAGCTGGGTACGCTGGACTAAAAAGCGAACGGACTTGACCACACACGATCACGCAAAAAGTCCGGCGGTTCACGCGATGACGTACAGCACGTACGACGGGACTAGAAAAAGGAAGCTCGAGATCCCAAACGACACCCTTTGGGCACCGTCAGCTGATCTCGTGTGTATCGCGTGTTAGTTGACGTTTGGTTAGAGACGATTCGCGCTTCTCAGACTTCTGCTTAATTCGTTCGCTTCTGCCGTTCAGTTTGTGCTTGTGAGGTTTGTATCTGGCTTTCAGTGCGTGTGGATCAGTTCCTACCTGTTCTCAGGCCGTTCTGGTCCGCTCGTTCCTGTTTTTCAGGTCGTTCTTCATAGGCCTTGCTGTTCTTCAGTGCGTTCTGTTAAGTTGTTTGTTTGATCAGCCGACCGTTTTGAAGCCATGGAGTGTGGACGTACTCGGGAACGAGTTCGTGCTGTGCAGGGGCTCGGTGTTGCGGTTAACACCTTGGCACGAGCCCAGTCCATGAACAGGGTGAGGAGGAGTTCATGGACCAAGAATTGGTTGCGCCAGCGTGACCAATTCTCGCATATGCCTTTGCTCCGTGAGATCCGTGAGAATAATCCTGATGATTTCAGGAATTATCTCCGGATGACGGACCCCATTTTTCACCGTCTGTTGGCTTCGCTGTCCCCTTATATTACCAGGCAGAATACCTGCATGCGGCAAGCCATCAGTGCGGAGCAGAGGCTAGTCGCCACGTTGCGTTACTTGGCGACGGGGAGAAGCTTGCAGGACCTCAAGTTCACGACAGGCATCTCCCCCCAGGCTCTGGGGCTCATTATTCCAGAGACCTGTTCTGCCATTATCCACGTCCTGCAGGAGGAATACATTAAGGTAAGTCTTCTCTTTTAAAATTACCTATGTCTTGTATGTTTGCTAATGTAGTGCATCAATGTCATCATTAGCTAATTACCATGATAGGACTATTCTATGAATGTCCCCTATTCCTTTTTTTTTTTTTTTTTTTTTTTTTTTTTGTCTAGTATTTTATGGTTGACTTATCGAAATAGCTTTAAGAATGTATTATTTAGTGGGTCACATGCATATTTCCTTGCACCAACCTCCCCAGCATGGAAGCTTGGCCCCCTAAACACCCCTAGCCTAGTCACTTTCTTTGATTAAAAATGTATATTACCAGCTCCATTGTACTGCTTTACTCACCCCCCCTTTCACCCCCCTTGCCCCTCACCCCTTTCACCCCCCTTGCCCCTCATTTTTAAATTGATTGCATGTGGTTTTGGTCAGCTTGTAATTAACCCCCCCCCCCCCCCCACACCCCCTGATAATTAATTGCATGTGGTTTTGGTCAGCTTGTAATTAACCCACCCCCCCCCCCACACCCCGTTAATTAATTGCATGTGGTTTTGGTCAGCTTGTAATTAACCCCCCCCCCCACACCCCCTGATAATTAATTGCATGTGGTTTTGGTCAGCTTGTAATTAACCCCCCCCCCCCACACCCCCTGATAATTAATTGCATGTGGTTTTGGTCAGCTTGTAATTAACCCCCCCCCCCCCCACACCCCCTGATAATTAATTGCATGTGGTTTTGGTCAGCTTGTAATTAACCCCCCCCCCCCCACACCCCCTGATAATTAATTGCATGTGGTTTTGGTCAGCTTGTAATTAACCCACCCCCCCCCCACACACCCCGTTAATTAATTGCATGTGGTTTTGGTCAGCTTGTAATTAACCCCCCCCCCCCACACCCCCTGATAATTAATTGCATGTGGTTTTGGTCAGCTTGTAATTAACCCCCCCCCCCCCCCCACACCCCCTGATAATTAATTGCATGTGGTTTTGGTCAGCTTGTAATTAACCCACCCCCCCCCCCACACACCCCGTTAATTAATTGCATGTGGTTTTGGTCAGCTTGTAATTAACCCACCCCCCCACACCCCCTGATAATTAATTGCATGTGGTTTTGGTCAGCTTGTAATTAACCCCCCCCCCCACACCCCCTGATAATTAATTGCATGTGGTTTTGGTCAGCTTGTAATTAACCCCCCCCCCCCCCCCCCACACCCCCTGATAATTAATTGCATGTGGTTTTGGTCAGCTTGTAATTAACCCACCCCCCCCCCACACACCCCGTTAATTAATTGCATGTGGTTTTGGTCAGCTTGTAATTAACCCCCCCCCCCCCCACCCCCTGATAATTAATTGCATGTGGTTTTGGTCAGCTTGTAATTAACCCCCCCCCCCCCACACCCCCTGATAATTAATTGCATGTGGTTTTGGTCAGCTTGTAATTAACCCCCCCCCCCCACACCCCCTGATAATTAATTGCATGTGGTTTTGGTCAGCTTGTAATTAACCCCCCCCCCCCCCCCACACACCCCGTTAATTAATTGCATGTGGTTTTGGTCAGCTTGTAATTAACCCCCCCCCCCCCCCACACACCCCGTTAATTAATTGCATGTGTATTGTGTGACCTTACAATTAATTACTCCACACCCACATCCCCATTATTATCTTCTCTGGGCCATCAGAGGGGTCATCAATCAGAGATTTGTCCCTTATCCTTAATCTTTTGGCTTTATTTCAAGGACTTACAAAATAAATACATATGTTCTTCCAAATTGTTTGTTAATTTGTTGCATTTAGTTAGGTGTTTTGCCTGGTTTTTAATTCGATTTGTATATTTGTGTTTGACTTCACAGTGTCCTTCCACGCCACAGGAATGGCAGACTGTGGCTTCCCAGTTTGCTGCCCGTTGGGACTTTCCCAACTGCGGAGGGGCGATTGACGGGAAGCATGTGCGAATTGTGCCCCCACCCCATTCGGGGTCTTACTATTGGAATTATAAGGGGTTCCATAGTATAGTGTTGATGGCGGTGGTGTCGGCACAATATGACTTTCTTTATGTGGATGTGGGGAAAAACGGCCGGATGTCGGACGGAGGAGTCTTCAACCACACGGAGTTCGGTCATCGTCTCCAGACTGGTGGCCTGGAGCTGCCACCAGATGAAGATAATGTGGAGGGACTCCCGTTCGTTTTCATTGCCGACGAGGCGTTCGGTCTGGGTGACCATCTGATGAGGCCATTTCCCCAACGATCCCTCACCCCTGAGAGGAGGATTTTTAATTATCGGTTGGCCAGAGCAAGACGGGTTGTGGAAAATGCCTTTGGTATTATGGCCAACCGTTTCAGATTGCTCCTTACATCCCTACATCTGGCAGAGTACAAACTGAATACTATTATTCTTGCATGCTGTGTCATGCACAATTATTTACGCAAACATTCGGGAACATACTCATTACCAATCGGGCCTGAGGCCGGAGTGGAAGGCAACATGACAGGGCTGGATAATCGCCGTCTTGGTTCGGCCCCACAATCCGTCCAGCAAGGGCGGGAACGTTATTTACATTATTTTAATGGTAGGGGGGCCATTGCAATGGCAGCAGACCCTTAAACCATCTTTTTGATTTACAAAGAATAAATACAGTTATTTATGTTTGAAATATTGGTATTTTCGTATGGTTTTGCTTTTAATTTTGCCTGTTTTATATGTTGTCCTAGTGCACATCTTAATAGTGGCAAACTTGTTTTGCGTTTAGTAAATAAGCCCCTTTGTCAATGAACCACAACATGTTTTGGTCAAACTGGTAGTATTTAAAAAGAAGAAGCCACACATTGTTTAATTTGTGCAAACATTTTTTTTTTTATTCTAGTGCACATCCAAACCTTTTGTATGTTTTTATTTTTTTATTTTTTTTTGTTTTTTGGTATTTTTGGTTAATATTTTTTTTTTTTTTTTTTTTCAACAACATTTTTTTTTTTTTTTTTATGTTATATTTTTTACATTTTTTTTGTTTTTTTATAAAAAAATATTTTTTTATTTTTTTGTGATTGATTTTTTTTAAACAAACATAAAAACATGTTTTAAAATGGTAAAAAATTTAGGCTTAGCATTAGAAAATATTTACACAATGTAAAAGTCCAGAACTTACAAAGTTCAACAGGTAACCCATGAACAGTAGAAGCCAAATTTAGAATATGCACACTAATTTAACAGGAAAATGGGTAATGTCAACATGTGCTATGTTCCATCATGGGGAATCAATGGACGTGTTTTGTGTGTGAAACCCCTTTCCTCTCACCTACTAGCATTAGGGGTTGCAAACACAAAATGCGTCCATTGAGATCCCCTGATGGCACATAGCACATGTTGACACACCGTGTGCATATTAAAAATTTGGCCTCTAAAATTTGTAAAACAGCGCATCAAAAGGGGAATGAAGGACATGATTGATGTTAAGAAATGGAAAAGGGGTCTTTAGATTCTCCCCAAAACATCAATCATGTCCTTCATTCCCTGCTGCATGGTGGCCATCTCCTTCTGCATATTTTCCAGCTGCAGATTCCAGGCCATGATCTGGCCAATAAGCCTGTGGGCACTGTCTGTGGAAAATGGCTCCGCAGCTTGTCCTTCCACAAACAGATCAGCATCACCTAAAAGTTGGGTAGATAAAACACAAGAAAAAAAGTGTCAAAAACATGCAGACCTTAATTTATTAGCTCAATCTGTGTTCTGAGACACTCACTTGGTGGGGTGCAGATTTGATCCACTTCAACCACCTGTTCCGCCACATCCACGCGTGGGCTTGGGCTAACTGCCCAATTAGTCTGGTGAGGCCGGGAGGTCCTCGTAGGTTCGGACTGACGTCTGAGTCTTTTGCCCCCTATGGTAATGGAACACAAAAAGGTACACTTTTAATCACACTGATATTTGAGTGCCAAAATAGGATTATTAAACATTGTTTAAAAGTGTTGTCCAATTATTAGCAGTTTGTTAGAAGATCCTACTTGAAGACAGAATTGAAATGTCTATCTAATGAAACTCCAATACTTAAACCGCCCTTCAACCCTAAATTTGAACTTCCGCTCATTGGATCCCTGCACCCCTGTGGTGTCTTATTTGGAACCTTTTAGGGGGGAGGGGTTGCAGATACCTGTGTAAGGCAGGTATTTGCACACACATCCGGCCCTAGACTCCCACAGAAGTATACGCCACATCCCGTCCCACCGTGCTGTCTGCTGGGACACACAGGGGTCCCCGAGCTCGCGCGGACCAGTCCTATTGCATTGCGCAACTGGCGCATGCCCAATAGTGACCCGGGAAGTGAAGCCGCAAACATTAATTTCATGATTGCAAGATCAGAGATTGTAGCTGCACCATCCAAGGGACAGGTGAGTGTACTTCTTTGAAAAGTCACCACCTACAGTATTTGTAGATGATGAGCATTTTTCGGGAATTGTGAGCATGACACCCTGCTTAACATATTTCCCCCCCCCCCCCCCAAAACAGCTTCTGGAGTCCCTGTGTAAGTTACCCCTAAAACCCTTACTACAGCAGTAATTGTATAGATAGTGACAATAATAAACAACCTTACAACTCCAACAACCCAAAGCCAGGTAAACTCAATAAACGTTATGAAGACAAACTGAACTTTCATCAAATCTGCGCAAGTTTCACGTACGAATGCTAATAACATCTGCGCAAGTTTCACGTACGAATGCTAATAACATCTGCGCAAGTTTCACGTACGAGTGCTAATAACATCTGCGCAAGTTTCACGTACGAATGCTAATAACATCTGCGCAAGTTTCAAGTTTCACGTACGAGTGCTAATAACATCTGCGCAAGTTTCACGTACGAATGCTAATAACATCTGCGCAAGTTTCACGTACGAATGCTAATAACATCTGCGCAAGTTTCACGTACGAATGCTAATAACATCTGCGCAAGTTTCACGTACGAATGCTAATAAAATCTGCGCAAGTTTCACGTACGAATGCTAATAACATCTGCGCAAGTTTCACGTACGAATGCTAATAACATCTGCGCAAGTTTCACGTACGAATGCTAATAACATCTGCGCAAGATTAGACATATCAAGTATAACCATAGTAGCGCACGTGCTTGACTTACTTTTTTTGATGGCTTTTCGAATTCTCCTGTACTGATCGTGCTCCCTGGATTTGATGTCGGACCATCGCTTGCGCAGTTGATCCTTGCCCCTTCGTACGCCGAATTTCTGCTCCAGGGTGCTGACGATTGTAGTGAGAATCTTGTCCTTGCGCAAGTTGGGTCGAGGGTAGGGGCCATTTTCCCCGTCGTAATCTTCCCTTTGGAGGATGTCCACCATCTCCACCATCTCTTCAAAGGCCATATTGGTGGCCTTATATCTGCTGCTGGATGCAGATGTGTTCGCTTCTTGGCTTTCCTCCGCGCTACTGGCTGAGAATGTGTCCGCCATCTTCATGAATTTATTCACCCACAATGCAACGAGGGGAAGCGGGGCGGGGAATACTCGTCAGGAGGAACGTCATGGGCGGGCGACGCGGAGGACGCAGGCGGACTTCGACGCGTGCGCAGTGTATATAAGGCTGTTTGAGGGCCCCACGTGTTCCCGAACGGAAGTAGCGAGCGCTGTGTACGAAGGTAAGTGTTTTCTAGGATGCATTACTGTGGTTTATTGGGTTTTGGGCCTGCATTTTTTAAGGATATGTGTGTGTTGCTGCCTGTGTGTGGGGTTGCTGCCTGTGTGTGTTGCTGCCTGTGTGTAGGTGTTGCTGCCTGTGTGTAGGTGTTGCTGCCTGTGTGGGTGTGTTGCTGCCTGTGTGTAGGTGTTGCTGCCTGTGTGTCGGGGTTGCTGCCTGTGTGGGTGTGTTGCTGCCTGTGTGTAGGTGTTGCTGCCTGTGTGTAGGGGTTGCTGCCTGTGTGTAGGTGTTGCTGCCTGTGTGTAGGTGTTGCTGCCTGTGTGTGGGTGTGTTGCTGCCTGTGTGTGTGTTGCTGCCTGTGTGTAGGGGTTGCTGCCTGTGTGTAGGTGTTGCTGCCTGTGTGTAGGTGGTGCTGCCTGTGTGGGTGTGTTGCTGCCTGTGTGGGTGTGTTGCTGCCTGTGTGTGGGTGTGTTGTGTAATGTTTGGTTTGAAAAACTGGATGTGCGTTTTTAGTAACATTTGTGTTTTTGGTCTTTTGTTTTGCCATTACTAACAAAACAGAAACAAACATGTCAGCAGCCCAGTTTAATCCATTCAAGGACCAGCAGTTCATGTCCGAATTCATTGCGCTATACAGAAAAAATACCAACCTGTGGCAGCTCAAGAACCCTTTATATGGCAATAGGGATGTCCGGAAGGCAACACTGGGGCCACTTGTGGATTTTGTGAAGACTCAAGTCCCCAACGCAGACACCAAGTTTGTTGAAGCCAGAATTTCAAGTTTAAGGCACATGTACAAGCGGGAGCGCAAGAAGATTGAGGAATCAGTCAGATCAGGAGCAGCAGCAGAGATGGTTTATGTACCGAAGCTGTGGTACTACAACCAACTGGCTTTTCTAGGTGACCAGATGGAACCCAGGCAATCACTGTCCACTCTTCCCTCCACCCTTCCCTCCACTCTTCCCTCCACTCTTCCCTCCACCCCAGCTGAGGCTTCCACGGAAGGAGAAGACCCCTCCACCTTGGAGCAGGCTGATGCGCCCAGCTGGAGCCAGGTATATATTTAGTATCCCAAATTGTGATTGTGTGAATATTAATGCTGTAAACGTTAAAATGTGAAACAATTAACACCCTGAACTCAGAATTGTGAAAAAAGCTGCCAAAAATTGCGCAAACTTCGAAAAAGTGTGGGTGCAACATATCGATACATATATAGTGTATACATACATCCAGTAGTGGCAAAAAATGCCTTATACAACATTGGTGATCTGCTTGGAAAATGCAGGGGTCCAAATGATAGCCTTTTGGATCTTTTTAAAAATTTATCTGCTCCTTCATAAGTTTACAATTGGATGATTGAGGAGGCCATAAACCAAAAACCAGGTGTTTGATTTTTGTTTTTATTTGCACACAGGATGAGCTGACCCAGGATGATGCCGGGACAAGTGGTATGGAGGAGGAGGACATGACCAGCGAGAGCCAGGAGGTGGCTGGGCCCAGCACGAGCCAGAGTGACAGCCAGACTGTCTTAAGAAGTCTACCTCCACCCCTGCCCTTACCCCCAAGAAGGCCCAGGAGGATGACCATTGTTGAGGAGGAATCACTCCAACTTATTAGGAAGGCGAGTGCGATTCTCGACAAACCCCCCATTCCAGAAGAGGCCTATGCCACCTACTTGGCCAGCAGGTTGCTGGAAATGGAGAAGGGCCAACGGCACCTGTGTGAGGGCCTCATTTTTGAGGCTATTAAGGGGGGTTTGAGGGGTCAATTACGAGAATCCACCCGCCTGACACATGAAGGCCCGACACCAACTTCTCCTCCTCCTCCTCCTCCTCCTCCTCCTCCTCCTCCTCTCTCTCTCTCTCCTCCTCCTCCTCCTCCTCCTCCTCCTACCACAAGTCAGCCTCCAAGGAAGCGTGCAGGGAAGACTGCAGGGAAGAGTGCAGGGCAGCGTGGTGGGAAGAGTCGGAAGTGATTGCCTGGCTTCAGTCTGGTCTCACAGAAGACACAGGCTGTTGTAGTGCCACAGCTTGGGGACATAGATGTCATCTGCTGCTGTTCCTGGTCTGTCTGATTCCTGGTCAATCTTCTTGTGCTCCCTATATTGGATGAAATGTGCCCAAGCTTAATTTTTGGCTTCACAAACTTGATGTCTGCCGTTGGGGCAAAAAGTCTTCTCAAAATCGCAAAGTGGCTCCAGTGTTGCCTTCCTATTTTGTTTTGCCTTGTTTGTTTAAACCAGAATAAATGGTAATTTAATTTTCAGAAAATAATGATATACGTGCTTGTTATTCAAAAACATAGTTTCTTTAGGAGTAGGCAGGTACATGTCTAAACATTCATTTGACAATACAAGTGTAAAGTGCAACTTCAATGGAACTGCAAGTGCAGTCGCTGGAAAGGTGAGGGTTAAGATCTGAATTAAGGGCAAGCTCTGCTGACTCCACAATTGTATCATGTGTAATAACAAATCCTTTTGATAACCAACAAATAATAAAATATATCTAAATAGAGATATATGTACATATATATATATATATATATATATATATATATATATATATATATATATATATATATATATATATATATATATATATATATATATATATATATATATATATATATATATATATATATATATATATATATATATATATATATATATATATATATATACACGTATATATATATATATATATATATATAAATATATATATATATATGTATATATAGATATATCTTTTTTTGGGTTTATTGAGAAATATAGATATATTATTCATTTGGTGATTTGGATATATATATATATATCTATATCTATATATATATATATATATATATATATATATATATATATATATATATATATATATATATATATATATATATATATATATATATATATATATATAGAGAGAGATAAAGATAAATATATATATATATATATATATATATATACAAATATATAACTTCACTAAAGAATGCTGAAGAAAAAACGTTCGGGAGTACTCTGCGTGAATATGCAAGCAGCAAGGCAAAATCATTCTTCAAGTACGATAACATACAAATCCCGCTGTCAGAAGAAAAAAAAAAAAAAAAATCTGCAGCGTGACGATTGTGCGACCTTCAAAACGAAGGCTAGTTTTACCAGACCGAGCGAGTCCGTGACATACTAGCTACTGAGCATGCGTCCTTTTTGGTACGCCGGACCATACTACACACGGCCGGATTATCCGCTGGACTGCCAAGTCCAGCGGATAATTTGAAAACAAAACTTCAAACTTTAGTCCGCCGTACTTTGGCCAAAAAAAGTCCGCCGGCGCCCACACACGAGGGGATTATCCGCTGGACTTCGGTCCAGCGGATAATCCCGCGGGATAGTCCCTTCGTGTGTACGCGGCATTTTTCTTTTTTGTTAAGTAAACCTTTCTTCACTCCTTTTTCTACCAAGTACGCTAGATCATCTTTATATTTAATAATTGGGTTCCCTGCAAGTCTAAGATAAGTATCTTTATCATCCAATTGACGTTGTAATTCTTCTTGGTAGGCAGCCTTTGACTGAATAACTATGGCTCCTCCCTTATCCGCTTGCCTAATAACCACATCTTTTCTGTCTTCCAGCATTTTGATTCCCTTTTTGAAGTCGCCTGGGTCAAACATTTTCTTAAATTTTAAATCATGTAGGTCTTTTAATACCATTTTGCGGAATACTTCTATGTGTCCCTCTGTTCCCATCGGAGGATTAAATAACGATTTGTTTTTTAAGTTACTGAATTTTATTTCATTTGTAGCTTGGTCTTTTCTTTTAGTGGTGTCACCTGGCTTATTTAACATGTAAATAATACATTTATTCAAGTTCTTTTTTGGGGCAAACTTCAGGCCCTTGTCTAATACTTTTATTTCATCTTCAGTTAGTGACACTCCACTTATATTGATGATGCCTTCTCCTTTTATTCTCTTTCTTTTCTGTTTTTTTGTGCCTGCTCTGCAGCCTCGTTTTGTTTTGGGTTTCTTCCTGAACGATTTTCTGACACTCTTCTCGGCGATCTCTTCGCTTTCTCTTCCCAATCTCTCTCTCTGTGGTAGTGGTGATCTCTTTCTCCTCTTCTCGTTTCCTCTCTTGGTCTGTAATCTGGACTCCTCCTGTACGACCTCCGGGAGTCCTTCTCTGATCACGCATGGAGGAAACCACCTTTAAAAATACACGGCTACTAGGAGGATTCAACAGATTTTGAAATCTGCACCTATATGAATTACAGTGGACTGTTAAAGCATTAGTATTAGTGTATCACTGGACTTTCAGCATTTTGCACTTTAATTCCTTTTTTGCATTTTTTCACATGCGTTGTTTGCACAGTTCTTTGCACACACAGCATTGATTGTGATTTTTTTATTTATTTATTGCTTGGACTTTTATTACACCTTTTTATATATTTTTGCACTTTTATATTTATATTTTTTCATTTTTTTGCATGATTATACATGTTTACTTCAGGAATTTGTTTGTTCACTATTTTGATCTACAAGTGATCATTGCACAATTTTTTTGGGATATAAATGCACTTTATTTTTTGCACAGGACACTTTCTCACCATTGGATGTTTATATCAGTATCTTGATCAGTTATTTATTGTTATAGCACAGTTTATCACTTGATGCTATACATCACCATTGTAGTTATCAATCTTGAGACGCTTTGTTGGAAGCCGTCCTTTGGAGCTCTCCCTTAGGATTGTTATCCTTCCCAGCAGCAAGCGCCACATTCAATTTTAAATTTACATTTTTATCTGTCTTAGTGCCATATATTACCATGTAATTATTCTCTTAATTTATATTATTCTCTTAATTAATTTTATTAAGATATTTTTAGTGTCTGCGCCCCATTGTTATATAATTTTTCTATATATTCCCTTTACTGTATTAGGGTGTGTGAGCACCTTGATGGTGGCTGCAACGGTTGTGAATTTTATTTATTAGTTATTTAGTGGTTTTTATCCTTGTTTTGGTTTGCACATTTGGATTTCCCCTTTTATATACATTCTGCTTCTTATCTCTTTTACCAATTGCTGCAACCATGGAAGTATTTGGATTTTTAGAAAATAGGACAATAGATCTTGATGTTATATTTGAGAAACCAGAGGTCAACCCAATTGATGATATTGAAAGTCGTTTTAGAAAAATGGGCCACTTAATGGAGAAAAAAATTAACGGTTGGTGGGATATTCAAACACATGCCAAATATATCAAAGATAGACTAATACCCAGAAGGCTTAGATGGGATGTTCCCATCAACGACGGTTTAATTGATAAAGAAGCCACTGATGAGTGGTTCCAATTTTTTAACGATAAGGGGTTAGAATTATTGGGCCTTTTAATTAAAAGGAAACAACGGAAAAATAGAATAATAGAAAGAAATATCACAGAATTAAAAATGACCATGGAAAATTTTAAAGATCTGCCTGAATTTATTGCCCTTTCAAAACAACTCCAGAGGGATATGGAACAGAAAGATAAAGAAACTGCTGCAAGGAAGAAAAAGAAATACCAAAGAGACATGAAAGACTATGAAGATGATCTTGTATATAAGTGGCAGAGCAAATTAGAAGATTCTTCAGTTAATTCTGTGAGTGACACACCCGAGAAAGAAGTAAAAACTAAAACTGTGACAGAAAAAGGGAAAAACCGTCAGAATACTGGAAATGGAGATGGAAATCGCGTCAATTACAACACCCCAAACCAGAAACCAGCATGGAATGGAAACAACAATTGGAAGAAGCCCTTTTGGAAAAATAACTGGCACAACAATAATAACCATTTTAATCAACAAAGACCTTTCCAGCAGCCCTATATGAGACAGGAGCCATTAACACCTCCCTGGAGAAATTATCAAGATGTGATGCCCAGCTACCCAAACGGAAATAGAGAATGGAGACCCTACCATCAGGAAGAAAGAAGAGAGGCGAGACCTTATGAAAACAATTATAACGTCCCCACTTATAATCGATTCGAACAACTAAGAAGGACGGATGATGGTTGGAGAACCCCAAGAAACTACCGCGAGAGAGAGAGATCCCCAAAATTACACCATGAAAGACGTGATAGAACCCCGGTTCCTTTTTTAGATGGGAGACGTCGGGAGTCACCCAGACGCCGGGAGTCCCCCAGACGCGATCGAATAGAGAAGGGCTCCCGGAGGTCGTACAGGAGGAGTCCAGATTACAGACCAAGAGAGGAAACGAGAAGAGGAGAAAGAGATCACCACTACCACAGAGAGAGAGATTGGGAAGAGAAAGCGAAGAGATCGCCGAGAAGAGTGTCAGAAAATCGTTCAGGAAGAAACCCAAAACAAAACGAGGCTGCAGAGCAGGCACAAAAAAACAGAAAAGAAAGAGAATAAAAGGAGAAGGCATCATCAATATAAGTGGAGTGTCACTAACTGAAGATGAAATAAAAGTATTAGACAAGGGCCTGAAGTTTGCCCCAAAAAAGAACTTGAATAAATTTAATACCTATGTGGATATTAACAAATTCACTAGAAATTTACATATCAAGAAGTACATGTTAAATAAGCCAGGTGACACCACTAAAAGAAAAGACCAAGCTACAAATGAAATAAAATTCAGTAACTTAAAAAACAAATCGTTATTTAATCCTCCGATGGGAACAGAGGGACACATAGAAGTATTCCGCAAAATGGTATTAAAAGACCTACATGATTTAAAATTTAAGAAAATGTATGACCCAGGCGACTTCAAAAAGGGAATCAAAATGCTGGAAGACAGAAAAGATGTGGTTATTAGGCAAGCGGATAAGGGAGGAGCCATAGTTATTCAGTCAAAGGCTGCCTACCAAGAAGAATTACAACGTCAATTGGATGATAAAGATACTTATCTTAGACTTGCAGGGAACCCAATTATTAAATATAAAGATGATCTAGCGTACTTGGTAGAAAAAGGAGTGAAGAAAGGTTTACTTAACAAAAAAGAAGGTAAATACCTACAGCCGTTGAGCTGTAAGATTCCAGTCATTTATACACTACC
Organism: Lithobates sylvaticus; assembly: GCA_028564925.1. Classification (NCBI taxonomy): domain Eukaryota; kingdom Metazoa; phylum Chordata; class Amphibia; order Anura; family Ranidae; genus Lithobates; species Lithobates sylvaticus. The sequence goes on along the minus strand of CM053032.1, from coordinate 150,784,452 downwards.
GAAGATTCATAAAGATAGGGAGAAACCTCCTGGAAGACCTATCGTCAACGGAATTAATTCTGTCGGAGCAAGAATTGGCGAGTATATCGACTGGTTTCTGCAGCCAGTTGTCAGAAAGACTAAGTCCTACCTGAGAGACACCAAGCACCTTATACAGTTACTTGACACCTTAGAATTCGATGATGGACCCATCCTTCTAGCCACAGCGGATGTGGCGTCTCTCTATACTATTATTAATCACGAAGAAGCGATCCAAGCCACTAAGTGGGCTTTGAAAGAACTGGGTGAATTGAAGACCAAACAAACAAGATTTTTGATGGAGTGCCTTAAATATAGCTTAGACCACAACTATTTTTGGCACAATAATCAATACTTTAAACAAATATGCGGTATTGCAATGGGAGCGAAATTTGCACCCAGTGTAGCCAACTTATACATGGCAGAGTGGGAGGAAGATGCGCTATATAAAAAGTGGCCCCAGCAACTGTTGCTTTTTAAACGATATATTGATGATATTTTAATAATCTGGGCCGGAGACAGGGATAGCCTGATTGATTTTAGTTTTTATTTGAACACAAACACTAAAAATATCAAACTGACTTTGGATATAAGTGACCAAAAAATTCATTTTCTGGACTTAGAGATCTGCAAAGAAGCTGGAAAACTTGTTACCCAGACATATTTTAAACAAGTAGATAGGAACAGCTATCTTCCGCTAGACAGTTGCCATTTTTCACCATGGCTTAACAATATCCCAAAGGGACAGTTTATCAGGTTGAGGAGAAACTGCACAAAACCAGGCGGAATTTATTGGGAATAGATTCATTCAAAAAGGATATAAGTGCAATTTTATCAAGGAGAAAATAGAAGATGTAGCCACTATGGATAGAGCGTTGCTAATCCAGGACAAGATTAAGGACAGTGAGTACACAGACATGGTACCCTGCGTCATGGACTATACTGTCCAACATAAGTATATAGAGAAAATTATGAAGAAACATTGGAATATCATCAAGGCCGATAGACACCTTGGAGCCATTTTACCAGATAAACCTAAAATATGTTATAGACGGGCCCCCACCTTAAGGGATCTGATTGCAAAAAATGTTCTCGATCCCCCTCCAGAAAAAAAGTTTTCCTTCTTCGAAGGAAAGGGGTTCTACCCATGTAAAACCTGCTATCTATGCAGACATACTAAAGAAAGTAAAAAGAAAAAAAATTGTTTCAAATCTACAGCTACTGGGAAAGAATACATGATCAAAGACTTTATATCCTGCCACACAGAGGGGGTAGTTTATCTCCTGGAATGCTCATGTAATATCCAGTATGTAGGAAGAACCAAGCGAGAACTTTGGCTTAGGTTAAGAGAACATACCCAAAGAATAAAAAAGGGTTATCCCAAACACAGTCTCTCTCGACACTTTGATCAGGTACATAATCGTGATCCCTCCTCATTGAAGGTGTGGGGTATCGAAAAATACAAGCCCCATTGGAGGGGTGACAACAAAATCAGAAAATTGAGCCAGGCAGAATCCCGTTGGATTCATGAGTTATCAACGCTATTTCCAACAGGACATAACGTAGAATTTGATTTGAACTGCTTCATCTCTAATTATTAACGCTGGCCATTGGTTTTATAACTTATTTACCACCTGAGAACCTGCCCTTTATTTTAATATCTGTTGATTAATTGTTAGGCTTTGTTTTTTGCTGAGTGTACCCTGTCACTCTTCTTGTCTTTTCAATGGTTCTATGTTAGAACATCTGTTTTATCTATGTGCGGTACTTACTTATATATTTGCCTATGAGTTTGATCCTTCTCTTGCCTTTTGTCGGTTTTATCTATTTATTCAGGTCCTGTCCTTATTGGCCGGTCTGTGGGTCAGAAACCCTATTCATTTATATCTAACATTTTTATACATTTTACTTATTTTTATATTTGGTTGAACACCACATTCACTCCATATATATTTATTAATTTTATCCAATTATTAATTCTACTATTTAACTACGGTTTTATTTGCCATTCCCGCTATTTACGCTTTTTAATTGGTCTCTTAACTGATCGTTTATTCACTCGTTACCTGCTAGCCCAATTAATTTATTGTCATTGGTTGGCAATTATTGTGCTAATTATTTTAGGAGGGAATTATCTTTAGAATTGGTCCCTTATTATTGCTTTATTTAATTTTTTCTACTTATAGAGGCGTATCTTATGGCATTTATGCTGTACAATGATTTACACACAGAGGCTTAACCTATGTCATTTTATCGTTTAATGTTTTAGATCCACCTTATGCACCAATTCTAGTCTGATCTTTGATTTTATCTATTTGACTAGCCGGTTAAACCATATATATCTGTTAGATATTATCCTCATCCTATTAGGTGCCGCCTGTTAGGTGCTACCTATTTATTACTCCGTCTGGTCAACTAGTGTGAAAATACATCTGCTGTGCCTTCTGGCCGTTATTCTTAATCATATGTTGTCCCCCTTCTCTTCGAATTGATGAGAAGCAATTTGATTGGATGCCTAGAGATCTATGTCCCCAGGGCGCTATGTTGGTGTCTTTGTAAGCCGAGAATGAACGAAAAATCCGTGCTGCTGTTGTTTCCAAACCCCTGTAGCCAGATGGCGCTGCACCAATTGTTCTCCATTTGTGTTAATAAATATTACATTAGGTGTAGTTTCCAGACCCCTATCGCTAGGTGGCGCTGCACCGATCGTTTTTTCCACATAAATTACTTTCTTTTTATGTATTTATATACACCCTCATAAAGATCCTACCTCATGTTCACATTAGCAAAAGACTGCATTTGCTGATATCTGCTTAGATTTGGTTTTTAATCAGTCCGCGCGGTTGCTAGGGCAACCGTTCGTATACTTAAGTCACCGCTGTTCACCCGGCTCTGAAAATCCTTTGAAGAAGTCACGTGGGCGTGACGCAACTAGTCAGGAGAATCAGAGTCTGGTGACGCTGTGTGTGGTCACGGCTGAGATCACACACAACCCTGCACATCGCTGTTTATTATCTGCTGTAACTGTGAGTGATTCATTTGTTTTTAATAAAATTTATATGGTTTACTGGACAATGGAGTCCCTCCTTCCCTCTCTTTTGCCCACATGCCGAGTTATGCATTGAGAAGAGGTAAGGAGCCACAAGAATCCGTTTGTTTGCTGATCGTTGGGATAATTACTGCTGTCCAGCTGGATCTAAGTAAGGCGTTTTTACCCTTACTCTGAGGTAAGGGGCTGGGGGAACTATTCTTATCGGGCACCTTTTGATCACGCATGGAGGAAACCACCTTTAAAAATACACGGCTACTAGGAGGATTCAACAGATTTTGAAATCTGCACCTATATGAATTACAGTGGACTGTTAAAGCATTAGTAATAGTGTATCACTGGACTTTCAGCATTTTGCACTTTAATTCCTTTTTTGCATTTTTTCACATGCGTTGTTTGCACAGTTCTTTGCACACACAGCATTGATTGTGATTTTTTTATTTATTTATTGCTTGGACTTTTATTACACCTTTTTATATATTTTTGCACTTTTATATTTATTTTTTTCACTTTTTTGCATGATTATACATGTTTACTTGAGGAATTTGTTTGTTCACTATTTTGATCTACAAGTGATCATTGCACAATTTTTTTGGGATATAAATGCACTTTATTTTTTGCACAGGACACTTTCTCACCATTGGATGTTTATATCAGTATCTTGATCAGTTATTTATTGTTATAGCACAGTTTATCACTTGATGCTATACATCACCATTGTAGTTATCAATCTTGAGACGCTTTGTTGGAAGCCGTCCTTTGGAGCTCTCCCTTAGGATTGTTATCCTTCCCAGCAGCAAGCGCCACATTCAATTTTAAATTTACATTTTTATCTGTCTTAGTGCCATATATTACCATGTAATTATTCTCTTAATTTATATTATTCTCTTAATTAATTTTATTAAGATATTTTTAGTGTCTGCGTCCCATTGTTATATAATTTTTCTATATATTCCCTTTAATGTGTCATTCTTAGTAATCATACACATGAACAGTAAAGGTGAGCATACACTTTACAATCTGATTGTACAATTTCTGCACAATCTTCCTTCGATTTACCAAAACTTTGTAATATGAGGACAAACCTAAACAATTCATTATCCAATTAGTAGTATCCAATCAGGCAGGCTGTTGTACTACATAGTTGGTGGTAGATCCAAAATATATTGTACAATCAGATAATATAGTGAATGGTAAGCCGGACATAGATCGATCAGTTTTTTTGATCAGTTAGTGTGTGATTGAAAAAAACCGATCCCCTCATCCACATAAGTGAGGTGGGTGGTGATTCGGCTGATGGGAACGGTGTGGGCGTTGTGTGTAAGGGATTGATCTGGAGCCTCCCCCTAACATGCTGATCTAATGCCGAGCTAATTGGAAGCTAACTCGAAAGCCCTGCACACGAGAACCCTTCCCAGATGAGCTACGTGACAGCGAGGTGTTTGCTGTGTGTGCGGCATGGTATAGCATAGCGCAGGCGGCCGATGCCTGGTCTGCTGCCCTGGTCTGTCTCATATGCCGCTATAGAGATCACAGAGTCCGGGACCTGAAAGAGCCCAGTGCCTGGAGCTCCGTGCCTGGAGGCAGTGTGAAGGAGTGACCGCAGGGAGAACGGAACTCACTGTGCCGGTGCAGTGAAGCCGGCGATGAACTCAGAGCAGGACGAATTCAGTGCAGGAACACAGCGAAGCGCGCTGCACCGCTACACTCCATAACCCCATAACTACCCATCGTAAGCTGCCTATGTCCTGGAAAACGGCTCAAGTGAAAGGCTGGCTGGTGTGCTGTGGCGACAGCGGGGGGGGGGGGGGGGGGGGTGAGTCAAAAAAAAAAAAAATTAATAGCTAATAACGGAGAAGTGACAGAAGATAGAGTTAAAAGGCACTTGTGAATATACATTGAATGGATGGACTGTATACATTATAACTGATATACAACTGATATACTGATTCTACAGATTGTACAGATTGTATAGCTACAGAGATGCATAGAGATTGCATAGAGATTGCATAGTGAATGCCTATTATCAAACTGAAATTAAACTCTGCTATCAAGTTCATTGCAAATAAATAACCCGCGCTAGAGATAAGAACCAATCTATAAAAGGCGGCTGCTAAAAGTGGGATACACACACATAGATAAATAGGGAATTGTATAAAGCTGCGCCAGTGAAACAAAAAAAATGATTAAAATAATAAAAAAGTATTAATACATCTGTATAATAAAATATGGAAATATTGTATGACCAGAATTAACAGTTTACACAATATAGTCTATGGCCACGGAGGAGCACATAGATAACAACCTAAAAAATAAAAAATATAAAATGAATAATATCCAAAAAGTCCACAATCTAATTGGAATTCAGTGCAAATAGTCCTGTTTGGTCCTAATTTGTGACTTCCATGTAAGATGATCCAAATTAGATAGAAGAAGAAAGCACCACAGTGACTATCTATCACTTAGACTGTGACATACAAGGTTGTGAGGCCCGACCACTGGATAAAATACACGCTTACCGAATGGCTAAGCTATATGGGCATATAAGCTCATATATATTGCTTTGGGTGGTGGGGCAGCCGCAGCAAGCGCGCTTCTCCCTATACAGGTGTATGCAGGCTCAGTGTGTAACCAGTAGGGAGAAGCGCGCTTGCTGCGGCCGCCCGACCACCCAAAGCAATTAGTGGGAATCTTCCTGGTGGAGTGGACAGAGTAGAGGGACCGTTCCTTTCTGGATGATCGTTTCTTGCCTGACTATTTACAACAGCTGATCCCTGTTCAGGAAGCTGCCTACTTTACAGCTTATATGCCCATACCGTCTTCTGTTTCTTCCGCTTCTTCTGCTTCTTCTGCTTCTGCTTCTGCACCTTCTTCCTTCATCCGATGTTGACACGACACACTCTCTGGCCTTAATGGCAGGGACACGTTGTGCGGCGACTTATATAGGGACAAGGGGCGGGGTCACCGGCTCATGTCACATTATGCCCCAGCATGCCCCAGCATCCTCCAGGACTGTGACATCATAAGAGGGCGGGTCATCATAAGGGAGGGTCATCAAAAGTCCGGCTGACTTCCGCCAAAACTCTGGCGGATTGTCCGCCGGAAAAGTCCGGGCGTGTGTGCGCAAGTACGCACATTCGGATAGTCCGGCGGACCTCCGCTGGAAATTCCGGCGGATTGTCCGGCAGATTAAGTCCGGCCGAAAAGTCCAATCGTGTGTACGTGGCATTAGTGACATTGTCAGTTAGACCCCCTTTCACACTGAAGGCGTTTTTTTTTCAGGCGCTAAAGGGCTGAAAATAGCACCTGTAAAGCTCCGGAAAAACACCTCCCCTGCAGCCCCAGTGTGAAAGCCGAGTGCTTTCACACTAGAGTGGTGCACTTGCAGGACTTTTGAAAAAGTCCTGCAAGCAGCATCTTTGGAGCCTTGGAGGAGCTGTGTATACAATGCGCTTTGACATCTGCAAATTAAACCCTTTCTTCGGCCGCTAGCGGGGGTGAAAAGCGCCGCTAAAAAGATGGTAAAGCAAAGGAAAATTGCATCTCCCCCACCCAGTGGTTTGCAGGCAGGGGTCCTATAAGTTAATGAAAGCCTCTAAAATTTAGGGGGCCCCCAGATATCTACCAACACCAAGGAAATGAGTGAGGGGTGCATAATACCCCTACAAAAAAAAAAAAAAAGTGAAAAGTGTAAATAAAGACACCACACATCTGTTATTAAAGAATAATAAAAAAAAAAAAAGTCCCACAATGTAAATCCATCACATTGTTCAGCAAAAAATATCCATGCATGCAGAGCCATGGTCAAATTTGGTAATGTCATTGCCCAAATGTGGCCAAATTGTCAGTAATCCCCCCTTGTTTAGATGGCTGGGGAATCCTGGTCAGTAAAAGAATGGGGCTGTCACTGGTTGCCAGGGACATGGCAGGTGCCGTTTCCTCAGCAATCATTGACAGGAATCATATATAGAAGCAGTAGAACCTCTCAGTCTGCCCCAGTGAGTTGTTTCTCCTCCTTGCGTCCTAAGCTGGATGCATGATTCCATTGGCATGGTCTTAGCGGGTGTGGGTGGAGGGTCCTGCTACTCCAGACAGTATGCCTGAGACCGGCAGAGCACACTGGAAGGACTGGTTTGGAAATGGGGGCTCACGCATGCGCAGTTATTGTTTCCATGTCATGCGCAGTTATTGTTTCCATGTCATGCGCAGTGATTGTGATGACTGATGGTGCACAAGACAGGGGTATCAGGGAATGGGAGGCGCCTGGTGATGGGGGTCACAGCTATGTAATGTACCCACCAATTGGCAGGATACACACCCATCTAATAGTGGCAGGTGACATTTTTAGATACTGGGGAACTATAGATGATACCTGGATGTGATACGAGATTTAACAATGCCTCTGATTAACATTATTCAGGAAAGTGGCCCTGGAAAGATGGATTTGGGCTATTCCAGGCTGACACAACTGCCTTAGCCTTTGTTGGTCTCTGGATATCACCTCAAAGCAAATATATTGCTCTGTTACTGGGTAAGCTATACATTAATTTGTGTATTTGCTATACTGTAGATCTAATTTACAATGCAGATCAGAATGACACTTTTTGTTTTTCTTGAAAATCAACCCCATGCAATTTTTTTTTTATATGTTTAGAGTCTTGCCATATATTATGTAAAGAACGTTGGTACATTTTGTTGGCGTAATATCTATAGGACATATGGTCAATAATCATTTATTTTAAAGAGCCACTTAGTTTAGGACAATAATAGCACTGATATTCACAAGGCATAGTCATTGATATGTAGGAGGTGTCAAAGCAGAATGAAACCCTCTCAATCAATATGAGCTATTTTTAATCCTTCTGCTGTTCGCATTAGTAAATGGATAGGAATGTATATTATATTTGCTTGTTCTAACTTTTTTTTTCTACATTTCTTCGGTTGCTTCCTGGCCTAGGCAACATGATGTCATACATCCCAGGAGTTTTCATGGGGCATTTTTCTTTCATCTGGAGGAAGATTCTCAGCTAAGCACACCCCCTGCCTTTGTGCCTGAGCTTAGGGCAGATGGATTTCAGGAAGAAAATGCTACATTAATCATTTGCCCCTATTCAAAATGACCATAGCCAGGAATGCTAGGGGGTGTTTTTTCCCACAAACCAACAACAGTAAAATCAGTGTGTATATGCAGTAAAACATGCTTGTTATACTCACTGTGGAACCTAAGGGGTTAATCTTCTGCATTGTGTTTAAAAGGCTGTTTGATCCTGTCTCCTCTGATCCTCACCTTCTTCCAGTGTCTCTAACTCATTTCCAGATATTATAGAGGTCAGGGGACAATCTGCACAAGCTCAGTTTGGTGTGTATTCCCAGGGAGTTTTTTTTTTTTTCTTGGGAGAGTACATGTGATCAGCACAGGGCCAATTAACACTGTCCAGACAGAGGGTCAGGGGTCCTGCAGTCTTATAGGACAGTGAGAGCAGAAAGAAAAATCCCCCTACAAGCTTTACCCAGACACTGATACAAGTCACAAGACTGCTATACACTGCTTATTAGAAAAGGTATTTAGCAGTTAATATTTACTAAAATGATTGCATGTCCATGTGGTGTGTACTGTGGGAGACCAGATATAGTGAATGCAGGCTCCTGGCTTTAGTAACACTTTAAAGCATGTAGACATGGATGGATGGATGGGGGGGGGGGGGGTTACTTTGAATATTAAAAATGAAGTAAAAAGCTTTTTCAGTTTGTGGTCCTCAGACACAGTTTAGTTCTCCTTTAAATGATTATGTGGCTAGACATCCCTAAATGCTTTTCTCTAGCTTACTCTATTTATTTATACATAATCGCTTTCCCCAAGCATTGATAGCACTCTTTAAAACATCAGTGAACCTACCATATATCTGGGTGGACTTGAACAGTTGGTTGGCCCCCACTGTAAGGTAATCCTCCCTCGTTGCTGAACATCCCTGTACTCACCCCAGAAGGCTTTATGCAGTGAACATACCCTGGTATGACTCTGGGACTATTGTGTATGATCATATAAGGGTGTGAATTTCTTTAAAAATCCAAAAAATGCAGAAGATATTGATAAATACACTATGATAATTGGGCACGTACTGTAATTTTTATGCTTTTAGATTTTATTTTGACATTTGTCATATAAATTGTCTCATGTAGTGTGGGTACCTTAAAAATGTGCCTAATAATATCTTTCTTCTATATTTAAAACTTAAACTGCTATGCTGTTGTAGATATGTACAGGTAGCTCAATGAATACAGGAAAAGAGATACACTGGTCAAAAAAGAATATGAATGTAAGAAAAAAAACTTACCTCCAGCAGAACATTTTGGGTATTTTATCTTCTTATTTTCACATGTTGCTTCCAGGCCCTTTTCTGGTACCATTCCTTCATCACATTCAAATTCAATGCTTTTCCCATTTTTAAGCTCAGTGCTTTTGTTGTAACGAATATTATTAGTAGCCATTTTCTTTTGTTGTAGAACACAGGAACCTAGAGGAATTCAGTACAAATATTTATATATTGTATGTTCAAAGAACTGGAAAGCAAAATATAATTTCATAATCTAATGCATTAATCAATGATTTGATGATTATCAAGACAATGTTATTTGAAGCCAAGTACGTGTCCCTACTGATTGGTAGTCAGGCTGAAAAATTGGTACAATAAAAACAAGTCACTAATGCAGATCTGTAATAAATTTAAATCCTAATTCTTGTTATAAAAACGTAGCCTTACAACTAATGGATTACTTGATCTTTGTTTATTTTTATTTCCTCCCTGTTAGGCCCCTTTCACACTGGGGCGGTGAGCCGCGGTGACGGTAAAGCAGCGCTATATTTAGCGCTGCTTTACCGTCGTTTTCACCGCGGTTTTCGGCCGCTCGCGGTGCGGTTTTACCCCCCGCGAGCGGCCGAAAAAGGGTTAAACACCCCCCGCAGAGCGCCGCCGTAGCCGCGGTATTGCCGCGGTAACCGCGGTATTGCCGCGGTTTTACCGCGGTCTCCCATTGTAATCAATGGGAAGGAGCGGTATAGGAGCGGTGAACACACCGCTCCTATCCCGCTCCAAAGATGCTGCTAGCAGGACTTTTTTTGCCGTCCTGCTAGCGCACCGCTCCAGTGTGAAAGCCCGCCGGCTTTCACACTGGAGTTAAAGGGGCAGGATTTTTTCATGCGGTGAACAGGCGCTATTTTTAGCGCTGCACCGCATGGAAAACGCCCCGGTGTGAAAGGGGCCTTAGAGGAGAATTGTCAGCCTGTATTTATTTTATTATTATTCATTTCAGGTACTTATATAGCACTGTCAATTTACGCAGCGCCATACATAAATATTGTACATTCACATCAGTCCCTGCCCTCAAGGAGCTTACAATCTAAGGTCCCTAACTCACATTCATACATACACATACTAGGGCCAATTTATACAAGATCCAATTAACCTACCAGCATGTCTGTTGGAGTGTGGGAGGAAACCAGAGTACCCGGAGGAAACCCACAAAGGCACAGGCAGTGGTGGGACAAGGTAATTCAGTGCCCAAGGCGAAGATGCCAAAATGCACCCCCCCCCCCCCCCCCCTCCTGAGCAGGGGCAGAGCTAGTTGAGGCATGTGCAGCACACCAAAACATATGTAATGGTTGCGGAGTACACCAGTATCACACACAGAGCCAATTAGATTGCTTTGATTATGACTTGGTTTACAGCCAATAAGGAGTAATAGCAATAATGGCTGCCCAAGGTTGATTTCTGAAGACTGTAAATGGAGCTCAAAAACTAGCTGAAGCTGACCTGGGCTTCTGTCAAATGGTCCTGCTGGAAATCCTCCATTGATCAGCGGGCTACAACGCTGATCGTTGTATTCTGATCAGTGGAGGAGTCCTGCTGTCAGAGTACAATAGAACAGAGGGGAGAGGGGGGTTTCTGAATCCACCTTGTTTGTGTGCATGCAGGGATCTATTCGTTTTTCTTCCAGCAGGCTGAAAAAAAAAAAAAAAAAACGAATAGTGTGTACCCAGCTTTAGACAATGTGTCAGGGAAAACATGTGCCATTCTTAGTAATCATACACATGAACAGTAAAGGTGAGCATACACTTTACAATCTGATTGTACAATTTCTGCACAATCTCCCTTCGATTTACCAAAACTTTGTAATATGAGGACAAATCTAAACAATTCATTATCCAATTAGTAGTATCCAATCAGGCAGGCCGTTGTACTACATAGTTGGTGGTAGATCCAAAATATATTGTACAATCAGATAATATAGTGAACGGTAAGCCGGCCATAGATCGATCAGTTTTTTTGATCAGTTAGTGTGTGATTGAAAAAAAACGATCCCCTCATCCACATAAGTGAGGTGGGTGGTGATTCGGCTGATGGGAACGGTGTGGGCGTTGTGTGTAAGGGATTGATCTGGAGCCTCCCCCTAACATGCTGATCTAATGCCGAGCTAATTGGAAGCTAACTCGAAAGCCCTGCACACGAGAACCCTTCCCAGATGAGCTACGTGACAGCGAGGTGTTTGCTGTGTGTGCGGCATGGTATAGCATAGCGCAGGCGGCCGATGCCTGGTCTGCTGCCCTGGTCTGTCTCATATGCCGCTATAGAGATCACAGAGTCCGGGACCTGAAAGAGCCCAGTGCCTGGAGCTCCGTGCCTGGAGGCAGTGTGAAGGAGTGACCGCAGGGAGAACGGAACTCACAGTGCCGGTGCAGTGAAGCCGGCGATGAACTCAGAGCAGGACGAATTCAGAGCAGGAACACAGCGAAGCGCGCTGCACCGCTACACTCCATAACCCCATAACTACCCATCGTAAGCTGCCTATGTCCTGGAAAACGGCTCAAGTGAAAGGCTGGCTGGTGTGCTGTGTCGACAGCGGGGGGGGGGGGGGGGGGGCGGTTGGGGTGAGTCAAAAAAAAAAAATGAATAGCTAATAACGGAGAAGTGACAGAAGATAGAGTTAAAAGGCACTTGTGAATATACATTGAATGGATGGACTGTATACATTATAACTGATATACAACTGATATACTGATTCTACAGATTGTACAGATTGTATAGCTACAGAGATGCATAGAGATTGCATAGAGATTGCATAGTGAATGCCTATTATCAAACTGAAATTAAACTCTGCTATCAAGTTCATTGCAAATAAATAACCCGCGCTAGAGATAAGAACCAATCTATAAAAGGCGGCTGCTAAAAGTGGGATACACACACATAGATAAATAGGGAATTGTATAAAGCTGCGCCAGTGAAACAAAAAAAAAATGATTAAAATAATAAAAAAGTATTAATACATCTGTATAATAAAATATGGAAATATTGTATGACCAGAATTAACAGTTTACACAATATAGTCTATGGCCACGGAAGAGCACATAGATAACAACCTAAAAAATAAAAAATATAAAATGAATAATATCCAAAAAGTCCACAATCTAATTGGAATTCAGTGCAAATAGTCCTGTTTGGTCCTAATTTGTGACTTCCATGTAAGATGATCCAAATTAGATAGAAGAAGAAAGCACCACAGTGACTATCTATCACTTAGACTGTGACATACAAGGTTGTGAGGCCCGACCACTGGATAAAATACACGCTTACCGAATGGCTAAGCTATATGGGCATATAAGCTCATATATATTGCTTTGGGTGGTGGGGCAGCCGCAGCAAGCGCGCTTCTCCCTATACAGGTGTATGCAGGCTCAGTGTGTAACCACACTGAGCCTGCATACACCTGTATAGGGAGAAGCGCGCTTGCTGCGGCCGCCCGACCACCCAAAGCAATTAGTGGAAATCTTCCTGGTGGAGTGGACAGAGTAGAGGGACCGTTCCTTTCTGGATGATCGTTTCTTGCCTGACTATTTACAACAGCTGATCCCTGTTCAGGAAGCTGCCTACTTTACAGCTTATATGCCCATACCGTCTTCTGCTTCTTCCGCTTCTTCTGCTTCTGCTTCTGCACCTTCTTCCTTCATCCGATGTTGACACGACACACTCTCTGGCCTTAATGGCAGGGACACGTTGTGCGGCGACTTATATAGGGACAAGGGGCGGGGTCACCGGCTCATGTCACATTATGCCCCAGCATCCTCCAGAACTGTGACATCATAAGGGGGCGGGTCATCATAAGGGAGGGTCATCAAAAGTCCGGCTGACTTCCGCCAAAACTCCGGCGGATTGTCCGCCGGAAAAGTCCGGGCGTGTGTGCGCAAGTACGCACATTCGGAAAGTCCGGCGGACCTCCGCTGGAAAGTCCGGCGGATTGTCCGGCGGATTAAGTCTGGCCGAAAAGTCCAATCGTGTGTACGTGGCATTTGTGACATTGTCAGTTAGACCCCCTTTCACACTGAAGGCGTTTTTTTTTTCAGGCGCTAAAGGGCTGAAAATAGCACCTGTAAAGCTCCGGAAAAACACCTCCCCTGCAGCCCCAGTGTGAAAGCCGAGTGCTTTCACACTAGAGTGGTGCGCTTGCAGGACTTTTGAAAAAGTCCTGCAAGCAGCATCTTTGGAGCCTTGGAGGAGCTGTGTATACAATGCGCTTTGACATCTGCAAATTAAACCCTTTCTTCGGCCGCTAGCGGGGGTGAAAAGCGCCGCTAAAAAGATGGTAAAGCAAAGGAAAATTGCATCTCCCCCACCCAGTGGTTTGCAGGCAGGGGTCCTATAAGTTAATGAAAGCCTTTAGTTTTTAATTTAGGGGGCCCCCAGATATCTACCAACACCAAGGAAATGAGTGAGGGGTGCATAATACCCCTACAAAAAAAAAAAGTGAAAAGTGTAAATAAAGACACCACACATCTGTTATTAAAGAACAATAAAAAAAAAAAAAGTCCCACAATGTAAATCCATCACATTGTTCAGCAAAAAATATCCATGCATGCAGAGCCATGGTCAAATTTGGTAATGTCATTGCCCAAATGTGGCCAAATTGTCAGTTATCCCCCCCTTGTTTAGATGGCTGGGGAATCCTGGTCAGTAAAAGAATGGGGCTGTCACTGGTTGCCAGGGACATGGCAGGTGCTGCTTCCTCAGCAATCATTGACAGGAATCATATATAGAAGCAGTAGAACCTCTCAGTCTGCCCCAGTGAGTTGTTTCTCCTCCTTGCGTCCTAAGCTGGATGCATGATTCCATTGGCCTGGTCTTAGCGGGTGTGGGTGGAGGGTCCTGCTACTCCAGACAGTATGCCTGAGACTGGCAGAGCACACTGGAAGGACTGGGCATGTTTGGAAATGGGGGCTCACGCATGCGCAGTTATTGTTTCCATGTCATGCGCAGTTATTGTTTCCATGTCATGCGCAGTGATTGTGACGACTGATGGTGCACAAGACAGGGGTATCAGGGAATGGGAGGCGCCTGGTGATGGGGGTCACAGCTATGTAATGTACCCACCAATTGGCAGGATACACACCCATCTAATAGTGGCAGGTGACATTTGTATATACTGGGGAACTATAGATGATACCTGGATGTGATACGAGATTTAACAATGCCTCTGATTAACATTATTCAGGAAAGTGGCCCTGGAAAGATGGATTTGGGCTATTCCAGGCTGACACAACTGCCTTAGCCTTTGGTGGTCTCTGGATATCACCTCAAAGCAAATATATTGCTCTGTTACTGGGTAAGCTATACATTCATTTGTGTATTTGCTATACTGTAGATCTAATTTACAATGCAGATCAGAATGACACTTTTTGTTTTTCTTGAAAATCAACCCCATGCTAGTTTTGTTTATATGTTTACAGTCTTGCCATATATTATGTGTAGCGCTACCCCCAGTTAAGAGAGCCGCTGGTTTGTTTTGGGTCCCTGAGTACAGCTCCACCAACCCCCGGCAATTTGGCTCTACCCGCTCTGGCACAGTTAGTAAGGGGGTACGTCCCTATGCACATAAAACTTAGCTTATACTCTAAGTGTAATTGGTATGAACTCACAAGCAGACTGCTGAAATAAGAATAACTGGCTTTACTTTTGTCAGTAAGGAAAAAGAATAGCAACATGCATTTGAACATATATCTTACAATACTTTAGCAGGTCCCTGCAATATGCACTTTAAACATGTACACAGGTATATCAATCTAACAGTGGGGAGACGGAGCGCCAAGTGTGGCGACCGTCTGCTATACACCCCTGAGGTGCAATAAATCTATCTGCGCCTACCTAACGGACCAGGCCTGATCCCTAGTAATAGAGCTCAGTCCTTGTACTAGTACAGTGTTCTTCACCGGCAATAAATCTGTAGAGGTGGTGCACATGTAGCTTTAAATGGTGTCATTTGTAATCCACAAAAAGTAACATTGCTGCTCTGAGGTAAATTGCGCCTAGGCAGTTCAGTAGGCATAAAACTTGTGTGTCAATGCAGGATTGAGCCTACAGGCTCTCTCACCAATCCTTGGGGTACCGTCCTCCGATCCGGTCCCTCTAATGGCGGCTCTGGTCTCTTCAATGGCGGCGTCCGGTCTCCTCAGTCACAGCCCCGCGCTCCGGTCATCAGCTCCGTCCGACCGACTGTAGGGGGAAGTCTCCGCTCCGCTGCTGTGGATTCTGAGGGGTGAGAGTCTCACTCCATCTGCTGCAAGGCCCAGGCTTCAGGCCTTCAGCTCCGGTCCGCACAGGTGTCTCTGCTGGCTGCAGTCTCCGCGTCACACGCTCTGTCAGCAGAGGCAGGCCAGTCCTGTCAGGCCTCAGAAGAGGAAGTGTCCCAAGAGGAAGAGGCGGTCTCCGCTCTTCCCTTTTATAATCTCCCCCAGCAGCCTCCCGGGCGGAAGTCAGCAGCCCGGGGGCCTGGGGAATCATGGGAGATGTAGTCTCTACCAGAAAAAGGGGTAGAACCCCGCTACACACTCCCCCCACTTTGAATCTTTGGTCCCCAAAGATAGTGCTCAAATTACAGACTTTTTCGGGAACAACATTTTCACATAATTTGGACAGAGGAGCTTCCCACCAATTGGCATGAGATGGGGAGCTGTCCTGTCGACAGGTCACTTCAGTGTGTGCAACCTGCTTAACTGTGCCAGAGAGTGAGCTAGGGTTGCCCTCCACCAAATGAACAGCGGAAGGGTCAGGGCTTTCAGCACTTCTCCTTGCTGTAGTAACAGAGTCCTCTGAACTTTCTCCCATCTTGGGGTAAGTTAACTTCTTGGGAGGCTTCACAACTCTGCGAGCTCTCTGTTCTCTTGGAACTTCTTCAGGAACACATTCTGGCAACATCTCTGGTTCTGGAACATCTTCTTCTTGTTCTGGGTAGAGACCAGGGATATCTTCCCAGCACTCAGGCACATCACTGAATGGCACAAACTCTGTGGCTTCTGGGTTCAATGTGTTATCTTCCACATCTTCAGTAGGTGGAAGATCTATGGCAGAACTTCCTGGAGTTGAGGAAGGCCATAGCCATTCAAGTTCTCCTCTTTCTTCCTCAGGTTGGGGGTCCTGTCCACCCCTAACTTGGGATGTCTGAGACCTAGTGTTAGGCCTGGGGGTATCCAGAATGGAAACAGATTCAGGTACATCTCTTACTGGAGGCATTCTGACTGCTTCAGTGAGTGGGAGCAAATGATTCCTATGCCAGGTCTTCAAAGGCCCCAATCTTCCTTCTGGCTTCAACTTGTAGACAGGCAATCCTGGAAGTTTTCTACAGATGATATATGGTTCTGATCTCCATCTATCAGCAATCTTGTGTTTCCCAGGGATTCCTAGGTTGCGTAACAGTACACGGTCCCCAGGCTGTAGGTCCTGTACTCTAACTTTCAAATCAAAGTTCCTCTTATTTCGGGCCCCCCTCTGGTTAGAGGCCGCTTGAGCTTTTTCATAAGCTATCTTCAGACTGCGCCTCAGTCTGTCCACATATCCCTTGTGGGAGGCAGCTGAGGCATGGTCCAAAGAAATTCCAAAGGCCAAATCCACTGGCAATCTTGCTTCTCTCCCAAACATAAGTCGGTAAGGGGAGAAACCTGTCACATCACTTGTGGTGCAGTTGTAGGCATGCACCAGAGCTGATATGTGTTGACTCCAATGTTGCTTCTTCTCTGTTTCCAAAGTTCCTAACATGTTCAATAGGGTCCTGTTGAACCTTTCAGGCTGGGCATCACCTTGAGGGTGATATGGTGTAGTTCTAGTCTTCTCTACTCCCAGAGAATCTAGTAGCTTCCTGATCAGGCGACTCTCAAAGTCCCTTCCTTGGTCTGAATGGATTCTCTGTGGCAGTCCATAGTGAACAAAGTACTTCTCCAAGAGTACCTTGGCTACTGTAGAGGCCTTCTGGTCCTTGGTTGGGAAAGCCTGAGCATAACGAGTGAAATGGTCGGTTACCACCAGAACATTTCCCAATCCGCTCAAATCGGGTTCAAGGCAGAGAAAATCAATGCATACCAGATCCATTGGGCCTTCACTCTGTAGGTGGCCCATTGGGGCAGCTTGATGGGGTAAAGTCTTTCTCTGAATGCATCTTGCACAGGAATGGCAATACTCCTCCACTTCGGCCCTCATGCAGGGCCAGTAAAACCGGTCTCTGACAAGTTGGAAGGTTCTCTCTGCTACTAAGTGACCATGCTGGTCATGTAAGGCAATCAGCACAGTCTCTCGATGCTTTTCTGGGAGAAACAACTGCCACTTGTCTTCTGGGCCATCAGAGGGGCCCCTTCGGTAGACTACCCCCTGATGCACCTGTAACTTGTCCAACTCTCTCCTCAGTAGGCGAGCTTCTTTAGAAGGGTGAAGGCGAAGTCCCTCTGGACTCTTGTCCTCCAGGGCTTCCAGGACCAATTTCCCCATGGGATCTTCCAATTGGTCACACCTCAGCTCCTTCTTGGACAGCTTCGGCAGACACTCTTCTGCCAGTTGAGTTACCCCACAGTAACACTTTGGGACTCCCACTGTGGTAACTCCTATTTCTTCAGCTCTGGATCCTCCTCTGGCTTGGAGTTCAGCCCCTTGACAAAGGGCTCGCACTCCATCTGGTGCCACTTGGGTCCAGTCTTCCCAGTCATCGACCATGACATGGGATCTTCGGGACAGGGCATCTGCATCCCTATTTCCAGCCCCTGGTCTGTACTTGAGGCTGAAATTGAATCCAGACAACGCCGCCAACCATCTGTGTCCAGTTGCATCCAGCTTGGCGGTGGTGAATAGATAAGTCAAGGGGTTGTTATCTGTCTTTACAGTAAACTCGGCCCCATACAAATAGTCTCTCAACTTGTCAACAACTGCCCATTTGAGGGCTAAGAACTCCAACTTGTGGGTGGGATAGTTCTTCTCGGAGGGGGTCAGGCTCCGGCTCACATAGGCCACTGGTCGTAGCTGGTCTTCATACTCCTGGTAGAGTACTCCACCTAGGCCCTCATGGCTGGCATCAACATGTAGCTCATAGGGTCTAGTGGGATCAGCGTAGGCCAAAACTGGGGCTGTGGTGAGACTTCTCTTCAAGGTTCTGAAAGCCTCTTCACACCTTGAATTCCACTGGTCTTTGACCGACTCACTGGACCTCCTAGGCCCCATTCCATCCTCCTCTCCTTCTGTCTTCAGCAGCTCGTTGAGGGGTTTGGCAATGCGGGCAAATCCATCCACAAACCTGCGGTAGTAGGAGCAGAACCCCAAGAAAGACCGAAGTTCTGTAACTGTTGTGGGCCTTGGCCACGAAGTAACTGCCTCCAGCTTCTCAGGGTCTGTAGCCACTCCTTTTTCAGACACTATGTGTCCCAGATAGTTCACAGAAGACTGATAGAACCGACACTTCTCTGGAGAAAGTTTAAGTCCCTCTTCACTGAGCCTCTTCAGTACTTTCTCCAATCTGGCTTCATGTTCTTCCAAAGTCTTTCCAAAGACAATGACATCATCCAGATACACAAGGACTTCTATGAGGTTCATGTCTCCAACAGTCCTTTCCATTAGGCGTTGAAACGTAGCAGGAGCTCCAGATAGGCCCTGGGGCATCCTGTTGAACTCAAAGAATCCCACTGGGGTTATGAAGGCAGTCTTTTCTCTATCCTCTGGATGCATGGGGATTTGGTAATACCCACTCTTGAGGTCCATCACACTGAACCACTTAGCTCCAGATAAACTCTGCAAGGCATCTTCTATCCTTGGCGTGGTGTACTGGTCAGGAATGGTCCTCCTGTTGAGAGTTCTGTAGTCAATGCACAGTCTCAATGACCCATTCTTCTTTCTGACTACCACAATTGGGGAGGCGTAGGGGCTTCTGGACTCCCTAATCACTCCCGTCTTCTTCAATTCCGCAAGCTGCTCCCTCAGATCCTCCAGATCTGCTAGCGGGACTCGCCTCACTCTTTCTCTGAATGGCTTGTCCTCTTGCATGCGGATTCGGTGGGTGGCACTCCTTGCACACCCCACATCAAACTCATCTTTTGAGAAAATCTTCTCCCATCTGGTCAGCTGGGCCTTGGCTCTCTCTCTCCAAGCTCCAGGTAGGTTTGGGTTTTCCATGGAGAGTTTCTTCCAAACATCTTCACTTTCACCCGTCCCCTTCACTTCTGACCAGCCAACTGGGACAGCAGGACTCACCTGTCCCAGAAGCATCCTGGCAGGGATCTCCACGGGCTGCTCCGTGGGGTTCCTCACACTGACAGGGACTCTTCCTCTAGCCTTCTTCAGGTCCTTCAGTGAAATTACTTCTGGTATCACTTCCAGACCTGAGTGACCCTCCATTGGGTCAGGTTCCAGCATTACAAAGGGGCCAGGCTGCTCCCAAGTAAGTTTCACCGTGGCTCTCATGCAGGTCACCTCTCCAGGCTGTAACACTGCTCCTTCTTTTCCAAGCCTCCATACCCGTCCTATCCCCTCACTTGGGGTCTTCTGCTCTAGGACCAACCGCTGATAGGCTGCCTTCAGCATGGGATGGATCTTGGGAGTTGAAAGATTCTCTTTCTTCACCAGGGGGGTCAGAAGCCTTCTGACTAGGTCCGTGTTCGTCCCTATGATCAGGGACGTCTTGCTGGTTCCTGGTGGGCGGGGACACACCACTGCTAAGGTGTCAAACACTTCAGACTTCCCAGCTACGGATGGGTCAAACGTCAATCTGATGGGTAAGTATCCATCATAGGGGAAACTCTGAGTTCCCAATCCCCTTATCTCCAACTCTTCTATCTTCTGTATTGGTGTCATGAACTAAGTACTCACCGAGGCCAAGATGCCGAGAGCGGTTGCCCTTGCGACTCGGCGCCCACTGCCCTGAAGGTGACACAGGGACGGTTGGCACCAAGAGGCACAAGCCACCGGTGGGATGGTGACCAGGCGGGGCTCCTGATGTTGTAGAGTAGGGTAGACTGGAGCAGGTTAGTGCGTCCACGAAGTCCTAGTTGAGATACAGCAAACAGACTGGGGATCAAACACAGGCAGGTTAGGTAAATGCAGGCCGAGGGTCAAACACTGGTAGATTAGGTACAAAGGTATCCTTGAGCAGGAGAGTCCAAGGCAGGCTAGGGATCAAACACTGGCAGGTTCAGAAGAGAGAGTCCAAGGTACAGGCCAAAAGGTCCAGGGCAGGAGAAGGTAACAAATCCAAGTAGGCAAGCAAAAGATCAAGGGCAGGAGAAGGCAGAGTAGTCAGGACGATCCGGGTTTGGCAACAGGTAAGACAATCTTCAAGGGTCAAGTACAGGATACAAACAGGAAGCAGCTGTCAGACGAACCAGCGTCTGTCTGGGCACAGAGGCCCTCCTTTTATAGGGCCGTTGAGGTCACATGAGGTGATGCCGCGCTACTGCGCATGCGCGCGCGCCGCTTGGCGGGAACACGAGTGCGCACGCGCCGCCGCATCTTCTCCCTGTCACTGGCTATGAGCCGGGAAGCTGAACCCGTGCGCCTGCGCACTAGCGTGCGCAGCGGACGGAAGCCCTGACAGTGCCCCCCCCTGAGGGGCGGCCTCCGGACGCCCAGGCTCTCCATCAACTCAGGGTGTTCTTGTCGGAAGATCTTGATTAATCTTGGGGCATGGAAGTTTTTGGATGGTTCCCAAGAATTATCCTCCGGTGGATAGCCCTTCCATTTTACTAAAAATTGAAGCTGACGACCCACCTTCCTGCAGCCGAGTAACGACTCTACCTCGTATTCTTCCACTCCATCAATTGTTATAGGTGGAGGAGGAACTTCTTCTCTGTTTGGAAAAGGACTGGGGACCAAGGGTCTCAGTAGGGAAGCATGAAATACTGGGTGTATTCTGTAGGAACTGGGTAAGGCGAGTTCAAAAGCTACAGGGTTTACCATCTTCTTTATTTCGAACGGTCCAATGAACTTGGGACCCAACTTCTTTGCAGGACACGCGATCTTAAGATGGGTAGTTGCCAGCCATACCTTCTCTCCAATCTTGAAATGAGGATTTTCCTTCCTCCCCCTGTTGTGATACTTTTTGTATCCCTCCTGGGCGTGTTGCATGGCGTCCTGAAGTCTTTTGAAGTTGGTTTGAATGTAACTTATCCGTTCTTGTACAGCGGGCACCCGTGATTCAGAGACAACATTAGGGAGGAAAGATGGATGAAACCCAAAGTTAGCCCAAAACGGAGTCTGATTTGTGGTCGAATGGGAAGAGTTATTATATGCAAATTCTGCAAAAGATAATAGAGAGGACCAGTCGTCTTGTGCGGAAGAACAGAAACATCGTAAGTATTGTTCAAGAGTTTGATTAGTGCGTTCAGTTTGTCCATTACTTTGTGGGTGGTAGGCAGATGAAAGACAAATGTTGATATCCAAGGTTTTGCAAAGTTCTTTCCAAAATTTTGAGGTGAATTGTGGGCCCCTATCCGAGACGATGCTCCTGGGTACCCCATGGAGTCTAACAACCTCCTTGACAAAAATGTTGGCGGTCTCCAGGGCAGAGGGGGTGCCGATCATGGGCAAAAAGTGACTCATTTTGGACAGCCGATCCACTACCACTAGGATAGTAGTGAAGCCTTGTGATGGAGGTAATTCCACGATGAAATCCATCGAGATGTCAGCCCAAGGTCGTTCTGGGATGGGTAGAGGCCTTAGTAACCCCCATGGCCTTGCTCTAGGACCCTTATTTCGTTGACATGTAATACAGGAGGATACGTATTTTTGGCAGTCACTTCTCCAGCCTGGCCACCAAAAGGTGCGAGAGATATGTTCTGCTGTTTTCCGTACCCCAAAGTGCCCAGCTAGTTTATGATCATGTAGAGCTTTCAGGACTACAGGTCTCACCTCTGTAGGGACGAAGATCTTGTCTTGGAGCCAGAATAAATTTTCACGTCTCTCTAGGGTGTCCAGAATGGGATCCTTGCAGTGAGCCGAAGCGGTGGATAGAGTGGAGATCAGGTCAGTAGGTGTGAGTAGTAGAAAGTTCTGAGGAGTAAGAATGGTGCTGGGTTCTGATACCTGCGAGGACTCTGGGAAGACACGGGATAGAGCGTCTGCCTTGCCGTTCTTTGATCCTGGCCGATAGGAAATGTGGAATGTGAACCTTGAAAAGAAGAGTGCCCAACGGGCTTGACGGGGTCTTAAGCGTTTAGCAGTGCGAAGGTATTCAAGATTTTTATGGTCTGTAAAAATGGTAATTGGATGGACTGCTCCTTCGAGGAGGTATCTCCACTCCTCCAGCGCGGATTTAATGGCCAATAGCTCCCGATCGCCAACGTCATAGTTCTTCTCGGCCGGATTGAGCCTTCGGGAGGCGAAGGCCACTGGGTGCAGCAGGGCTTTCGGCCCATGGCGTTGGGAGAGGATGGCGCCTGTGGCTGACTCCGAGGCGTCCACTTCCAGAACAAAAGGTAGCAGTGGGTCTGGGTGCCGTAGGATAGGAGCAGACGTGAAGAGGGTCTTTAGTTTGACAAAAGCTTCCTGGGCCTCCTGGGACCACTGGAAACGGCTGTGTAGGCGGGTCAGTTGGGTGATGGGGCTCACAATAGCAGAGAAACCGGCGATGAACCTCCTGTAAAAATTGGCAAACCCGATGAATCTCTGTACGGCTCTTTTATCCTTAGGAGGTGGCCAGTCTACCACTGCCTTGACCTTTTGTGGGTCCATGGAGGTGCCTGTAGTGGAGATGATGAACCCCAGAAACTGTACGGTAGATCTTTCAAACTCGCATTTCTCAGCTTTAAGATAGAGCTGATGGGCTCTGAGGATGGTGAGGACCTTTCTGACGTGTTCCCGATGTAGCTCCAGAGTAGCTGAAAAAACGAGAATGTCGTCTAGGTATACGACTAAAAAGTCATCCAAATATTTTCTAAAAATGTCATTAACCAGGTGCTGAAAAGTGGCTGGAGCATTACATAGGCCAAATGGCATCACCAAGTATTCATAGTGGCCAAAGCGAGACCTGAAGGCCGTCTTCCACTCATCCCCTGCACGGATTCTAACAAGGTTGTAGGCACCCCTTAAGTCGAGTTTAGAGAAAACTTTAGCTGACCGGAACCGCTGGAGGAGTTCAGGAATAAGTGGTAGAGGATATCGGTTCTTGATAGTGATTTTATTAAGTTCTCGATAATCAACGCAGGGCCTGAGTGAACCATCTTTCTTTCCAACGAAGAAAATACCAGCCCCTGCTGGAGAGGTGGATGGCCGGATAAAGCCCTTCTCGAGATTCTCATCAATATAGGCCTTGAGGGCCTTTAGTTCGGTCTCTGACAGAGGAAATATGCGCCCAAAAGGAATTGCGGAGCCTGTGAGCAATTCGATGGGGCAGTCATAGGCCCGATGTGGTGGTAGATGGTCGGCCTTCTTTTTGTCAAAGACATCTTTAAAGTCCTGATAGACCGGGGGAATGTGTTGAAGATTCTCTGATGTCGAGATAACCGATAGGACAGAGCAGGGAGTTGGAGAGATGCAGTGTTGGTGACAATATGGTGATGAGAAGGAGACCTCCTTCCTATTCCAGTGAATTTGAGGGTCATGAGCTTGTAGCCAAGGGAGTCCAAGGATAATTGGAAACATAGGAGAAGATATAAGATCAAACCGTAGAAACTCTTGGTGGCCGGAATCTGTGGTGGTGAGGATAGGTGAAGTCTCCTGAGTTACTGGACCAGACTGTGGAAGGGACCCATCAGCTAAATGGACCAATAGAGGATTTGCCTTGTTGAAGCAAGGAACGTGCCATTCCTTGGCGATAGAGATATCCAGGAAGCAGCTGCAAGCCCCTGAGTCAATCACGGCTGGTAGCCGGATCTTCCTTCCCGCTAGCTGTAGGGAAACAGAAAGAGTCACATAAGTTTGGGTCCGATTGACGGCTTGACAATTCATGAAAGGCTGAGGTGGCAACTTACTAGGCCGGATGGGACAATTCAGGAGGAAATGTCCTGAACCCCCACAATAGAGGCACAGATTGGATCTCCGTCTTCGTTGCCGTTCTTCCTGGGTAAGACGGGGACGGACTAAACCCAACTGCATTGGTTCCCCTTCAGGGGCCGATGGACCGGATGGGACGGTCGGATAGGCAGCTGGCATCCTTGGGGAAACCCATATTGGTCGGGACCCTTGTATACGTTCTGAGCGACGTTCCCGCATACGTCGATCCAGTTTGGTGGCTACCTGGATCAACTCCTCCAATGAAGTAGGAGGCTCCACCCGGGCTAACTCGTCCTTCAGACTCTCCCTTAATCCCAGTCGATACTGGTAGAGGAGGGCTGCCTCATTCCAGGTGGTATCGGCAGACCATTTGCGGAACTCCGCCGTATAGTCCTCTACAGGCCTTTTACCCTGGGAGAGGGTATGCAGGGTGGCCTCAGCCGTGGCCTTACGTTGGGGGTCATCGTAGAGTTGGCCCATTGCTTCAAAGAATGTATCAACAGTATTAAGGAGAGGGTTCCTTTGTTCCATGAGACCATGGGCCCAAGATTGGGGTTCCTCGGATAGAAGGGAGATGATAAACCCGACTTTGACAATTTCTGAGGAGAAGGTTCGGGGTTGCAGGGCAAGGTACAGGGAACAAGCATTTTTGAAGGACCTGAACTTCCGGCGATCACCCGAAAATCGTTCTGGAATTGGTACCTTGGGTTCAGGCACGGCCATCATCATGGCAGGTGGAGGTTGAGCCTGAGGTGCAGAAGTCCCACTAGTAGACCCGGAAGCTGAACTTGCTAGAGGGGCGGCCGTGGTCAGTTGTTGGAGTCGAGTATCGACTTGAGCATAACCTTCCTGTAGTTTCTGTACCGCTTCCGTGAGGGCAGACACCTGCTGACATAACATGTCCAGTGGGGAAACCGCTCTGTTGGCCTCTGTCATGGCTGGTTCGTACTGTCATGAACTAAGTACTCACCGAGGCCAAGATGCCGAGAGCGGTTGCCCTTGCGACTCGGCGCCCACTGCCCTGAAGGTGACACAGGGACGGTTGGCACCAAGAGGCACAAGCCACCGGTGGGATGGTGACCAGGCGGGGCTCCTGATGTTGTAGAGTAGGGTAGACTGGAGCAGGTTAGTGCGTCCACGAAGTCCTAGTTGAGATACAGCAAACAGACTGGGGATCAAACACAGGCAGGTTAGGTAAATGCAGGCCGAGGGTCAAACACTGGTAGATTAGGTACAAAGGTATCCTTGAGCAGGAGAGTCCAAGGCAGGCTAGGGATCAAACACTGGCAGGTTCAGAAGAGAGAGTCCAAGGTACAGGCCAAAAGGTCCAGGGCAGGAGAAGGTAACAAATCCAAGTAGGCAAGCAAAAGATCAAGGGCAGGAGAAGGCAGAGTAGTCAGGACGATCCGGGTTTGGCAACAGGTAAGACAATCTTCAAGGGTCAAGTACAGGATACAAACAGGAAGCAGCTGTCAGACGAACCAGCGTCTGTCTGGGCACAGAGGCCCTCCTTTTATAGGGCCGTTGAGGTCACATGAGGTGATGCCGCGCTACTGCGCATGCGCGCGCGCCGCTTGGCGGGAACACGAGTGCGCACGCGCCGCCGCATCTTCTCCCTGTCACTGGCTATGAGCCGGGAAGCTGAACCCGTGCGCCTGCGCACTAGCGTGCGCAGCGGACGGAAGCCCTGACAGTAGGAGATGGACCAACTAGCTCCTCTGGGTAGGGCCTAGTTGATGCTGTCCTCTTCTTTGGACTCTTTGCTTTACCAGCACTTGATTTGCACTTGCTCCTTTCTTGAGCCTGGTATGCATTGATTTTCTCCCTCTTACTGGGAGTGTGAACCCGTTGAGGGATATTGTTATCTCTCACTTGCAAGGGTTGTTGCTTTGGGGTGCTGTGTCCCTTCAGAGGGGTCTTGCCCCCTTTCTCTGGAGTGCACCTTGGTTGAGGATCCCTGGGTTCCTTCCGAGGGGTTTGGTCTCCTCGCTTTCTCTTCCTGCTGTGCTTCTTGGAGCTCACTGAAGGTGATGGGCACCCGGTTGACTCCTTCACCGGGGCCCTTTTGGCGTTTCCCGCCGGCTGGCGGCTTTCGGCCTTCTTCTTCTTGGGACTGGAACATACAGCTGCAATATGACCAATTCCTCCACAATTAAAGCAAATCATCTCACTGTGGTCAGGTGGGGATGCTGGTGCTGGAACAGCTGGAAACAATTCCCTCCTGGTTGTTTCCTTCTTGGGACTGGGCGTCTCTTTCGCCACTAGAGACGTCAGTATCTCCATCATCTGGGACATCTGCAACTTCAGGGCATCTACCTCTGTGTCTCTTTCAGGGGTTAAGGCCGTCCTGACCGTGGCCACTGGAAACTTTGTAGACCCCATCACCTGCTTCTCCTTTTTCTCTTCCAACATGGCCTCTTCTTCTCTGACCATTCGGATGAGGTCAGGGTAGTCCAGGCTCTTCCCATCCTGGCGGGTACGTAGAATTAGTGCGACAGGGTCCAAGGGTTGGGCTCCCCTCATCACCTGCTGGGCACGGGCTTCATCTACCTTCCCTGGATCTATCCCCTTCTTCAGGATAATCCTATGCAGGATCTTGTCTATGCGTCCCATGTACTCTGACAGCTTCTCCCCTGTCTTCTGGTAACAGTGTTCCAGTTGATAGGTAAGTTCTGTGACTTTTTCTGTCCCACCAAACACACCTTCCAGGATGTCTATGTAGTCCTGGGCAGTGCAATCCTTTTTACTCGTCTTCAGATTGCGTATGGCCTCTAAGGCAGGTCCTTTTAGGCTCTCAACAATCCTTTGCTTCTTTCTGCCTTCTGAGACCTCCCATTCTTCTAGGGCCTGCGTGGCACCATCTAACCACTCTTCAAATCCCTCTTCTCCCGAGGGTACAGGTGTCCT
This sequence comes from Lithobates sylvaticus, assembly GCA_028564925.1. Taxonomy (NCBI): domain Eukaryota; kingdom Metazoa; phylum Chordata; class Amphibia; order Anura; family Ranidae; genus Lithobates; species Lithobates sylvaticus. Next base: position 150,757,197 of record CM053032.1, on the reverse strand, counting down.
CCCTGAAAACATCCGGAGTTTCCTGTATCCCGACATTGGGTAGTCCCCGGGGTCTCTTCTGCACTGGGTCACAATCTCCCCTAGGACAGCACACAGTTCTGCACTAAGAGTAGTGTGTGCGGGTGCGGGACTTTCCGCGCCCTTCTGCTCCTCCTTCTTTGGGGATAGAATGGCTTTCATAGGAGAACCTTCTCCCTTGCGCGGCAGCGCATGCAGCACTTGATAGGCCTGACCATTCGGTGCTTGTATGCTCTGGCTCCTGAACTGCTCTGGAGTCTCTTCCTTCCACTCTATTAAGGCGTATGTGTACCCAGCATCATTTCTCATGTCCATTATCCATGACTTCTGGCATGGGGATAATGACATTATGAGCTGCTTGACTGCCTCTCTCTGCCACATCCCTGGCAGTTCAATGACTGCTGCTGCGGCTGGGTCAGCGGCCCATGTTGCGGACCACCGTCCCACTTCTATTGGGTCCATGCCGGCACCTTCTGGCGGCTTTTCCCGCTGACTCAGGATCCCGGATTACGAGCCCCCACGTGTAGCGCTACCCCCAGTTAAGAGAGCCGCTGGTTTGTTTTGGGTCCCTGAGTACAGCTCCACCAACCCCCGGCAATTTGGCTCTACCCGCTCTGGCACAGTTAGTAAGGGGGTACGTCCCTATGCACATAAAACTTAGCTTATACTCTAAGTGTAATTGGTATGAACTCACAAGCAGACTGCTGAAATAAGAATAACTGGCTTTACTTTTGTCAGTAAGGAAAAAGAATAGCAACATGCATTTGAACATATATCTTACAATACTTTAGCAGGTCCCTGCAATATGCACTTTAAACATGTACACAGGTATATCAATCTAACAGTGGGGAGACGGAGCGCCAAGTGTGGCGACCGTCTGCTATACACCCCTGAGGTGCAATAAATCTATCTGCGCCTACCTAACGGACCAGGCCTGATCCCTAGTAATAGAGCTCAGTCCTTGTACTAGTACAGTGTTCTTCACCGGCAATAAATCTGTAGAGGTGGTGCACATGTAGCTTTAAATGGTGTCATTTGTAATCCACAAAAAGTAACATTGCTGCTCTGAGGTAAATTGCGCCTAGGCAGTTCAGTAGGCATAAAACTTGTGTGTCAATGCAGGATTGAGCCTACAGGCTCTCTCACCAATCCTTGGGGTACCGTCCTCCGATCCGGTCCCTCTAATGGCGGCTCTGGTCTCTTCAATGGCGGCGTCCGGTCTCCTCAGTCACAGCCCCGCGCTCCGGTCATCAGCTCCGTCCGACCGACTGTAGGGGGAAGTCTCCGCTCCGCTGCTGTGGATTCTGAGGGGTGAGAGTCTCACTCCATCTGCTGCAAGGCCCAGGCTTCAGGCCTTCAGCTCCGGTCCGCACAGGTGTCTCTGCTGGCTGCAGTCTCCGCGTCACACGCTCTGTCAGCAGAGGCAGGCCAGTCCTGTCAGGCCTCAGAAGAGGAAGTGTCCCAAGAGGAAGAGGCGGTCTCCGCTCTTCCCTTTTATAATCTCCCCCAGCAGCCTCCCGGGCGGAAGTCAGCAGCCCGGGGGCCTGGAGAATCATGGGAGATGTAGTCTCTACCAGAAAAAGGGGTAGAACCCCGCTACATATGTAAAGAACGTTGGTACATTTTGTTGGCGTAATATCTATAGGACATATGGTCAATAATCATTTATTTTAAAGAGCCACTTAGTTTAGGACAATAATAGCACTGATATTCACAAGGCATAGTCATTGATATGTAGGAGGTGTCAAAGCAGAATGAAACCCTCTCAATCAATATGAGCTATTTTTAATCCTTCTGCTGTTAGCATTAGTAAATAGATAGGAATGTATATTATATTTGCTTGTTCTAACTTTTTTTTTCTACATTTCTTCGGTTGCTTCCTGTTTCTGGACTAGGCAATATGATGTCATACATCCCAGGAGTTTTCATGGGGCATTTTTCTTTCATCTGGAGGAAGATTCTCAGCTAAGCACACCCCCCTGCCTTTGTGCCTGAGCTTAGGGCAGATGGATTTCAGGAAGAAAATGCTACATTAATCATTTGCCCCTATTCAAAATGACCATAGCCAGGAATGCTAGAGGGTGTTTTTCCCACAAACCAACAACAGTAAAATCAGTGTGTATATGCAGTAAATCATGCTTGTTATACTCACTGTGGAACCTAAGGGGTTAATCTTCTGCATTGTGTTTAAAAGGCTGTTTGATCCTGTCTCCTCTGATCCTCACCTTCTTCCAGTGTCTCTAACTCATTTTCAGATATTATAGAGGTCAGGGGACAATCTGCACAAGCTCAGTTTGGTGCGTATTCCCAGGGAGTTTTTTTTTCTTGGGAGAGTACATGTGATCAGCACAGGGCCAATCAACACTGTCCAGACAGAGGGTCAGGGGTCCTGCAGTCTTATAGGACAGTGAGAGCAGAAAGAAAAATCCCCCTACAAGCTTTACCCAGACACTGATACAAGTCACAAGACTGCTATACACTGCTTATTAGAAAAGGTATTTAGCAGTTAATATTTACTAAAATGATTGCATGTTCATGTACTGTGGGAGACCAGATATAGTGAATGTAGGCTCCTGGGTTTAGTAACACTTTAAAGCATGTAGACATGGATGGATGGGGGGGGGGTTTACTTTGAATATTAAAAATTAAGTAAAAAGCTTTTTCAGTTTGTGGTCCTCAGATACAGTTTAGTTCTCCTTTAAATGATTATGTGGCTAGACACCCCTAAATGCTCTTCTCTAGCTTACTCTATTTATTTATACATAATCGCTTTCCCAAGCATTGATAGCACTCTTTAAAACATCAGTGAACCTACCATATATCTGGGTGGACTTGAACAGTTGGTTGGCCCCCACTGTAAGGTAATCCTCCCTCGTTGCTGAACATCCCTGTACTCACCCCAGAAGGCTTTATGCAGTGAACATACCCTGGTATGACTCTGGGACTATTGTGTATGATCATATAAGGGTGTGAATTGCTTTAAAAATCCAAAAAATGCAGAAGATTTTGATAAATACACTATGATAATTGGACACGTACTGTCAGGTTTTTATGCTTTTAGATTTTATTTTGACATTTATTTGTTATATAAATTGTTTCATGTAGTGTGGGTACCTTAAAAATCTGCCTAATAATATCTTTCTTCTATATTTAAAACTTAATCTGCTATGCTGTTGTAGATATGTACAGGTAGCTCAATGAATACAGGAAAAGAGATACACTGGTCAAAAAAGAATATGAATGTAAGAAAAAAAACTTACCTCCAGCAGAACATTTTGGGTATTTTATTGTATTATTTTCACATGTTGCTTCCAGGCCCTTTTCTGGTACCATTCCTTCATCACATTTAAATTTAATGCTTTGCCCATTTTCAAGCTCAGTGCTTTTGTTGTAACGAATATTATTAATAGCCATTTCTGTTTGTTGTAGAACACAGGAACCTAGAGGAATTCAGTACAAATATTTATATATTGTATGTTCAAAGGACTGGAAAGCAAAATATAATTTCATAATCAAATGCATTAATCAATGATTTGATGATTATCAAGACAATGTTATTTGAAGCCAAGTACGTGTCCCTACTGATTGGTAGTCAGGCTGAAAAATTGGTAGAATAAAAACAAGTCACTAATGCAGATCTGTAATAAATTTAAATCCTAATTCTTGTTATAAAAACGCAGCCTTACAACTAATGGATTACTTGATCTTTGTTTATTTTTATTTCCTCCCTGTTAGAGGAGAATTGTCAGCCTGTATTTATTTTATTATTATTCATTTCAGGTACTTATATAGCACTGTCAATTTACGCAGCGCCATACATAAATATTGTACATTCACATCAGTCCCTGCCCTCAAGGAGCTTAAAATCTAAGGTCCCTAACTCACATTCATACATACACATACTAGGGCCAATTTAGACAAGATCCAATTAACCTACCAGCATGTCTGTTGGAGTGTGGGAGGAAATCAGAGTACCCAGAGGAAACCCACAAAGGCACAGGCAGTGGTGGGACAAGGTAATTCAGTGCCCAAGGCGAAGATGCCAAAATGCGCCCCCCCCCCCCCCCCTCCTGAGCAGGGGCAGAGCTAGTTGAAGCATGTGCAGCACACCAAAACATATGTAATGGTTGCGGAGTACACCAGTATCACACACAGAGCCAATTAGATTGCTTTGATTATGACTTGGTTTACAGCCAATAAGGAGTAAGGCCCCATGCACACGAGACGCAGATGCAAACTCTGCTGAACGCATGTTTTAAAAAGCAGAAACCTGCGTTTAAAAACACGCGTTTTGCTGTGTTTTCATGTCGCGTTTAGACGCATTTGCGTCTATAAGCATTTGTAAAGATAACATCATATAGACCCTCCCCAAGCTCAGATTATTAACTATTTCTGCCATTTTGTGAGCAGCAGCAGCAGAGAGCAGTTGTACACTTGCATTTGCCTCTCTTTCTGTGTTTTTTTTTGGAAATGGATCCCATATTAAATATATGTCAGGAAATGCTCCTGATGTCGCTCTTGATGAAGCAGCAACGTCATCACAAATTTGCATGAGAGGTCCAGAATCAGAGCTTGGCGATATTGGACCCATCCTTTGATGGCACAGCGAATGTCCGTTGGATATTTCACAAACATGTATGCATTTCACAAACATGTATACATTAGTGAGTATATACGCTCTATGAACTATCTAAACTAATTACGACATTTTAACCAATTTTTTCTAGTATTTTTTATGGTTTACCATCATATTTCTGAGTTTTCTGGTCAAAAAAATTGGGTTCCTTTAAAAAGGCTTATAAACGCAAACGCGGCTAAACGCAGGAGCCTGCGTTTATCCGCGTTTAGCCGCGTTTAGCTGCATTTTGCTTCTGAAACGTGGAAAAGCAAAGTGTCTGAACGCATTTTTTTGCTTCTGGAAAAACGAGGTTAAACGCAACTGCATAAAAACGGGAAAAAACTAGACTGTGTACATGGACACATAGGATAACATTGCATGCGTTCAGGTGCAGTTGAAAAAAGTGTCCAACTGCCTCTGAACGCGCGTTTAACTGCGTCTCGTGTGCATGGGGCCTAATAGCAATAATGGCTGCCCAAGGTTGATTTCTGAAGACTGTAAATGGAGCTCAAAAACTAGCTGAAGCTGACCTTGGCTTCTGTCAAATGGTCCTGCTGGAAATCCTCCTTTGATCAGCGGGCTACAACGCTGATCATTGTATTCTGATCAGTGGAGGAGTCCTGCTGTCAGAGTACAATAGAACAGAGGGGAGAGGGGGGTTTCTGAATCCACCTTGTTTGTGTGCATGCAGGGATCTATTCGTTTTTCTTCCAGCAGGCTGAAAAAAAAAAAAAACGAATAGTGTGTACCCAGCTTTAGACAATGTGTCAGGGAAAACATGTGTCATTCTTAGTAATCATACACATGAACAGTAAAGGTGAGCATACACTTTACAATCTGATTGTACAATTTCTGCACAATCTCCCTTCGATTTACCAAAACTTTGTAATATGAGGACAAATCTAAACAATTCATTATCCAATTAGTAGTATCCAATCAGGCAGGCTGTTGTACTACATAGTTGGTGGTAGATCCAAAATATATTGTACAATCAGATAATATAGTGAATGGTAAGCCGGCCATAGATCGATCAGTTTTTTTGATCAGTTAGTGTGAGATTGAAAAAAAACGATCCCCTCATCCACATAAGTGAGGTGGGTGGTGATTCGGCTGATGGGAACGGTGTGGGCGTTGTGTGTAAGGGATTGATCTGGAGCCTCCCCCTAACATGCTGATCTAATGCCGAGCTAATTGGAAGCTAACTCGAAAGCCCTGCACACGAGAACCCTTCCCAGATGAGCTACGTGACAGCGAGGTGTTTGCTGTGTGTGCGGCATGGTATAGCATAGCGCAGGCGGCCGATGCCTGGTCTGCTGCCCTGGTCTGTCTCATATGCCGCTATAGAGATCACCGGGACCTGAAAGAGCCCAGTGCCTGGAGCTCCGTGCCTGGAGGCAGTGTGAAGGAGTGACCGCAGGGAGAACGGAACTCAAAGTGCCGGTGCAGTGAAGCCGGCAATGAACTCAGAGCGGGACGAATTCAGAGCAGGAACACAGCGAAGCGCGCTGCACCGCTACACTCCATAACCCCATAACTACCCATCGTAAGCTGCCTATGTCCTGGAAAACGGCTCAAGTGAAAGGCTGGCTGGTGTACTGTGTCGACAGCGGGGGGGTGAGTCAAAAAAAAAAAAAAATTAATAGCTAATAACGGAGAAGTGACAGAAGATAAGAGTTAAAAGGCACTTGTGAATATACATTGAATGGATGGACTGTATACATTGTAACTGATATACAACTGATATACTGATTCTACAGATTGTATAGCTACAGAGATTGCATAGAGATTGCATAGTGAATGCCTATTATCAAACTGAAATTAAACTCTGCTATCAAGTTCATTGCAAATAAATAAACCGCGCTAGAGATAAGAACCAATCTATAAAAGGCGGCTGCTAAAAGTGGGATACACACACATAGATAAATAGGGAATTGTATAAAGCTGCGCCAGTGAAACAAAAAAAATGATTAAAATAATAAAAAAGTATTAATACATCTGTATAATAAAATATGGAAATATTGTATGACCAGAATTAACAGTTTACACAATATAGTCTATGGCCACGGAAGAGCACATAGATAACAACCTAAAAAATAAAAAATATAAAATGAATAATATCCAAAAAGTCCACAATCTAATTGGAATTCAGTGCAAATAGTCCTGTTAGGTCCCAATTTGTGACTTCCATGTAAGATGATCCAAATTAGATAGAAGAAGAAAGCACCACAGTGACTATCTATCACTTAGACTGTGACATACAAGGTTGTGAGGCCCGACCACCGGATAAAATACACGCTTACCGAATGGCTAAGCTATATGGGCATATAAGCTCATATATATTGCTTTGGGTGGTGGGGCGGCCGCAGCAAGCGTGCTTCTCCCTATACAGGTGTATGCAGGCTCAGTGTGTAACCACACTGAGCCTGCATACACCTGTATAGGGAGAAGCGCGCTTGCTGCGGCCGCCCGACCACCCAAAGAAATTAGTGGGAATCTTCCTGGTGGAGTGGACAGAGTAGAGGGACCGTTCCTTTCTGGATGATCGTTTCTTGCCTGACTATTTACAACAGCTGATCCCCGTTCACGAAGCCGCCTACTTTACAGTTTATATGCCCATATAGCTTAGCCATTCGGTAAGCGTGTATTTTATCCAGTGGTCGGGCCTCACAACCTTGTATGTCACAGTCTAAGTGATAGATAGTCACTGTGGTGCTTTCTTCTTCTATCTAATTTGGATCATCTTACATGGAAGTTACAAATTAGGACCTAACAGGACTATTTGCACTGAATTCCAATTAGATTGTGGACTTTTTTGGATATTATTCATTTTATATTTTTTATTTTTTAAGTTGTTATCTATGTGCTCCTCTGTGGCCATAGACTATATTGTGTAAACTGTTAATTCTGGTCATACAATATTTCCATATTTTATTATACAGATGTATTAATACTTTTTTATTATTTTAATCATTTATCAAGTTCATTACCAACTGTATGCTAAATGATCCCCAACCTAAATATATATACTATATGCCCTACATAAACAGCAAATCAGTGTAAACCAGCGCAAGGAGATTATTGGTTAAAAGTGGCATAGATTACGTTAACTACAGAGGGGAAAGGGGAACTTCACCCATTTAAAAAGGACAGTGGAGTGAACACTTATACCCCCCCTACCCTACCACCCTATCCCCACCTATCCCCACCCCCCTACATCTTTTGGGGGATGAGAAAGTAAACCAAATCAAACAAGCGGAGTGTTGTGGTAAGAGGAAAGGGGGTGAGAGTGATGCCGACACGTAGACATACAGCACAAACAGCACAACAAGCAGGCGCGATACGAGCATACCTCTCCCCACGCACTGTAAGTGGAGAACAGAAACGAGATATGATGGAAGCAAGCAAATCTCGTCCCGCTATGGAAAGGACACCAGAACGTAGTACAGGCAGTGTATTAAATCCAACTAAACCAGACCGTAGTTCCCTGACATCTGGCAGGGGTACCCAGATTAAAGAGCGGGGCTCCTCTGGGATAGGGAGAGGCCGACAATGGTGAGTGGCAGAAACCCCAATAGTAGTCCAACCCATAGTAATTTCCCGCCGGCAGTGGAAGAGGGTGATCAGAAGAGACAAAATGTGAAGGGCAAGATACAACAAAAACCATTATCAACAGGACAAACCCAGGGACGAGAGAAGAGAGAGAGTTGTGACAGAGTAAACCCCTTAGGGAAACTGGAAGATGAGGTGGATATACAGGATATACAGGTAAATGGCTAAACTTCACTGATATCCTCTACATCCCCTATATCCTCCTCTAACGCAATCTGCATTTCCCCAGCGGTACCGATGGAGAGTATAAAAGGGACAGTAATAGAGGTTAGAGGGAACCTCCCTAGCACTAGTATTGGACCAATCGAAAACTCTGTGACAGAAATAGAAGGAAATGGGGAATCAGGAACTGTGTCTAACCCGGTGTTAAGCTCTAATGGAGTGTGGCAGTACAAACCCCGAATACAGGATGGGATGGAGGTAAGAAGTCTTCAAGGCCCGAGAGACAAGCAGAAAACTTAGAAAAGGACATTAGAGAACTTAGAGATCTTCTCAAAGCATTACCCACTAAAACAGACATTCAACAGTTAATATCAGCAGTTGAGCAATCTTGCCAGCAAGCTGTAGAGGGCATCAGAGAGGAGATCTGTGAACTGGGACACAGAGTAGAAACAGCTGAAAATAACCAGGAGACAATAATACAAACAGTCGCGGATATACAGGACACAGTAAACTATCAAGAAGAGCTTTTAAACTCCTTTAAAGATCAATTAGATGATTATGAAAATAGGAAACAAAGACAACACATTAGAATAAAAGGAATACCAGAGGCGATTCAGAGAGCTGAGCTGCTCCCTACAATTCAGCAAATATTCCATCAAATAATGGGAGATGAGGCACCAGAAACCATTGAGGTAGACAGAGTCCACCGCATTCTATCTTATATTAGGCCCAATGCTGAAAAACCAAGAGATATAGTGTGTAAACTTCATAAATTTACAGTAAAATAGAGTATAATGAAGCATGCAAGCGGAAAGATTGAGATTGTTCATGATGGAGTACAGATATCACTATACCATGACTTATCAAATAGGACTCTAATGCAAAGACGGAATGTTAAGCCAATACTGGAAGCCCTTCGTGCAGAAGAGGTTAAATACCGCTGGGGATTTCCATTTAGCCTCACCGCCTCACGAAATGGCAAAACAGCTACCCTCAGAACTAAGGATGATATGTAGTCGTTTGTAGAGACACTTGAATTACCCTCAATAGAATTTATAGACTGGAGAAGAATCGACTCAAGAAAATCCCTACAACGTCCAGAACATTGGCAACAAGTGCCCCTCAAAAATTATCATAAAAAATAGGGATATAGGTAGAACGGGGGGAAGGGAGGGGAGGGGAGAGGGATAGAGGAAAGGACATAAATGGAAATGATGGACAACTTGAAACTTACTGTTGGCATTCAATTGGGTGGGGGGTAGGGGGGGAGGGATGGGAGGGGGACTAGAGGTTAGGGGAGAGGGGAGAGATTTGGAGTCTTTTTTTTTTTCATTTTTTCTGTGTTGAAATGAAATTGGATATAATGTGCATCATATGAAAACGAGAAATTTGAATCATGATAGACTGTAAAGTTAGAGATATAATGGGGACAACTGAAATAGGGCACAGGATGGAAAGCACACATATTTTTGTAAATGTTTGGGGGAGGGGGGAACACCCCCTTTTTTTTTCTCCTTCTCTTCACTAGTTTAGGGGGGGAATACACAAATCACTAATTAGAATGGAAAGATAGAGGTCAATGTATTTATGGGGGAGGAGAAGGAAGGGGTGGGAAAGAGTATAGGCTTTAAGGGTATTACACATAAAAGGAATTTTATCTTTAACTTTTTTTTTTATTTTATTTTTTTTTATTTTTATTGATGTAAAGTTACACACTGGGTGTTTTAAAAGTATATGGTTTAAGGGTATTATACACGAAAGAAACTATTTTTTTTTTGGTAGTTTGTCCCCCCTTTTGACTTTGAAGGGAAGATTATGATTAATAAAAGCAAGAACATCATGTAAATGCAGATCTATGTGGTATAATGGACCGATTGTTTTTTTATTTTTTATTTTTTTATTATAACATCATATAAATGCTGATTTGTGCTGGTATAATGGTCCAATGTGATATAGGGCGGAAGATACAGGAGATTAATTCTCTTCCTCTCCCCCATGTCTATGGGAGGGGCAGAGGGAAAGATCCTTCTTCCCTTTTTTTTTTTAGGTAGTCCGTCCCCCCTTTTGACTTTGAAGGGAAGATTATTATTAATAACAGCAAGAACATCATGTAAATGCAGATATATGTGGTATAATGGACCGATTTTTTTTTGTTCTCTTATTAATAACATCATATAAATGCTGATACGTGCTGGTATAATGGTCCAATGTGATAAAGGGCGGAAGATACAGGAGACGACTTCTCCTCCTCTCCCCCATTTCTATGGGAGGGGCAGAGGGAAAGATCCTTTTTCTTCCTTTCTTTTTTCTCTCTCTCTCTCTCTCTCTCTCTCTCTCTCTCCCTAGATAGGGGGAGGGAGGAGAGGGGATGAGGATAGGTACAACTAGAAGGGATATAGGGAGGGGGATGGTCGAGATTAGAGAGGGGGGAAAGGTAGTGATGAATAAGAAGCAACATAAGGTAACAGGTAAGAAAATAATTAGGGGGGAGCTTCAGATCAGTGGGGTGGGTTATAGAGATAATAAACTCAATAGGATAGGTCCAATACGGGACTTAGAAAATTGCAATTTTGCAAAAAGGTCAGAGAGGTTGAAGAAGGGGGCCTAGCCTCCTTTCAGACGTCACTGCCCAATTAGTTAGCAACTCAGAATGGAATACTGGGTTACGGGGACAGGGTTTTTTTTTTTTTTTTTCCCCTCTTCGTTCATTGCCGGCCTCTCTCACACCACCCTCACGGGCACCGGGAAATAGTGAAGATAAACGTTCAGAATATATAAAGATTTAATGGCGGTCCCAATAAAAATAATATCATATAATATAAGAGGCCTAAAATCAGCCCAGAAAAGAGGTCGCCTATGGCAAGAATTACGCCATTACGTGGCAGACGTGGCCTTTTTACAAGAAACTAATTTCTTGAAAGGAGATATTAACATGATAAACATGCCAACATATGAATTCAATCAGTGGTTCCATGCCCCTTCTCCGATTGCTAGGGCAAGAGGAGTAACAATAACATTTAGAAAGACATGCCCGATAATAGTGGAATCTACTCAGATAGATCCAGAAGGTCGTTATCTTTTTGTAAAAGCTAGATTAAACGGCCACTGTTATACTTTTGCTTCAACATACGCACCAAATACAGGAACGGTGAATTTCTTGATAAAAACTTTGAAATTATTAGAAAAATATAGAGAAGCTTCTAGCAAGGCAGCTTAAAAAACAACAGGAGTCTAGACACATCCATAAATTAACAGTAAAAAATAAAAAGATAGTAGAAACCCAGGCAATGGCGGCAGAATTCCATAGATATTATAAAGCTCTTTATAATATCCACCCAAAACTATTAGGCGCTAAGGAAGAGCAGCAATCGAAAGAAACTAGAGACTATATAGGAGGCGTGGAGATGCCCACGCTGCCGACAGAGGTAATTGAGGAGATAAACAGACCAATTACGGTCGAAGAAGTAAACAAAGTGATAGCAAATCTGGCATTGGGTAAAAGCCCAGGGCCAGATGGCTTCACAAATTCGTACTATAAGAAATTCGCCATACATCTGGGAACACCGATATGTAATTACTTTAATTCGATCAACTTGTCAAACCCCCTACCGCCAGAAGCCGTATTAGCGTATATTACAGTGCTTCCAAAGCCAGGAAAGGACCCCCAGCAATGTGCAAACTATAGACCAATCTCCCTGCTGAACGCAGATACTAAACTCTTAGCAAAAATCTTGGCCCTCAGGTTACAAGATCACATAGTTAAAATAGTTCATCCTGACCAAACAGGCTTTATGAAGGGCCGCAAGGCTAGAGACACCACCATAAGGGCCCTGCATATTCTACAATGGACGAAAAATGGCCCAGACATAGCCCCTAGAGTGATAGTATCAATGGACGCCAAAAAGGCATTCGATAGGGTAAACTGGCATTTTATGACTGAGGTTTTAAGGGAGATGAAAGTGGGGGAGCGCATAATGGGCTTGATAGCGGCATTATATTCAACCCCTAGAGCAAGAGTAAAGGTGAACGGTACGTTGTCAAAACACTTTCAAATAAATAATGGCACGAGACAAGGATGCCCCCTGTCGCCTTTATTATTTGCAATGATATTAGAACCTTTTCTATGTAAAATAAGAAAAAATAATGAAATTCAGGGAACATGTATAGGATCAGAAGAACATAAGGTCTCGGCATATGCCAGCGATTTGCTATTTTACCTGTCAGCACCTCAGTCCTCACTATCCGCTTTGATGATAGAAGTATCCAAATTCGCAGCCTTATCTAATTTTAAGATTAACTTTGAAAAATCTGTAATCCTTCCCTACCATGTACCCTTAGAAACAAGAAGGATATTGAAAAGCTCTTACTCCTTTATATGGAAAAAAAATCCCTTGTTTATCTAGGAACACACATAACAGCAGACCTTAAACTTCTATATGATCTGAATCATATAGAAGAGCGGGAGGGAGGCGACTATGTAGATGTGTAGGTATATGTGTAGATGTGTATACATATATGTATGTACAGTTTTGTTTGGGGGTAGGGGGGAATAAGAGATGAGAATGTTTTCATGTTAAAATGTGTGTACAAATGATTTAAGATGGCTTTTAAATGGAAATGTGAAAAAAAAAAACAATAAAATTTGATAATAAAAAAAAAGTGAGGTGGGTGGAGTAATCCTCTCCACTGAGACATTACATTGTGATAGTGGTCAGAATACATTGATTAGCGCTGCAGATCAAAGGAAAATTTTCCAACAAACTGGTTTGAGAGAAGATCATATTAGCTTGACTTCTCTTTAGCAGGAATGGCCATAGATGGATTGAAACTTATCCAGTCGTTGGTGAACGAGCTAAATTTCATTTCATGTCCAGACTTAGTAGCTCCTGTGTAAAGCCCCTGTCTGTTTCTGATGCCTGGGGAGCTGGGGAAATCACTAGGCCTCCATGTACATGAGTTGTTTAGGCCCATTCAGACACGTGTGTCCTGTGCAGGGCTCTCTTGTGCATTGTGTGCACCCCTCTGCCAGTGTTCTATTTATTTCTATTGGGACCCAAACCTGCATGTCATATTAGAATACAGAGGCTGTGTGCATGCAACCTCATGTCCCAATAGAAATGAATGGGTGTTGGCACAGGGATGCACACAAGGCTCATGCATCCCCATGCTGATAAATGACAGCCCTGCATGAAAGCCACATGTCTGCACCTCATCTTAAAAGGTCCTTAATAAAAACAGAATCAGAAAGAACAGTTGTCTGCACAGCTAGAACTATGATATCATGCCTGAAAGGAGGTTACCTGTTAGCTGAGTAGGGGCAGCCTCAGCAGCACAGAGACATAGGAGAGGGACACCACTCACTTTACAGTAGGACTGGAGAGGAGGGGCCACAACACAGAGGAGGAGTCGCCTCCACATTGTCCAGAGCAGGGAGGAAAAAAACAGGAGACTAGGGGGCGGAGCTGGTGATGTCACACAGACATCGGGACACATGTTTTCCCAACCTCATGGGCCCCACCCCCTCCACTCTACCGTCGCTCAGGAAATGGAACAGTGCACTGTGCAGGCAGGGGGCACGTTTAGTGCTACGATCATGCAGGAACAAAGCCTCTCTCTGCCTACTCTGTTAGATTCGACGCTCAGCAGCACATTCTGTGCTGGGCATGGTTACAACCTGCAGACAGCGCCCTCCTCCTCCAGCTAAATCCTTCCGCCCAGGGCAGCTGCCCATCCCGCCCACCCCTAGTACCGGCCTTGGGCACAGGTAGAACATGCAAAATCCCGGCACAAATGGGGTTATTTACTAAAACTGGAGTATGCACAATATGGTGCAGCTCTGCATAGAAACCAATCAGCTTCCAGGTTTTATTGTTAAAGCTTAATTGAATTAGCTGAAGTTAGAAGCTGATTGGCTACCATGCACAGCTGCACCAGATTCTGAGTGCACTAGTTTTAGTAAATCTTACCCATTGTCGTGGTTGGGATTTGCACCAGCGACCATTTTGCTGCTAGACGAAAGTGCTAACCACTACACCACTGTGCTGCCCTGTAAATTGTTCTCATCTACTGCTTGAGCCACATGTTAATAACAGAAGCTGGAAGAGAAACTGACAAAATTAATTACATGAATGGAAACTAAAGGCGTTTTAATTGACAGTTTTACCATTTAGATTCTCAGAAAATGGCCCTATACAAATCTATGAGAGATCATTGCACAGAGCAGCCAGGAAGAGTGGGTTAGTGTAGATCCTATTGCAGGTACACCTCTCTACCTTAACAATTTAACAAAAAGTGTAGCTGCTGACTTTTAATAAACAGACACTCACCTGTCCCACGGTCCTACGATGTGGGTGCACAAAGCCTCACTCCTCTCCCCCTCCACTCCGCGGCGCCGGAATTGTAGTTGTGGGTGCCCGGCTGTGGCTTCACAGCCGAGCGCGCACTGCACATGCGCGAGCCGCACTGCACGTTGTGAATAGCCGGGCAATCTTCTGGGACCTGTGATGTGTCCCAGAAGATTGCAGCGAGGGAGGGAGGGTGGAGAGATTAAATTCCTTCTGGCGCTGTGGCTCCAGGGGAGGAAGTGGGAGCTGGGTGCTCGTCAAAAATGGGTACCCACACCCCCCCCCCAAAAAATGACAGGGGGTCACCAGTATCTAAAGCGGAAGTTTCATTCGTGGGTGGAACTCTGCTTTTACATATATTTTATCCTAATCACATGAAGTATGTACATCATACTACATTGCTTTTTGATTTCCAAACAATATACACATTATGCCCATTATGTTACTCTGAGTGGGAGGCTGTAGATGATGCTGGCTTCATGATGAGCCAGTCAGCTAATTACCTCATCTGCATGCTTAGCCTAGGTTGGTCAGACACTCTGACCAAAGAATTGCAGACAACCCTGCTCTTTGCTCTTGCTGTGTATGGCCTTACTACTGCTTTGTTGTGCAGAATCTGCTTGTGAAGATGGTAGCCATTTACTACTTCTACACCAAAAACCATTGACTCTGCCTCTAGGCCAGTTTCTCATTTTAGGTGTATTTAAAGGTATTGTCCAAACATTTATTTTTGGTATCAGATAGGGAGTGCAGGGAATGTGGATGAGTGCAAGGTGTTTTGGATGCATACTGTTTTTACACTTTACTTCATTGTTTTCAAAAGAAAAATAGAGTGAAATCAAACTTGATGACACAGGGGATAGTCCTAAAAAGGGCTTTAGGGGTTAAATAGGGATCTGTGGTCTTAGGTTGCATGATCTGTGAAGCAGAGGAGGCTCCTAAGAGTGTACTCCATCCCTGCAATTCATAGACCTCAAGCACAGTTTGTTAACTGATAGTAAATGAGGTAAAGCTTCACTTTGCAAAGAATACTCAATCATATGCATGAAAAAAACCCCCAAAAAAATGCATTTCTGCTTTCACATAAGTCGATAACGGAAGTCAGCAGAGCTTTTCCTCATCCACTAAGCTCTGGAGCAACTGCACTTGTTCAGTCTATTTGCCTTAGTACATCAACCACTATGGCTGCTCTCAGTCCATCCATTTATAGTAAAAGGCAGAGATATCTAGCTAACCCCCCCTCCTCCCATTATTGACAGCTGTGTGGCTGAGCACCAAAATGTGCACACTGTGAATACTTTCTAAAATTCAGCAGCAGAAATTTGCTACAAATTCATACTTGGACATACTTGAATATCATCGCTTTAACAACTGTTCAATAAATAGATACCATTTCAGTAGACAACCCCTTCTGAATTTCAGTTCAGGAATCTGCAATTTTTTTATCCTATGTTTGCACTATTGCTCCCTTCATTTCTCCCCATCCATGGTTGGAGTGAAATACAGACCGCCTTTCCCTAAGGATAAATTGAGTAGAGCCTATCAGGAAACATTTGAGAATGAAATTGTGCACATATAGTAATAGTTTAAGATTGGTGGTTCTCAATCCAGACTATCAGACTGTCTACATGATAAAACAAACTGCTAACCGGGTTTGGCAAGTGTCCAGAAATTCACAAAACATTTTTAAAACATGCAGTAGAAGCAGGTAGGTGACAGCATAATCTGTCAGAACACAGCTGTTGTTGCAGAAAGTCTCACTTCAAGGTGGCCCAAAACTTCCTGCAGTTTCTCTACTTTCTGGTAGTGGGGACAAGGCATGCTGCCCCAATACTATCTGTGACGGGAGTCACATTGGTCGGGGGGCCCGTGGAACCCAGCTTCCCTTGGAGAGGTTGGGAAACCATTGTTTCAGCTCCCTATGTACCTCTTATGTGTAAGTCACCTGTCTATTAGGGGCACAGGGCGACGAGAAAAGGATGGACAGCTACTTAATGCACACAGAGAAAGAAAGCCCGGACCAAAGAAATACAATGCAATCAGCGTACGGGCATGACAGGGTTAACAGGGTGGTGTGTAGTGGGGAAGTAAGGTAAAAGGATAGCTGTGATTGGTTGGGAGGAGCAGGTGGGGTGGAGCAGAGTTTACTGTAGCAGGGGGAGTGGTTCTTACCAGCTTACCACTCAGTCAGCGTGGAGGAAGAAAGCTTGCAGGATGTCAGCAGTTGAGGAGCTGTTCGCTCGTCTGAAGGCACAAGCAGCTTCATAGGGACCGGAATGGCTGTAGGCCAGGCTGGCAGCGGTGCTGGGCGATCCAGGTACAGTGGCACGGCCAGCGGGGCGGGATGGGGCTTGAGCCAGGCCGCAGGCTCGTTTCTCCCCGGACCCCCTCTCCCCCTCCTTCCCGGGACACAGGCAGGACAGGCCAGGACTAGCAGAGCGGGTTCTGGGCCCCCCGCGAAGCGCACGTCGGTGCCCGTGGGGGGGGGGGGGGGTTGGCGGGCAGCAGACGGCATCCATCGCGACAATCGTGGGGGACAGCGCCAGCAGCTCCAGAGCGGATGCAGGGCCTAGCAAGAGTACCAGGCAAGCAGGAGAGGCCCAGGCTTCTGGCCTAGGGTCGGCAGAGGCGGGGCCTAGTCGGGAGAGGACCAGAAAGATGGCCGCCGGGCACCACATGCGATCAACAGGAGGCTATGCAGAACAAGATGGGAGAATGAAGGAGGCTGACGGCAGTGGCCTGGGGCGGCACTGTGGGGAGACCCGAGCGGGACCCGGAAAGGCGAAGGGCAAGTCAGTGGGCGGATCCGGCGTACAGCTTAGTGATGTGGAGAACCACGGATCCCCGGCACCCAGTGCTGCAGCTGGTGGGGCGCCATCGGCCAGTGAAGAGGAGATGGAGGAAGATCATTCTGAGGGAGTGCTGTCGCAGTCGGAGGACGATGGGCAGGAATCGGTGGAGAGTGGCCCGTCGACGGGAGGAACCCCTTCCAGGCATCACGGTAAGGTTGCAATGTCGGGTGTGGGGTATTGGGGGGTGGATGGGGTAAAAGATGGGGTGGGTATGGGGGTAGTCAGGGCTCCAGCGGGGCAGTCGGTCCCGACCGTGCCCCCTGTTCCGGCCGCCTTGACTTCGGCCAGCGCAACGGAGAATTCAGGTTTCCAGGGGTTCTTAGCCAGCTTAAAAGAATTGGTCCAGAAGTTTGAGCCGGGTGCCCAAGACTACGGGGGAGGCAGTTACCGACATGACTAAGAAACAAGATCTGGTAAGGTTGGCGGACGCGGCCAAGTGCAAGGTTTATGTGTGTTTCGAGGGACCCCTCGGGGTGCATTTAAAACCGGAAGTGAGGGAAAAAATATGGAAGGGGGAATACGTTAAAATTTTTGCGTTATTACCTCTAGAGAAGTTTAACTTGGACAGGGTCAAGCCGGAGGATCACAAGAAGGAGGATGAGGCTCTTTTCTGCTATTTGGACGCTGTGGGAGAAGCATACAGGGTCTACGGGGGCACAGCCTGGCTGCGTTATGACGAGCAGTTCAGGCAGAGAAGGGCGATTCGCCCATCGTTACGGTGGGACCATAAGGACATCAGCTTATGGATGCGGCTGATGACTTCTACTAGGTCGACGGGGCAGTTTTTTCAAGGGGGGGCCGGTGGCTCAGACAACCCCGGACAATCGGCCACAAGTCTTTGCTGGTGAAGGATTAACCCCAGGTTTGGAACAGTTCGGGACCCATTGGTGATATGGTACCCGAGGGTCGTATGCCAGCTAAGGGGGTTTAGCTGGAAGTTGGTGATCGGTTGCACTGCGGGCAGTATTTTGTTGTCTCTGAGCTAGAGTGTCAGCTTGAGGCCTATTTTAGTTTTAAAGTACCGCAGTGCCGGAGTGGATATGGTGGTAAGATTGATGGGGTTTCCTGCAAAGACCAACGGGTGGAAGTTAATGGAGGAGGTGGTTTAATTCAGGTGTACACGGTTATGCTAATTTATGTTTATGTTTATTTGAATATTTTATAATAAAGTTAATTGGCTGCTACGGCCAAGTTTTCTCCAGATTGGTGTGGTCTCAATTTCTGGGGTTTGAGGGGATGGGGTACGTAGCAGTTGTAAGTATGGGTGATGGTTATAGGGGTTAACATGACACCTCTGTTATACAATAGTCAAGAAAGCCCGGAGCAAAGAAATACAATGCAATCAGTGTAGGGCGGGCATGACAGGGTTAACAGGGTGGTGTGTAGTGGGGAAGTAAGGTAAAAGGATAGCAGTGATTAGTCGGGAGGAGCAGGTGGGGTGGAGCAGAGTTTACTGTAGCAGGGGGAGTGGTTCTTACCAGCTCAGTCAGCGTGGAGGAAGAAAGCTTCCCACCCTCCCTCCCTTAATTTAGGGGTTTTTTTTGTGTACTCATTTCATGTGATTTCTGTTCCAGAATAGTCGTTGTCGTGGCAGCGGCATGATGTTGGTCTTTGCTATTGAAGGATTAACCCCAGGTTTGGAACAGTTCGGGACCCATTGGTGATATGGTACCCGGGGGTCATATGCCAGCTAAAGGGGTTGAGCTGGAAGTTGGTGATCGGGTGCACTGTGGGCAGTATTTTGTTGTCTCTGAGCTAGAGTGTCAGCTTGAGGCCTATTTTAGTTTTAAAGTACCGCAGTGCCAGAGTGGATATGGTGGTAAGATTGATGGGGTTTCCTGCAAAGACCAACGGGTGGAAGTTAATGGAGGAGGTGGTTTAATTCAGGTGTACACGGTTATGCTAATTTATGTTTATTTGAATATTTTATAATAAAGTTAATTGGCTGCTACGGCCAAGTTTTCTCCAAACTGGTGTGGTCTCAATTTCTGGGGTTTGAGGGGATGGGGTACGTAGCAGTTGTAAGTATGGGTGATGGTTATAGGGGTTAACCTGACACCTCTGTTATACAATAGTCATGTGGTGTGGAGTACTTCAAATGGGAAAGTAATATTTATCAAAAATAGCCCTTAAAAAATATATATAAAGACTAGTCCTGGTTTGTTTGATTCTGGACTATACATGTGCATTGAAACATTTGGTCACATTGATCTCTGTTCAATGTAAGAGTCGGCCAGTCTGCTACTGGGGTCTCCTGCTATTGTCTGAAGGTGTTCTGTGTTTATACTTATAATAATGTGTATTGTAACTTGTAAAAGTCGAAGCTGGCAAGTATGACCTGAAGTAGGGATAGCTGATTAATCACAACATTGTCTGGGTGGGCATTGAGTCCCCTAGGCTGGGTTAGGTGACAAGTTAATTAGCTTATGTTAATTATGTTCTTGGTTACAACTTGTATGGTTAGGGTAATATGATCAGAAGGGGGGGGGGGTGTCCTCCTGTGATATATATTCTGTGTGAGAGTGTCAAATAAACATTCCACGTTCCTACAAGCTAGTGTCGGCTAGTGTTGAACAATCGGCTATAATATCTGATCTCTGATGTTCAGACTGGAGGAGGCTGTATACTGACGGAAGCACTCAGAGTGGGAAGCGGTTCCATAATATTGGTGGCATTGTTCGGATGCTTCCTGCAGTCTGGGACATCCAAACCTCCACTGGGATCCAAGGTCTGGATAGCAGGAGAGGAGAGATACAGATACCAGCCGCCATAGAAGAGGAATTCGTAAGGAGGTTGTGAGATACAGCACAGAGGACCAGTATCAGAGTAGGCCCTGCTGGGATGGTATGACTGTCCATTAGGAACTCTGGAAGGAAATGCTTGCTCGTGAGCAGCGCCACCTGGGAAAAATTCTCCCCTCCATTCAGGAAAGGTACTGGTCACAGTAATACTATCCAACAATTCAACGCTTGGTGCCCGAGCTACTTATCAGCAGGCCCAGACACGATTGAGTGTGTGTGAGTGTAGGTGGGTTTATTAATATGCAAATAGGAGCATAGAGCAAGTAGGTATTTACATTTTAATTGTAGGAAGCCCTGGGCAAAATCTTTCTGCAGCAACAGACAAGTAGCAATGGTTTTAGCTACCTGGTCCTGTTCGGTAGCTTTCTTGTTTTGGTTTTGCCACAGTTTAACCACTTCAGCCCTGGAAGAATTTACCCCCTTCCTGACCAGGCCATTTTTTGCGATACGGCACTGCGTCACTTTAACTGACAATTGCATGGTCAGAGGACGTTGTACGCAAACAAAATCTATGTCCTCTTTTCCCTTCTAATAGAGCTTTCTTTTGGTGGTATTTGATCACCTGTTTTTATTGTTTGCGCTATATATATTCTTCTACATATTTTTGGTAAAAAAACAAAACAAAAATTGCAATATTGATTGGTTTGCGCTAAAGTTATAGCATCTACAAAATAGGGGATAGATTTATGGCATTTTTATAACTTTTTTTTTTTACTAGTAAATGGCAGTGATCAGTTATTTTTATCATTACTGCGACATTGCGGCGGACAGATCGGACACTTGACACTTTTTTGGGACCAGTGACATTTATACAGCGATCAGAGCTAAAAATAGCCACTGATTACTGTAAAAATGCCATTGGCAGGGAAGGGGTTAACACTAGGGGACGATCAAGGAGTTAAATGTGTTCCCTAGGTGTGTTCTAACTGTGGGGGGGATGGGACTGACTAGGGGAGGAGACCGATCGGTGTTCCTACTTAGTAGGAGCACACAATCTGCCTCCTCTCCCCTGAGAGAACCGGGATTTGTGTATTTACATACACAGATCCTGGTTCTCGCTATGTCACGAGCAATCGCAGCTGCCCAGCGGCCATCACGATCCAGGGACATGCTGCAGGCGCGCGCCTGCTAAAGCGTCTTAAAGAGCCGACGTACAGCTACGGCGGCTCGCCCAGCAGTGCCATCTTGCCGCAGTATAACCAGAACTGGTTAACTTTAGGCCTGGTTTACACTGATGTGATTTCAGATGCGACTTGGGTCACACTGAATCTCATGACAATGGAAAAAACAGTGGTTCTTCTAATGATGCTCGTTCACATTAATGCAGCTGCAATGCACCTTTGGGGAAGGGTCCTGTACTACTTTGGTGCGATACAGTGTAATTTTGTGGTCAATAGACTTTAATAGAAACGCATCAAAATAACATCTACATGCATGATGCGTTTTTGTGTACAATTTGTGCTGGCTGTTAGGAGCTAACACCCACCAGCATCATAACCACCAGTGAATCATCCCTGCTGTCGGCATCAAGGGTTAGTCATCTGTTGATTAGGAGGTGGTATCCGCTGGCTTCCCAACAACAATGAGTCAACATTGTAAACAAAAGAGTCATCTTTAAAAAAAAAACAGTATGGTGGTCCCTGTCCAGTCTGTTTGGTTTAAAAAAAAAAAGATGCCCGGGGCCCCCTTAATCCATAGAAAACCTTTATCTGAGCATGCAGCCTGGCAAGTCAGGAAAGAGGGGGGCGAGGGAGTGCCTCCCCCTGAACCATACCAGACTGCATTCCCTAAACATGGGGGGGGGGGGCATATTGATTAGGACAAGGGCTTCTTCCCCACAACCCTGGCCCCGGTTGTTGTAGCTTATCAAAATCTGAAGCTCACTTTAAGAAAGGGGTCCCCAGATCCCAGCCCCCCTTGTGAATGAGTGTGGGGTACATAGCACCCCTACTCATTCACCCAAAAAAATTCAAAAGTAAATAAAAAACACAAGACAGTTTTTTTTTTTTTAAATGTATATACATGTCCCCCATGTAAATCAATCATCAAACACAATAAATGCTGGTCGTCGACCCGCACAAAAAAAAAAAAAAAACACACTACCCGCATTAAAAGAAAAAAAAACAGCAAGGTGGTCTCTAGACATGTGCACAACAAAAAAAATTGTTTATTTTCGTTTCGTTTTTTTTCGTTTCCGAAATTTTTTTTTTTTATTTTCGTTTTGTTGTTTTAGTTTCCGTTGATTCGTAACGATTCGTACATTCGTAAGTCGCCTGTGTTCGTATTCGTAACAATTCGTAACAATTCGTACATTCTTAAGTTGTCGGTGTTCGTATTCGTAACGATTCGTACATTCGTAAGAGTTATTTTTTTGTTGATTCGTTTTCGTTAGTTTAATTTTCGTTTATTCGAAATTCGGACGCATTCGTATTTATTCGTACATTCGTAACATTCGTAGATTCGTAATCGGAGCATAATTCATAATTTTATGTAATGTGTATGCTATTATTACATTTTCATAATTTACGAATCGAAAAAAAAGTTACGAATCGAAAAAAAAGTTACGAATGTACGAATTTTTTAGTTCAATCTATTCGAAGCACGTTAAGCAACACCATTGTAAGAGACACAGGAAAATTACCAATTCAACAAAAAAATAAAAAGTTACAAATCGAAAAAAAAAAGTTACGAATCGAAAAAAAAGTTACGAATGTACAAATTTTTTCGTTCAATCTATTCGAAGCACGTTAAGCAGCACCATTGTAAGGGACACGGAAAATTACCAATTCAACAAAAAAAAAAAGTTACGAATGTACGAATTTTTTCATTCATTTTCGTTGTTCCTGTTTTAGTTTTTCGGATTTTCTTAATTCGTACATTCGTTGTTTCTATTATTTTTTTTTTTTCGGATTTTCGTTGTTTTTCGGATTCGTTCGATTCGAATGATTCGTTAATCGGATTCGTACGATTCGAATGATTCGTTATTCGGATTCGTTCGATTCGAACGATTCGTTCATTCGTACGAAAACTAACTAACGAAAATAACGAAAAAAAACGAAAAAAAATAAACGAATTGCACATGTCTAGTGGTCTCCCCAATCCTTACCAGGCCCTTCAGGTCTGGAATACATTTTAAGGAGGACTCCACACAAAAACATTTTCTTTTTAAAATATGTGGGGTCCCCCCCAAAATCCATACCAAGCCCTTCGGTCTGGTATTGATTTTAAGGTGAACCCCACAGCAAAAAAAATTCCCCCCCCCCCCCCCAAACTTTATACTAGATCCTTATCCAAGCATGCAGCTTTGCAGGCCAGAGATGGGGGGAAGTAAATGCCCCCCTTCTTGAACCGTACCATACCACATGCCTTTAACATTGGGGGGCCCTTTTTTTGCCAGGGTAAGAGGACCCCCTGGAAAAACATCTTGTCCCCATATTGATGAAGACAAGTGCCTTTTCACCACGACCCTGGCTTTGTGGTTGTGGGGGTGCGAGGGGGGGGTAACTTTTTGGAATCTGGAAGCCCCCTTTAAGAAGTTTTGTTTACCTGCGGGGGGAAGCGACACTGTCATTTGGCAAGTATCAAGCAACAGCTACGTTCGTGTTCAGCTGTTTTTTTGTTTTATACAGGTCATAATTGACATCAGGGGACTTGTCAAAAACTGTCTTTAATTTACTTTTGACATTTTTTTTGGTGAATAAATTGGATGTATCCCATACTCATTCACATGAGGGGGGGGGGGTGCAGGATGTTCCAGTCGAACACCCCCTATATGAGCAAGGCAATTTTTTCTATTCAGCACTGTGCTACTTTAACTGCCAATTACTCATCATGCAACACTGTACACAAATCAAATGAATATAATTTTTATATTATATATACATATATATATGTATATATATATATATATATACATATATATATATATATATTTTTTTTTTTTTTATATATTTGATCACCATGTTTATTTTTTATTATATAAATAAAAATGGACCAACAATTTTTTTTTTAAACTTCTATTTTCTACTTTATGTTATAAAACATATCCAATAAAATAAAAATGTCTTCATAAATTTAGGCCAAAATGTATTCTGCTACATGTGGCAAGTGCTAGAAGTGATCGGGGGTAGGGATGAGCCGGACATTTTAACTGACATTTTTTCGGGAGCAGTGATTTTTTTTAATGCTTAAAGTGAAACAATAAAAATGAAATATTCCTTTAAATATCGTGCCTGGGGGGTGTCTACAGTATGCCTGTAAAGTGGCACATTTTCCCCATGTTTAGAACAGTACCACAGCAAAATGACATTTTTAAAAGAAAAATTGTCATTTAAAACTGATCACGGCTGTAAGGAATTGTCGGGTCTCGGCAATATAGATAAAACTCAATGAAAAAAAGAGCATGGGTTCCCCCCCAGTCCATTACCAGGCCCTTTGGGTCTGGTATGAATATTAAGGGGAAGTCCGAACCAAAATTTAAAAAAAATTGCGTGCTGGTCCCCCCAAAATCCATACCAGACCTGATATTAAGGGGAAGCCTGCGCCAAAATAAAAAAAAATGTGTGGGGGTCCCCCTCAAAATCCATACCAGATCCTTCAGGTCTGGTATGGTTTTTAAGGGGAACCCCGTGCCAATTTAAAAAAAAAAATGGGGTGGGGTCACCTCAAAAATCCATACCAGACCCTTATCCGAGCACGCAACCTGGCAAGCTGCAGGAAAAGAGTGCCCCCCCTCCTGAACCGTATCATGGCCACATGCCCTTAACATGGGGAGGGTGCTTTGGGGTCTGACCCCAAAGCACCTTGTCCCCATGTTGATGGGGACAAGGGCCTCATCCCCACAACCCTTGCCCAGTGGTTGTAGAGGTATGCGGGCAGGGGGCTTATCAGAATCTGGAAGCCCCCTTTAACAAGGGGACCCCCAGATCCCAGCCCCCCCTATGTGAATTGGTAATGGGGTATATTGTACCCCTACCATTTCACAAAAAAAGTGTCAAAAATTGTAAAAAAGACAAGAGACAGCTTGGGACAAGTCCTTTATTAAAAAAAAAAATAAAATAAAAAATGTCCCGCGCTGTAAATTCACGCCGCCCGATGGACCGAAAAAAAAAAAAAGCGGGGCCACCCGGTGACGTAAACGGGTGACCCCGCCCCCCTCTGACACCGAGGGGGCTTTGGTGAGGGCTTGGTTGGCATTGTGGGCCAAATCTTGTGCCAAATGGAAGAGCTGAACTTAGGTTTTGAAGTTGACGCCTGGGAACAGCATAGCGTTTCTCTGGGTTAAGAGGAGCTAGGAGTTGTGAGATGTCTCTTGCAGGAAGCGTCTGCTGTCCAGGCTTTAAGCTTGAGAATCCTGTGCAAATAAATGGAGTTTAGCACTATTCTGGATAAAGAAGAGCAGATGGAAGTTCTTGTTTGCTCGGAAAATGCATGAACCTGAAAGACAGGGTCAAGTTGGTTGCTCGGAAAATGCATGAACCTGAAAGACAGGGTCAAGTTGGTTGCTCATAGTTCTGGTCCAATTATCTGCAGTTTGACATACAGATCTAGCAGCAAGAGCTGGTTCATTTGCCTCATCTCCCCCTCCTGTGCCACAGTTGGCACCTTTTGGGGGGGGGGACAGGATATCTTTGACAGGTATTCTGCCCCCACTTCCAGGAGTCCGTGCTGCGGCCCATGACGTCACCTCAGCTGCGGTGCCAACATCGCTGGACTCCATGACAGGTAAGTGTTCTATTATTAAGAGCCAGCAGCTGCAGTATGTGTAGCTGCTGGCTTTTAATTAATATTTTTTTGGGTGGACCTCCGCTTTAAAAAGCATCTCAAAGTTTCTGTCAATAAAATCTTTAAAGGATGGAACATCTTCAATTGGTACAGCAAAATGTTTGCCAAGGACAATGATGGCAGGGTCAACCACTGGAATAGCCTACTTTTTTGTAAACTCTTTTTCCACTGGACAAAATTAAAATCTTTCAGGAGTAACCCAGTCATCAAAGACTGCACATTCTATCTGTTTATGAACAGGGAATATTTTGCAAGGCTAAGTATGTCTCTTTGTACCCAAAGAAATGTAGGCAAGACCGAGGAGAGTCAATTTGTACAATGCCAAGGCTTTTGCAGACATAGCTATTCAATGTTATCTAGCATGTTATTTGAAGCTCCCTCTTCAATAGCGTAACAGTGTTGGGGAGAGAAATCCAATGCAACTTCCTCCAACACTGCCTCTACGTCCTCCTTATTCCCTCTAGGATTGGCAAATTAGGGTCTGACTCTGGTTAAGAAACTGGAGTAAGAGCAGAGGTGGGTCTTTTTGAGCCCTGGACAAAGATGACTGAATTAAAGGACATAGAAATTGGAAGAAATTCAGACCTGGATGCAGAATTTTGTCAAGCAGGCCACTTGTGTGCCTGAAATAGAGCTACAATTGAATGTGGAGACCAGTGTTAAGACTGTGTCTAATAACAAACCAAATAAGAATGTAATGTAAACAATAATACATAATACACAATATCCATTACCGTAATTAATATTGATGAAGTCACGTGAGCAGTGATGCAACGCGTCAGAGAGGAGTCAGATGTCATCACTTCCTAGGTCACGGCCGAGACCAGGACGTACTCTGTGCTGGTTATCCAGAATTTTTTTACTGTAAGTCACTACATTTTGTTTTATAATAAAATTGTGTTGGACTACTACACGATGGGGATATTCCTTTATATTACATGCCTTCATCTTACTTGCCAAGTCTGAAGCCTTCTACCAGTGACCTGTTAGTGCTGAGACTATCGGAGGAGATCGGTCGATTGCTGGCTTTCCATCTGGTTCCTGATTGCAGGCTTTACTTGACCCGTAGGGGTCTTGCATAGAGGTGAGAGGCTGGGGGAATCGTGTGGCGCACCACGGATTGCTGCTAAGGATTGGAGGAGTTTGAAACCGATCTTTCTTTGCACATGCACTTTTCTACAAAATTGTTTTTGCATGAACTGTTATATGAAGATTTGTCTTCATTCACACCGGAATTATTGTACTTTATTGGACTATGGATTTATATATTTAGTGTGTTTTTTCACTTTTTTGCAATTTTTGCGATTTTTTTCAACTGATGCAACTTTTTTCACTTGATGCAATTTTTTTTCTTTTTTTTCACTTTTATGCACTTTGATTCACTTTAAGAATATTATTATTGGATATTATGCATTGTTGTTTACATTACAATCTTATTTAGTTTGTTATCACATTGTAGGATTATTAGACACACGTTTTAGATCTATTTATTGTGTTTATCCATCTACACATTTTAGTTAGCGCCACATACTTCTTATTATCTATATTGCCTGTTCTGTGTGTGAACACATATATGTTTGGCAGCTTCTCCTATCCTTAAATTCTTTATCTTGTCCAGTACACTTTGGTTTTGCGCATTAGTTCCTTTTCCTTTTCAGTGTTAAGACTGGTTCCTGCTCAGATGCAAGTGACGCATCATCACTCTGAGTTTAAGTGTTGTGTGGGCCTTCGGCAGAGCGGGTGGGAGGAAGCACCTGAGTACCTTATAAGGGCCCTAGGCAGAAGTAACTTTGAGGTGTGAGACCAGTGGTGTGATGTGACATCTGGTCATCCACCTAGAACTGAGCTCCGAGTGGTTGAATTTTAGTACCAAGTTTGAAAAGTTTACACTGCAAAGTGAATACATTCCAAACAGCCCCGTATGTTTCGTTTTACACAGTAATGGTCAAATATAGATGACCCTTTTTTACCTGTTCACTACTGTGGACTGGATATAAAGTCCTGAATTCATCTGTCACAGTTGGCAAAGCCCTGAAAGGCTGTTTAGGGACTATAGGTTTGATTTACCAAAGGCAAATCCACTTTTCACTTGGAAGTGCAGTCACTGTATTTCTAAGGGGAAGATCAAAATGAGGGGAAGCTCTGCTGATTTCTATCACCCAATCATGTGCAAACAAAAAAGCTGTTTTGCATTTCTTGCATTTCCTCCCCCTCAGATGTACAGTGACTGCACTTCCAAGTGCACTTGTATTGCAAAGTGGATTTGCCTTTAGACCCCTTTCACACTAAGCTGCCCCGGGCATCAGCGGTAAAGCGGCGCTATTTTTAGCACCACTTTACCATAGTTTTAGTGGCGCTATTCGGCCTCTAGCAGGGTGGTTTTAACCCCCGCTAGCGGCCGAAAAAGGGTTAAAGCCACCCGCAAAATGCTGCTGTAGCAGCGCTTTGCTGGAGGTATAGCAGCGCTGCCCCATTGTTTTCAATAGGCAGGGATGCTTTAGGAGCGGTGAGTTCACCGCTTCTAATGTGCTCCAAAGAAGCTGCTGGCAGGACCTTTTCTGACGCCCTGTCAGCGCACCGCTCCAGTGTGAAAGCCCTCGGGCTTTCCACTGGAGTGAATAGAGCCACTGTTTCAGGGCGATTTGCAGGCGATATGTTTAATGATATAGTGCCTGCAAAGCGCCTCAGTGTGAAAGGGGTCTTAGTAAATAAACCCCTATGCTCCATATCAATGAACCATGACTCTGGACCTGTATGGCACCCCGTGGCTAACTCAATGCATTGCCCAAGTGCCAATGTGAGTGCCCTGTGAAGGATTCAATGCCTGAAGCAACATTACAGGCCAGTCCCAAAGTGTGGGGTCTGGGTACAAAGGTTTTACCGAAGTTGTACTCTTTCGGATACATTGCTTCTAGAAGCATTAGAAGTGAGGTTTGATTTAAGAATTCTAGGAAAATAATAAAAGATAAAATAATAAATGATTGAAGCTGGTTTTTCCAGGAAGAAAAAGAAGTCCATCGTCTACAGCAGGGTTAGGCAACCTAGGGCCCTCCAGCTGTTGTGGAACTACATTCCCCATGAGGCATTGCAAGGCTGGCAGTTACAATTACTCCCAAAGGCATGATGGGACTTGTAGTTCTGCAACAGCTGGAGGGCCCCAGGTTGCCTACCCCTGATCTACAGACACTAGAAAAAAAACAAGGAGCGAGTGGGGCATGGTTATAGGGGAGAGGTCCCAGCAAGGCGTGTCCTCAAAAGTTTGCCAGTGTCTAATCGCCTGATGGTACGAGCCTTTAACATTAGGTGTATCAATAAGTTGCCTGTGTCCTGTACTGTATGATTAGATACATCTTTTCTTAGTTGCATGATTTCTACATATAGGAGAATCTGTAAGCACATTTAAAACACAGAGCAGAGTCTGGCTGTCAATCTGACACGGAGCAGAAGCTTCTTCTCAAATTTTGAAACCTTCTTAATTCTCAGGTCCAGCTTTGCTTATTAGGAGTGCTGACCGTGGCTCCTGTATAAAGAAAGCCTGCAATTCTGAAACAAATGAGTTTTATAAATGAAAGAGGTTCCCATTTAACCCATATTCCTTTATTAGTTCTTGATAACCCCTTTCTCGCCCTCTTCCCTAAGCTATTTCTTTTACAGTTTGGATGTAAAGTGCTGTTATTTTCATCTACCTAATTTGATATATACAGCAAAAGCATTTCATTTGTAAATCTTTTAAAATAAATTGTTTAACGGTGCTTAAAATAATGTAATTGTGCATTAAGTTCAATAGCACATGCTGGCTCAAACCACTGAAGTACCATACTGTATATTAGTATAGTGAATTGCAATACTGACAAATGTGTAGGTTAAGTATTATTTACGTATGTCATTTTTACTTGTTATTAAATACTGTACACATTTTAAACAGCAGAATTTTAGGTGGAAAGAGTGCAGAGTCACATTTACTGAAGATTCTGGAATTTACCCTTCTTTAGGCATCTTGGGTAGTTGAGCACACCGTCCAAGCACTGAATTCTCAGAAGGTTTTTATCAGATATCTCATATTCGTCTATGCACTCAAATGATATCATATCAGAATGTTCACTGTAGACTTTTTTGATTTTTTGGTCATTGGTCCATTTAAGCTGTATATTGTTTTGTTCCATGTCAGTTTCTTTTGCTGTACAAGGTACTGAAAACAAGTAAAAGTTATAATTGTGTTAAACACAAACAATAACATAAAGAACATACTTAAATAATTTTTGTGCATACTGTAAATAAAGAATATTCAAGAATAAATATGTCTTAGCCCCCATACACACGGTCGGAAATTCCGACCACAAAATCCGTCAGATTTTTTCTGATGGATTTTGTCCGACACTGGTGTTGCATACACACGGTCGGACAAAGTTGTTGGAAAATCTGATCATTCTGAACGTGGTGACGTTCGTTGCGTACTACGGAACTACGTAGAGGCTAGTAGCCAATAGCTTTGGTCTCGTAATTTTATCTGAGCATGCGTGGCACTTTGTCCGTCGGAATTCTCTACACACGATCGGAAAAAGTCCGATCGGATTTTGTTGTCTGAAAATTTGAGAGCAGATCTCAAATTTTTTCCGTCGGAAGTTCCGACGGAAAAAGTCCGATGGAGACCACACATGGGCGGATTTTCCGACAACATGGTCCGATCGGACATTTTCCGTTGGAATTTCCGACCGTGTGTATGGGGGCTAATAGTCCACAATTCTTAATATAAAATATTTATGGGAGTACAATATAACTTGCCATGTGCCCTGTCACATGGAGCATGTAGTGCACTCCAATGTCACAGCAATGGGAACACACTGCAATAAAAACACATTAGTAGAATGAAAAAGGTTTAGAACATATGCCAAATGCTTCCCGTTACCTGTGTTCCTGCTGACTCTCTAGGACAATGTGTCCTATTGGTGACAAAGACAGAAACAGAAATGGTACAAAAGTCTTAAGCCTTCCCCATTGTATTCAAAATAAAAATTTGGAATGAAATTGTACTTCCTATGCACAATGCTATCACCACCTGCCCAACATCAACAGACAGTCATGCAAAGAGAAGGAATGGAAAGTTGTTTTTGTTGCTTCTACTGCACTAGACATTCAAGCGAGTCATTTTATTGGCCTATATACATTTCAGCACTTCTGAAATCTGGTGTAGGCAGATGTCTGGTACAATATCAGAAACCCATAATCTTCCATGCTTTTATTGATCTTTTAGGGCTGGGGTCTCCAAACTTTTCAGTACCTGGACCACATTGTATTTTTTACAAACATTTGTGGGCAAAAAAAAATAATTTTCTTTTTTTAATGAATTAATAAAGTTTTACTTGGGAGTTTTTTTTGCAATCCATGTGATATGATTCAGAACAGTGAAATTAATTCAATAAAACAAAGCAAAGAAATTCCAAAGAAATTTGAGCTATTAATAAAGGTGCAACAAAAATACATTTCATCTGCACCTTTTTCATCAGAGTCCCCTTTAAATAAGAGCTCCCCCCTCCCCCGTACATTAGGATCCCCATCAGATTCCCCTTTTATCAGAGTCCCCATCAGATTCCCCCTTTTATCAGAGCAGAGAGCTGGAGACTTTGCACATCAGCTGGATAAAATCTTGTAGCAGGGGGTGTGGCTTAGCGCTCAGTGAAGATGGCTGCCTGAGCAGGAAACTCTGCTGCAACAAAAAAGGGACTTTTCCATGTATGTTCCCCTTTATCGCTAATGTTGTGGGGAAAATCGGACGCCCCTTGCGCTAATTCCCACACTCTCAGCTTGGGAAGAACCTCCTTGTGTTATTTCAATCACAAGTGCTGGCCACTCGAGCTGTCTCCCCCGGCCTCCCCACCACCATTCATGGTTCATAAGACACTTACACTGGTTTATAAACAGACAAAGAAAGAATCAGATCTGGTGGTGGATTTTATACAACAGAGCAGACCAAAAACGCGTTCAGCGCAAGAAACACCCTAAAAGGCACGAACATCCTCTTATATGATGATGATGATAATAATAATAAACAATTAATCAATTGGTGATGAATAGCAATAGTGTCCGCAATTGATGAGGCAGGACAGGAGTCCACCCTTATACAGCCAGATGGGATCTGTCAGATAACCACTGCAGCCAATCAGACCTAGGGTGACCCTAATGTGCAGTCACTTCAAATCGCCAAGCTTGAGTTGCCCAGATATCACTAATATGACAGTTAAAGGAACTGCAATCTATGTTAACCCTTTCATGACTAAGCCTATTTCTGACATTTGGTCTTTACAAGTTAAAATACGTATTTTTTGCTAGAAAATTACTTAGAACCCCCAAACATTATACTGTATATATATTTTTAGCAGAGAATCTAGAGAATAAAACGGCTATTGTTGCAATATTTTATGTCACACGGTATTTGTGCAGCGGTGTTTTAAGCACAACTTTTTGGGAAAAAAATACTTTCATGAATTTTAAAGAAACGAAACAGTAAAGTTTTTTATATAATGTGAAAGATGATGTTATGCCGAGTAAATAGATACCAAACATGTCACGATTTATAATTGCACGCACTCGTGGAATGGCGCCAAACTACGGTACCTAAAAATCCCCATAGGCGACGCTTTAAAAATCTTTTACGTTTACCAGGTTAGAGTTACGGAGGAGGTCTAGTGCTAGAATTATTGCTCTCGCTCTGACGATCGTGGTGATACCTCACATGTGTGATTTGAACACCGTTTACATATGCGGGTGTGACTTCCGTATGCGTTTTCTTTGCTGCGTGAGCTTGCGGGGAAGGGGGCGCTTGAAATTTTTATTATTTTTCTTATTTATTTTATTTAATTTTAGATAATTAACCTCCCTGGCGGTATGATTCTGTCTGGAATTTAGTGCTGAAAGTGGTACAATTATTTTGCATGGAAATTTGGCGTTTTTATATTGTAGGAATGCAATTCTTATGAATAACTCACTTAAATCTGTCCGAACCAGAGTCTAGTAGACATCCCGGGTATGATAAAGTTTGAAACACAAAATAATAAATTATAATATAATAAAAATATATATAAAAATGATTCAATAATGTAATCAAATCAAAAACACTGAAATTTGCTCAGTTGCAGAATAGTCAGTCATTAAATTTATTGTTTGATGATAAATTGTGATTCTAATTTTTTATCGGTGTTTTCTAGCTGGTCTAAAACCACTTTTGACATAAAGGGACACTTTTTGGTTGCTATGGACAATCTCCAGTTTCCAGGCAGAAAAAAAATCTTTTTATTATATAAAATGACATGCAGGGCACTGGGCAGACCACTAGGGACAAAGGTGGTGTGTATTTTTGGTATACAGTACTGTAATCTGTAAGATTACAGTACTGTATGTGTGTTGTGTTTTTAAACTTTTTTGAATTTGGCGCCGATCTCCGCTCCCGTGCGTCGGAACGTCGCAGGGAACGGAGATCGGCAGCACTCGGCCACTGTGTGAATCGAGCGAGCGGACAGCTCGCACACACAGCGGGGAGACATCACAGGATCCAGGGGAAAAGGTAAGTAACTTCCCCCCTGCATCCTGTACGCAAGCCCGAGTCTGGCTCGGGGTTACCGCTCCCAGCAGAAAAAGCTGGACCGGAGCCAGACTCGGGATTACCGCCTAGAAGGTTAAATAGTGTTTTTTTTATTTTTTTTTTATTTGATCACTTTTATTGCTGTCACAAGGAATGTAAACATCCCTTGTGACAGTAATAGGTGGTGACAGGTACTCTTTATGGAGGGATTGGGGGTCTAAGAGACCCCCAATCCCTCCTTTGCACTTCAAAGTATTCAGATCACCGAAAACGGTGTATCTGAATACTGTGTACTTTTTTAAATCCGGCGCCATTGGCAGCCGAGTAAACAGAAAGTGACGTTGTGACGTCGCTTTCGTGTTTACATACAGGAGACTGGAACCAAGCCATTTGCGGCTTCGTTCTAGTCTGTCTCTAGCCGCCGGAAGTGGCGGTTGTTCGATCGAGTCTCCGGATGTAACGGGAGGCCCGGTAAGAGCGGCGTGAGGCGGCGGGAGGGGGGGACAGTATAACAGCCGAGCGGCTTTTAGCCGCATTGGTTGTTATACCCGGATAGTCAATCGCCCGCTCTAAACAACAGTACCGGGATGATGCCTGCAGCTGCGGACATCATCCCAGTATAACCCTCGAAAGCCGAGTACGCATATCAACCAAAAAGGGGAAGTTCTGCTTTAAGGCCTCCTCCCCCTTCTCCTCTTCTCCATATAGCATTTTTTTTGGTGGGTGGTCTGGCAGGTACCTGGTTTTTACAGGTACCCGCTTCCACATCCGCTTGGATTGCACAAGATGTCTGATTTGCAGTCAGTCAATCGCTTCAGATATCAAGAACACCAAATCTAAAGGAGGAATTGCGGGGAACGACTGACCGACTAAATGGAGGTGGAACAGGCAGCAGGGCGCCATGACGCCAACATACAAGAGCTGCAGAACCATACATCATTGCATTCTCAACTTTTTATTAAACTGCAGCAGAAAATAGAGGATTAAAGGCATCCTGGAATCAGTCAAACATGCCAAAATGTCCTCAGCCTTACAAGTATTGTTTAATAAACTCCTGAAGAGACCCCAGGATACATTGGTTGAATTGGAATGAGCTCATAGAGCTCTCTGACCCAGAGGCAGAAAAGGAGGTCCTCCTAGGGACAATATACTGTATGTTGCATTATTGATTACAGACTGAGAGGAGGTGTATCAGAAGGCTAGACACCAAGAGGAATTCACTTTGCCATCCATCCCATGATCTCTGTATACCAAGATCTCCTGGGCCACAAGAATCACTGACTTCCCTTTCTGCTTGATCCTGCAAAGAAGTTGTGGACGCAGGCAGAAAAGGAGGGAATGCATATGAAGCGGCCATAACCCTTTGAGGGGCGGCCTTGACTTTTGGGCTTACCGGTTACCTCCGCTTGGCTTGTCGATGAATATCCAGGGGTTCTTAGGGTTAGTACCCAACAACTTTGGATGCTGACACAATAAAAGTCCTTTTGAAGGTTTTTATTCTTGCAGTGGTAACATCCAACAAAACACAGTCTCAGATAGGAATAGAGGGCAAGGGTGAAGAAACTCAGGCACCTTGAACTGCTGACATCCACAAATGTCTTTAATTAAACCCAGAGAGTAGGGATGAGCCCAGTGTTCCATTCGAACCCAAACCAGAACTTTGTGGGCCGTTCGCATCAAATTCGTGTGATACAAACGGCCCACTATGCACTGCGCCAGTCGCATTGCATTGCTGGCTGATGATTGGCCAAGCATGCACTGTGACCCAGCATGCTTGGCCAATCACAGCGCCGGCAGCGAGGAGAGACATAATTGGCCACTCAGGGGGGTTTAGTACACGCCCCACACTATATAAGGCTGCCAGTGCGGCGGCCTTGTGTAGTGTTGTGCGGCGTTCATAGAGAGAAGGATTGGCAGGGACAGTGTCAGCTGTGCTTTATACTTCTTTAGATAGCGCTGTTACAGTGAGTGTAGTGTTCAGGGAGAGAGCAGGATAGGCAGGGACAGTGTCAGCTGTGCTTTATACTTCTTTAGAGAGCGCTGTTACAGTGAGTGTAGTGTTCAGGGAGAGAGCAGAATAGGCAGGGACAGTGTCAGCTTTGCTTTGCTTCCTAACATAGCGCTGTTACAGTGGGTGTAGTGTGCCTCCTGCACACTGCACAGCATAAACCTGAATCTACCCCCTCATTGCTGGTGTTGTGTAGTTGATTTGTGCAACACAGGCATCTGCCTAATATTCAGTCAGTGTAGTGTGCCTCCTGCACAGCATACACCTGAATCTACCCCCTCATTGCTGGTGTTGTGTAGTTGATTTGTGCAACACAGGCATCTGCCTAATATTCAGTCAGTGTAGTGTGCCTCCTGCACAGCATACACCTGAATCTACCCCCTCATTGCTGGTGTTGTGTAGTTGATTTGTGCAACACAGGCATCTGCCTAATATTCAGTCAGTGTAGTGTGCCTCCTGCACAGCATACACCTGAATTTAAATAGCACTGATTGCTGTATAAATGACAATGATCCCAAAAATGTGTCAAAAATGTCCGATGTGTCCGCCATAATGTTGCAGTCACAATAAAAATCGCTGATCACCGCCATTACTAGTAAAAAAAATATATATATTAATAAAAATGCTATAAAACTATCCCCTATTTTGTAAACGCTATAACTTTTGCGCAAACCAATCAATAATCGCTAATTGCTATTTTTTTTTACCAAAAATATGTAGAAGAATACGTATTGGCCTAAACTGAGGAAAAAAAAATGTTTTTTTATATATTTTTAGGGATATTTATTATAGCAAAAAGTAAAAAATATAGAATTTTTTTCAAAATTGTCGCTCTAATTTTGTTTATAGCGCAACAAATAAAAAACGCAGAGGTGCTCAAATACCACCAAAAGAAAGCTCTATTTGTGGGAAAAAAAGGACGCCAATTTTGTTTGGGAGCCACGTCGCATGACTGCGCAATTGTCAGTTAAAGCGACGCAGTGCCGAATCACAAAAAGGGGCCTGGTCCTTTGGCTGCAAATTGGTCCGGGGCTTAAGTGGTTAAATGGCTTTTTTTCCTTTACAAATGTCATTTTGTGCAGGGACAGTTCTAAACATGGTAAACACATGCCACTTCACAGGCATAATTTAGACACCCCTCAGGTACCATATTTAAAGGAATATTTCACTTTTTTTTTCACTTTATGCATCATTAACCACTTCCCGACCGTCGGCCGTCATATGACGGCCTCCGGTTTGCGGGGGTATATCTGAATGATGCCTGTAGCTACAGACATCATTCAGATATTGCCGGTTTCAGCCGGCGATTCCCTGCACCATAGGAACGATCATAGCGGCTGTTCCGCCGCTTGATCGTTCCTATGGGCGGCGGGAGGGGACGCCCCCCCCCTCCCGCCGCCCTCCGGTGCTTCTACCGACTCACCGCTTCCATCGGTGAGTCGGTCACAGGAACCGCCGGCACCGGATGATCACTATAGAGATTTCCGGCGGACCAGATGGTCGCCGGAGTCTCTATGATCGTTCGGAGGCCGGGCGCGATGTGATGACGTCACGCCCGGCCTCTGCATTCGAATAACGGCGCCGCCTCCGCTGGGAAGCGGTGATCGTTTTTTTTTTTTTTTTTTAATTTTAGGCTTTCCAGCCTAGAGGTGAGATGTGGGGTCTTATTGACCCCATATCTCACTGTTAATAGGTCCGATCAGGTAATATTCCTATTACAAGGGATGTTTACATTCCTTGTAATAGGAATAAAAGTAATCATTTTTTTTTTTTTTTTTTTTTTAAACTGTCAAATTTAAAAAATAAAAGTCAAATTAACAATAATAAAAAAAAAAAAAATTTTTAAAGCGCCCCTGTCCCCGTGAGCTCGTACGCAGAAGTGAACGCATACGTAAGTCCCGCCCACATATGAAAACGGTGTTCAAACCACACATGTGAGGTATCGCCGCGAACGTTAGAGCGAGAGCAATAATTCTAGCCCTAGACCTCCTCTGTAACTCAAAACATGTAACCAGTAAAAAATGTTAAAGCGTCGCCTATGGGGATTTTTAAATACCAAAGTTTGGCGCCATTCCACGAGCGCGTGCAATTTTGAAGCATGACATGTTGGGTATCTATTTACTCAGCGTATCTTCATCTTTCACATTATGCAAAAAAAATTGGGCTTTTTTTTTAAGCATGAAATTGTTTTTTTTCTGAAAAAAACGTGTTCGAAAAATTGCTGCGCAAATACCGTGCGAGATAAAAAGTTGCAACGAGCGTCATTGTATTCTCTAGGGTCTTTGCTAAAAAAACATATATAATGTTTGGGGGTTCTATGTAATTTTCGAGCAAAAAAATTATGAATTTTACATGTAGGAGAGAAATGTCAGAATTGGCCTGGTTGCGAAGTGGTTAAAATGAGTGCTCCAGAAAAAACTTCAGTTTTCAAAAAATCTTTTTGCATTGATACATGTCCCCTGGGGCAGGACCCGGGTCCCCAAACCCTTTTTTAGGACAATAACATGCATATTGGCCGTTATAAATAGCACTTTAGATTTCGAACGTTCGCGTCAATTGTAATTAATAGGGTTCGAACGTTCATGCAAACTTTTGGTCCGTTCGCAGGTTCTGGTGCGAACTGAACCCGGGGGTGTTCGGCTCATCCCTACCAGAGAGTAGCCACTCGCAGCTGGGTACTTCAATACCAGACAAACCTCTAGCCAGAGGTATGGCAGCTGACAATGTGATACGGAAACTTGTTAAAAGTCTCTGACACAGAATGAACTTGCAACCGAAGGTGAATAGGAACCTTTCCCACAGTACCTGGAACTTTCTCTGTCTCCTTGGCAGTACTGCGGAAGTGTGGATTCTTTAGTGTCCATACAACTCAGCAACCAGGCTCCTCTTGAGATGCCAGCTTGTTGGCCCTCCTCCGAAGAGTCCTCCCCAGGTCACCTATACGAGCTGTGGTGCCCCTCCAATAATGAGAGCACACCAGGACGCCTTGAATCCTCCTTCAGTTACTGGGCCTCGGGCTAACTGGCTCCGAGACTCGGGAACAGACGGATTCCTGCCCCAGACCATGTGGGTCTGTGGGGCTAGTCAAACTGACCATGTTTCCGGGACGGCAAGTGCTCCTGGGCCCAGGACCCCTCGCGGGGCTACCCCGGTCCAGAACCAGGAAACAGGACTGCGGCCGAACACGTGACTTCAGCACCTTAAGTACCCTTCCCCAGACTACTCAGCGGGGCCAGGCGCACCCACTGATTGGCTCCGGGGAACACTGATACCTGAAACATCCAACCAGGCTTGGTTCTAGGCCTGTCATGTGTACCTCACTGCACCCATGACCAGACAGAACCCTAGTACAGCCCAGCCAAACTGATGCCAAAGTTAACCTGCACAATTAACCCTCAGAACCCCGCTACTGTTCTGAGGAAAAAAAAAAAAAAATTTCACATATAGCGCACACTTGTGAAAGTGTGCTCGCTACACATAAATCAGTAAAACACCTTTTTCGCATGCTAGCAGATCCTTTGTTCTTGACACAAAGTTGTCGATCCCTTTGTTGAACCTGGACGCAAAACAGATCTATGTCTGGGATCCCCCATCTTTGACATATTGTCAGGAAGATATTGGGGTGAAGGAACCATTCTCCCGGGAACAACTGCTGGTGACTCAAATAGACCGCCTGCCAATTTTCTATTCCTAGAATGAAAAACTGCAGATAGGCAAGGTACATTGTTTTCTGCCCAAGATAGGATATGATTCACCTCTCTCTGGGCCGCACAACTTCTTGTGCCCCCTTGGTGATTGATATAGGCCACTGCTGTGGCATTGTCGGATTGGATCCTGACAGGACAGCTCCGTAAACGAAGCGTCCAGGCCCTCAGGGCCAAGCGCTCTGCCCGAATCTCTAGAATGTTAATGGGCAAGGTCATTTCTGATTTGGACCACTTTTCTTGGACAGATGCCTCTTCCAGGACTGTTTCCCAACCTAAAAAAGGTTGGCATAAGTTGTTACCACTTTCCAGGTAACTGGTAGGAAGGATTTTTTCCTTTTGCTGATTTTTGGTTATCAACCACAAACTGAGGCTCCGGCGCACCTTTGGAGGCAGACACATTGGGAAATCTAAGGCTTGGACCTTCTTGTTCCAAGTCGATAGGATACTGTTTTGCAGCAGCCTCGAATGAAACTGAGGATAAGGAATGGCCTCGAATGAAGCCACCATATTTCCCAACAACCTCATGCAAAGGATTCCATCGGAATCAGTTTCTTTATGGCACTGATCTTTCTCTAGGTTGAGAATCCAACCTAGGTATCCCAGGTAGTTGACTGTGGTGACCATACTTGGGTCTAAGCGGGCTGCCAACTGGTCTATCAAGAGCAGATCGTCTAAGTAAGCTATAATCGTTATACCTTGGGCCCTTAGTCTGGCTAGAGGAGGGGCCAGAACCTTTGTAAACACTCAAGGTGCAGTAGCTAGACCGAAAAGCAGAGCTACAAACTTAAAATAAAGATTTCCTACCTTAAAAGTAGATATTTCTAGTGAGCGGGGAAATAGGCCCATGGAGGTATGCATCCTTGATGTCGATTGACGTCAAAAGTTCTCCCCCTTGTACTTCACCCCGGTCAGACTGCATGCATGGTACCCAGAGACTTCAGAATTATGCTGGAGATGTGGCACCGACAAGGGAACCATGCTGCACATCTGGTGGGACTGCCCGTTGTTACGCGGATATTGGGACGGGGTCTGTGCTCAGATACGTGCCATCACAGAGACCAAGCTCTCTCTTAATTCAGAGTGTTGCTTGCTACACATTTCTGACTACTCACTATCAAGATACAAAAAGACAATGGCCCGACACATGTTGAACGCTGCAAAGACAATTATCCCCAGACATTGGAGGTCCACTCACACGCCCACGATTAGGGAATGGGTGTCTGAAGTGGACTTACTATACAAACTGGAAGAAACAGTGACAATAGCATCGGAGAACACTGACAGATTCCACAAAACATGGAGACCGTGGGTAGCCTTTAAATACTCAGACGCATTCACTAAGCTTCAAACTGGTTGAAATATGTGGTAAAAATCTGTGTTATACTATTCCCTAAAGGACTCCTTAATGGAGCCGAGATTAGCAATGACTGTTGGGATCAGAAGGATAGACTTTAATGCTGGTATCCGACAGGGTTGAATTAAGCCAGAGATGAAGACACTTGAAAACGAAACTGCATTGGAAATAAACCCAAGGGGATACCCCCCCCCCCTCACCTCTTTCCCTATTCCTTTTTCCACCCCTCATCTTCTTCTCATTCTTTTTCTGGGCCTCTGCCCATTAAGACACTGGTCATGATGACCACCCGTCCCTGGGCCTAAATTTAGGGCAGGGCATGGAGGGCTCATGATTAACTAGGACGAATTCACCAATAAGCACAGTTTTGGTAACATGGCTGACATAGCACAAGTACATTACATATGGAGCAATTTCCTCAAATGTGATCTATACTGAGTTAAACTGTACGATACTTTACACAAATGTAATATTGTTGAACAAATGTTGTTAAGACGAATCTTCTGTTTTGCTTAATAAAAATCTTTTATTGGAAAAAAAAAAAAAAAAAAAGAATAGAAAATAAAATATAAAGGTCAGTAGTGTAACTGACTGCATAAAAAAAAAAAAAAAAGTTCTCCCCCTTGTAGGATGGAGACAACTGATTGGATTGACTCCAATGCGAAAAAGAGCAGATAGAAACCGGTTTAGATTCTTGAGA
Organism: Lithobates sylvaticus; assembly: GCA_028564925.1. Lineage (NCBI taxonomy): Eukaryota > Metazoa > Chordata > Amphibia > Anura > Ranidae > Lithobates > Lithobates sylvaticus. Next base: position 150,715,664 of record CM053032.1, on the reverse strand, counting down.
TCCAGAATGGGATTGACATCTCCATTCGGTTTTGCCATGAAAAAAGGTTTGAATAAAACGGCAACCCCTGCGCTTTCTTGGGGACCACCATGACCACGTTTTGCCAAAAGATGGCCCAATGCTAGAAAGAGAGACTTCTTTTTCTCTGGATTAGGAACGTTTGATCTGAGAAAACGAGGACAGGGGAAATCTTGGAACTCCAGTTTGTACCCTAGAGTTATTGAAGAAGCCACCCATCTGTCTTGACACTCTTTCTGCCAGACCCTTGAGAACTGCAGAAGTCTTCCCCCCACTCGAGCGAGTGGGGGCGCCCCCTCATAAGGAGGCTTTAGTATTTTGTTTTGTAGGTTTCCTCCCCCAAGACTTCTGTTGTCCCTGGGGTTGACCCTGAAGATTACCTCTTGAACTTGACGGCGGAAGCCGCCGTAACTGCCTGGAGGCTGATGCCCCTGGCACTGGAGAAGGAGCATGTTTAAATGAAATACATTTACTCCTTTTCTTAAATGGCAAAGGGGTACTTTTTCCACTAGAAATTCTTTGGATGTATTATCCAAAACATCACAAACAGCCGTTTCACAGCAGAAAGGAAAACTAGCCAGGAGTTTTTTTGCATGACGCTTCGGCTGACCAATTTTTCAACCATAGAATTCTATACATATGTACCAGCCCAGTGAAAGGCGCGAGGCCTGAAAGATAGAATCTCTCATAGCGTCTATTGCAAACATAAAGCTACTAGGAGCTTGCCAGATCCCGGGCCTGCTGAACAGGGATAACCTTGAGCACCTGTTTAAACTGGTCTCTCAAGGATTGACATATACCAATTACTGTCAGCACAGGCTGAGACACTCAACCTGCCAGAGAAAACAATATGTTTTTTTAATAGGAATTCAAACTTTTTAAATGTTGGATCCCTAAGCATTTGAGCATTGTCTGCCGGACAAGTCAAACTTTTATTCAGAAGATATAGCAGCGTCAATTGCTGGTATCTAAATTAAATGGGTAACCAGTGTGCACAACCTAATAAATAAATAATGAATGGAAAGCTGCCGACATAAATGTGGTCTCACACAGCAAAATAAATTGTTTAAGGTAATATGTGGCGCTGACCTTCTAAACACTAATCCTGTCTAATAGGACTAAAGATAAATCTGTCTAATGCAAATAAATAAATAATATAGTAAAATGATATAAACAATTCCAAGGCTTGATAATAAATCCAATGTGCAATAAAGTGCAATTAAACAAACAGGTGCAAATTGCCGCAAGAAAGAATGCTTAAAATCTTCAATGTGAAATAAATAAGTAAAAATATAATAATTTTATCCAATAAATAATTTCATCCAATATAGCAATGCAATTAAAAAAATATATACAATGTCTTCTATAAAGTGCTGTGCAAATCCAGTGTAACATAAAAAATGAATATGTCCAGTGAAATAAAAATAAAATATAAAATCTGCTGATGACAATGCTGAGAAAAATCGATTATATGTGCAAATAAATGTCTCTCATATGTAAAGTGCAAAATAGTGCCAGCCTTAACACCCGTGACTCAAAAGCTACTGGCAAATCAAATCGCATGAAACAAGCAAATTCCTATAGAGAAAATGAATAATGATTAACACCAGCAGCTACAATAAGTAATGAGTCCACTGCAACAGTTCTTATTATTTAGTCATCCAAAAAAACTCTATAGGTAATCAATCAAATTTTGTGTTGTTTAAATGGTGCTCCTCCATGCATCAATCCATGCCTCCAATGTGATTCGTGACATTCGGGGTGCTCCCCACTATTTCCCCCAGCCTCTCACCTCCAGAAGCGGCCTCCACAGGCCTAGTACCGCTTGTCAGTATGCTGTCACTCAGCCGGTCTCCCTGTAAGGACTCCAGATAACAGTAACACTCCCGTTTTCCAAATGTAAAAATATGTAGCAATCAAGGGAAGAAATAGAGGGGGGCTCCAATGTGTAGTATAGTCAAAAAAGACTTACATTAAAAATATTGACGATCGGTGATGAAGTATAGAAACTCTTCCGGTCTCGGCCGTGACCGGAAGTACGATGGTGACACCTGGCTCCTTCCCTGACGCGTTGCGTCACTGTACACGTGACTTTTTCAAAGGGTCAAGGAGTCAGGTGTCCAAGTGTCACTTATATATGCTCCCCAAGCGCAATCACAGCGGTGGCGCCGTATCAGCGGCTTAATGCTTCTAATAGATTAAACTTCCACAATCGTCTCATCATATTCATAGGAATAGGGAGACCTGCTTTTAATAATATATTAAAACATAAAATATTTTTTTTTGGCTTTAATAATGTTAACGTTATTCCTTATTATGAGGCATACAGACGCCATCTAGTGGTCATGTCATATAGCTGCTTCACTAATAGATCATTTTTCAGAGTGACATCTTGTGGACATATATAAACTTGACAGTCCATAAAATGAATTAAAATCTCATTAGAGCCATCTAGTGGACACTCATGAGAATGACATAGGTAAAATAATAACGAACTCCACATATATTAAATAATGTTATATAACATATATATAAAATCCATATAAATAAAAATGTTAATATATTGGACTAAATGAAGTTTAAGAAGAATTTTACGATAAAATTGATTTTAAAATTAATTAAAATGAATTCTAAAAATAAATATAATGACCTTAATAATTAGATATGAAACAGTTGAGGTCAAATTCTCAGTTGTGTCCCCACGGTGTTAAAGTGCGTAGCTCATGGATCCAGCGAGACTCAGCTTGGCTGATCTTAATTATTTTGTTGTCCCCCCTCTAATGTGGTTTTTATTTTGCTATTGCACATATTTGTAGGGATGAGGGATCCTTCTTATGATATTTAGCATAATGTCTAGACAGACTATGTTTATCGAACCCTTTCTTTATATTTTGAACGTGTTCTCTTAGTCTTTTACACAGCTCTCTCTTTGTTCTGCCTATGTACTGAATGTGACATTCCATAAGGTATACTACTCCTTCGCTCCGACACATTATAAAGTCCTCTATTATGTAATTTTTTTGTGTGACTGTTGATGTGAAGCTGGATTTTTTCTTCTTACTTTCTTTAGTGTGTCAACAAGCGTAGCACTTTTTACAAGGGTAGTATCCCTGTCCTTCAAAAAATTAGAAAGATTTTTTTGCCGGGGGGTCAAGTACATTTTTTTACATTTTTAATAATGTGTTATTCATTATTCATTTTCTCTATAGGAATTTGCTTGTTTCAAGCAATTTGATTTGCCAGTAGCTTTTGAATCACGGGTGTTAAGGCTGGCACTATTTTGCACTTTACATATATGAGACAGTTATTTGCACATATAATCGATTTTTCTCAGAATCGATTTTTCTCAGCATTGTCATCGCAGATTTTATATTTTATTTTTATTTCACTGGACATATTCATTTTTTATGTTACACTGGATTTGCACAGCACTTTATAGAAGACATTGTATATATTTTTGCATTGCTATATTGGATGAAATTATTTATTGGATGAAATTATTATTTTTTTACTTATTTATTTCACATTGAAGATTTTTGGCATGCTTTCTTGCGGCAATTTGCACCTGTTTGTTTGATTGCACTTTATTGCACATTGGATTTATTATCAAGCCTTGGGATTGTTTATATCATTTTACTATATTATTTATTTATTTGCATTAGACAGATTTATCTTTAGTCCAATTAGACAGGATTAGTGTTTAGAAGGTCAGCGCCACATATTACCTTAAACAATTGCTGGTATCTCCCACCTTTAGTAAATTTTTTCCGCCATAGGATAAAGTGTGAAAAACTTTTTAGGAAGGAAAAAATGCTTATTTGGGTGATCCCACTCAGAATACATGTCTTTCCAGCAATAAATGGACATGAAAGGCATGCGCAGCTTGAGGAGGCTTTAGCAAACCCAAACAAGAAGTGGACACTCAGTTAAGGGTAGCATAAATGTAGAGTGGACCAATTCAGTAAGAAATTGCACCCACAATCTCAGATTGTGAAGCTGATCCTTCCGCATTTGACCCCTGAGTAGATGATTCATCAGCCTTTTCACGGTCCCCTGAGAGAAAATCATCTTCGTCCGCCCCCAGATCCTCAGTTTGAGGGACCTGGGTAATGGAAGGGAACCTTAGCATTTTATCCCACTCTGGGATGCAATTAAAGCCGCTAACCTCTCTTCCAATCCTATCATGGCTGAGGAAAAAAACATATTTTTTTAGTAAAATAGACAGGGGCTGCAGTGTTGGAAACAGTTGCCAACATTTCAGGGCCCCGATGGCTCACTCTAACCAGCCACCCCAGAACTCTCAGGGGAGGATGCCATTGTAGAGATGAGTTTTAGGCTTTTCAGAGCTTGAGGGAGACCCTTTTAGCCCTTTTTTGGGGTGTTCCTACTTCCCCTTTTGACCATAGCCTGATGCATAAATGCAGAGATACTACCAGAAGAAATCGCATCCACTGCTTGAGCAATAGTCCAGCAACTGCCACTGCTATTAACGCTTAGCCTGATGCTTTTAGTAAATGTGCCAAGGGAATGCCTGTAAGTAAGTGGGAAAAAAACTAGTCCCTGACCAATAATGCACCCTCTCACACTACAGTGCTCAAGTGATCAATTAATAATAATAAATCATATATACCATATAAAAAAATTTGTTGAAGGGGCAGCACAGTGGTGTAGTGGTTAGCACTTTCACCTAGCAGTAATAGGGTCGCTGGTTCAAATCCCGACCACGACACCTTCTGCCTGGAGTTTGCATGTTCTCCCTGTGCTTGCGTGGGTTTCCTCCGGGTACTCCGGTTTCCTCCCACACTCCAAAGACATGCTGGTAGGTTAATTAGATCCTGTCGATAAAATTGGCCAAATATGTGTATGTTGTATGTGTATGTGTTTGTAAGCGTGTCAGGACCCCACAGGGCAAGGACCGCACTATACCACAGATGGACACCAGTGGCAAAAAGCGCCCTGAGGCGATTCAGTTCGCATAGGTTGCGCTATACAAGTCATTCATTCATTCATTCATATAATAAAATTTGAAGTGCTACCAAACATCAGTCCCAATCTTCCCTTCATATTTACCAAACATCAATAATAACATATATGTGATTAATAATGAGTGTCCAAAAATGTAATTACTCATATATGTGAAAAAGTGGGTACCATAAAAAATTCCAGTCCATCAAGAAAAATGATAAGTGTACCAACCAAAATTACATATAATAAAAAAGTCCAAGAAAAAACTAACGATATTGGTGTTGTAAAAATGAGTGAAGCTCCAAAATGACCAAGTGACACTTGTGCTCAGCAGATCAGGTGACTCTTGTGCTCCCCCTCAAGGGTCCCCACTCACCAGCTCCTGTTACCCCTACAGGGGTGATAGGCATGTATGGATAGCCGTGGATGATCTCCCTTGCTGGTTTTTCCAGCGATTCACCGGTAGCCCCTCTCACTGGCTCCTCCAACCGCTCCACCAGACCAGGATATCCACACCGATCTCCCACTTAGCACTTCCCCAGTCACAGTATCCAAAAAAGCATTCAGTAGCTTCCCAAGGCTGGTCCCAGCCCATTTTCACAAATCTTTGTGAAACTCACTTTTTCACATATAGGAGTAATTACATTTTTGGACACTCAGTATTAATCACATATTCCCAGAGGGAAGCCTGCTGCTTCTGCTGACACAGCGTGATCTTTGACGAAAGTATGACAAGGTACGTGCTCTATACAGCCCCCAGTGGTGACTTTTAGGCACGACAACATTTACTTTTTTAAAGGAGACATCTCATAAGAAAATTTAAAAACTCCTTAGAAACCTCCAATTACCTTTCCCGCCGCAGAGATTTCTGTGGATAAACAGATCCAATCTTCACCCCTCACGGTGGGTTCTGCTACTAAACCTTCAGGAACCGGGTCCCTTTTGGGGTACCCACACTCCTGGACCCGTAAAGCACCCCGCCAGTAAAAACTTTATGGCTGAAAACACCAAAACACTGGATCCCAGGGTCCAGCTCTCTAAAAAGCGAAGCGTTACGGGCTAAACCTTGTTTCTTCCGCCACGAGGCCCGGGTACCATTCAATTTGGCCTGAAAAGACACTTTGAATGGATCTGGCTGCATAGGTAGCCCCAGCAAGGATTGCTTCAGTGGAGCTCTTCAATCGTGACCAACACCTTAGACACTGGCAAAAAAACTGAAGTCCTCCCAGTATAGGGGGGGGGGGGTTATATAGGGAGGCAAAATCCTGCTTAGGATGTGCCAGTATCCATCACCTGAAGATGGCCTATAACCCACATAGTAATTACTATGGCGCTGTGTCCTGTGATGTACGATTAAGAAATTACACATCTCATTTCTCAACCCCCTATTACACTTTAAGGACCTGGAGCACCCTTGCCACAAACCTCAGGGCGTTCCTGTTGAGACAGGATGCCAGCATGTTCATGTCCAGCATTCTCCAGTGTAGATATAGCTGCTGGAACACATCTGGGTGCACTCTCCCTGATACAGCATCAGGTGGCTGAGATAGTATGCCTGCTACGTTTCAATGCTAGGAATGCGTATGATGGAGAGCGCCAGAACAAACCATTAAATTAGCCTTAAATTAGCCACTCTGCAGGGTGTCCATCACAGTTATAGAGTGTACTTTAGGCTCCATTCATACTTGTGCGACTTGTCATGCAACTTTGGACAGTTGCAACTTGTTACCTATGATTTCCAATGATAACCATTCATATATGTGCGACTTAAAGTTGCAGTGACTTTAAAGTAGTTCCTGCACTACTTTGGTCCCTCTTTCATGCAGCTTGAGGGCCATACACTTCAATGTTAACCCTCAAAAGTTGCATGAAAGTCGTATCTGAATTTTTATACAATGCAACAGTTGTGCAACAGTTGTCCATTATCACTAGTCAAAGCCAAAGTCGTATCCAAGTCGCACCCATCCAAAGCTGCGCTCCAAAGTCTGCACAACTTTGGAGTCGTACAAGTATGGATGGAGCCTTAATGAATTAGGATAGCCGCTTTGTATACAAAGTACCATGGCAACAAGGAAGAGGGTATTTGAGTGCAGGGAATCCCCAACCTCTGAAGAGTGGATAACTTTTATCGAGACTGCGACATTATGACGGACACATCGGACACTTTTCACACATTTTCGGGTCGATTGACAATTATACAGCGATCAGTGCTTTAAAAATGCACTGATTACTGTATAAATGTCACTGGCAGGGAAGGGGTTAACACTAGGGGTGATCAAGGGGTTAACTGTGTTCCCTCAGTGTCTTCTAACTGTAGGGAGATGGGACTGACTATAAGAGATGACAGATCGTGGTTCCTAGCTATTAGGAACTCACGATCTGCATCTCCTCTCCTCACAGAACAGGGATTTATGTGTTTACACACACACACATGTCCCTGTTCTGCCTCTCGTGCCCACGATCGCGCGTGACCGTCGGTCACGAGCATCAGCACCCCTGCAGTGCAGCGGGCGCCTGCTATCCCGCTTAAAAGGAGCCAACGTATAGCTACGACGGTTCGCGGGAATCGTGCCGACCGTACTCAATGATGGCGGCTGGTCGGCAAGTGGTTAAAGTCTCTGTATAAGATATTTGTAATTGGGTTAAATATACTAAATAAGTTATGCATTAAACAAACTAGAACATTATTATAAATTTTTTGGGGCACTATAAAAAAAAAAAATATAGTCAGGGTATTTTGAAAAACAAATCATTTTGGTATACAAAGAAGTTAATGTACTGTTCTGTAAATTAGTGCATACCAAAACTTCAACATGTTCATACAAAATTTACAAAGGTGCGTTGCATCCAAAAGTAGATATTTCGTATGTATGTTATAGTATAATGAGTGACTTATGACTTAAATTGGTAGTTAAATAATATATATGTGCACCTATTTTAGAAACCCAACAAGTGTGTGAGAAACTCTGTATAAATACTGAATTCATAAGAAGGATCATACCTCGACAGACTGGCTCCTTTTCCCATTCTCCATCTTTACATGTAATTACTTCTTTTCCTTCAAGTTTATAATAATTTGCACACTTATATCTTACAGAAGAGTCTGATTGATAAGTCTTTAATTTTATTCCTGTGATGTCTCCCGATTTCACTTCTGGTGGTTCACCGCAGGCATGTCCAATTTCTAAAAAATGAAATGTACAACTCAAGTCACAAAAAAATTGCACAAAGTTTATTTTTAACATCTTGTACTTTAAAACATAACCAAAGTCAAAACTTTGTGTTTTTTTTTTGGGGGGGGGGGGGGGGGGGTGGAGATCTCCCCAGCAGAGGCAAAGAGAACAATTAAAATCTGACAAGAATTTTAATACTTACATGCACAATACAAAACATGAAAAAAGAAAAGCACTAACAAAAGTGTTGGCTTTAGATACATTTAAATTTTAAAATCTAACTATCAAGAAAACACACACCCATGGCAACTAGCTAACTGGGACGTGGTCCTTGACTGGGGGTATGAGAGAACGAGGGTGAGCTTATTCTTAACAAGACTGCCCGTGATACACTTTCACAGTCTGCACTACCTCTGACCACCATTAGAGGGAGACTCCAATCCAGCTGGCTGACCACACACAGGCAAATACGAATCTTACATACAATCTGATGCACTCTAAAGGACTGTACACATGATCACAAAATCATACAAAAATACTGCTTTCGAAGTGATAGTACGATAATCTGATCATTCGTGCACAGCTTTCGAGAGTCGATCACTACAGTTCATCCTATATTATATAAAGGGACTAACACGAAAACGTTTCTTGTATGATCCCAGATGGTACAATTTTCATTTAATCAGTACAGTTGTCGTCCGAAAATACAATACATTACTTCCAAAAATTCTTTCTGATGTACGAGAATTTTCATAGCTTTAGTAACCTCTTTTATTATCGATAGAGACTAGCATGCAAAAAAACAAAACAAAAAAATGGACGATCATTTGTCTGATAATCTCATTGTGTGTACCAGGCTTAAAGGTTGGGGAGCAGTCTAGCATATAGCACACACTTCTAGGATTCCTCCAGCTATCCTACAAGCTAGAACCCCAATGTTAATCACTCTTCCCACAACAAACAATAGCTTGTCACCACCCAACAGTTTGTCCGCAGACTGGTCTGTTAGGCCACCACACACACATAGAATAACACACAGAAGAGGCAAGAAGCTTAGTACACAGAAGTCACTTATTCATTTTATAATTTAATATCTGGAAAGTGGGCATTGCATACAATATATACAAAGAAAAAGAATTACAAAAAAAACACACAGCCAAACCCAACACCACCGCTGCCTCTAAGATGGCAGTATTGAAAGAACATTAAGCTACAGAAGTCCATGCCTTGCTCCAATCCGCTGGATTGATCTCAGTACCCAGATCTCGTTCCCACTGGGACACATAGGAGAGTAAGGTGAAAGATGATCGGCCAGTCAAAGATGCGTAGAGAAAATGTGATGATGTCTGTCTAACATGCCACTCGTCTTGATGACCTGGAGAATAGAATGAGGCTCAATAATGTATGGGCAATTGGTATACCGGAGAAAGCAGAGGGCAAAAATTGTTGCTTTTATTGAAAATTGGCTGTTCACAGTGTTTGGCAAGGAGTCGTTTACTCCCATGTTCTCTGTGGCGAGGGCACAGAGTGCCCATGCGCCCCCTACCTCCGGGTCACCCACCTCGAACTTTCTTGTATAAACTTTTAAATTATAAAGATAGAGATGTGATTCTGGCAAAAGCCAGAGGTATGAATGGAGAATTGGCTATGGAAAATACCAAAATCTCCTTATTCCCGGACTACTCTGCAGAAGTGCAAAAGTAAGGGCAAAATTTACGGATGTAAAAAGACACCTTAGGGCCCTCAATCTGCAGTACGCCATGCTCTTCCCAGCCAAACTAAGGGTGGTGGCCATTGGGGAGGCACATTTCTTTAAAAAAAAACTTCCGCTGCAACACAATGGCTTGACAGGGAAGAACGATCGCTGCGTGCACGTACACCTCCACGACCTGATGTGCCTTGATAATGTTTGGGCATTTTCTTTCACTGGATAAGATGTGGTCACCTTTCATTACCCTGCGGTCAGGCGGATTACAGATGGCAGTCTTCATAGTTGGAATATTCTGCTGTTTGTGAAGTTCGCTAATACACCTATGAACTACCACTGTGGTCACCCCCCCCCCATGTAAGTCCCAAGTGGACAGGTGGATTTTCAAATTTCGTGTTGGTGGTCTGAGTTTTCTGAAGGATCAATTTTTATTATTATTTTTATTTTTCTTTGCCTTCATGCACTGACCTCTATAGGGATACCCTCCTGGGTTATACATGCCTTCCTACCTGACTTTACATCTGCTTTTTCCTCCACGACCAACTGCCACCTCTGGAACTTGTGTGAGAGTGGCATAATAACATCAATCCAGATGTTTTCTCTATCGAAAGTGAACAAGAAAGGCTACTGTGATGTGAGCCTAGCTGGTGGTTGCCTATTACTCTTCTTATTATTTTATAGTTAATACAATCTGTATATTGTCCTGGAATGTCCGAGGTCTTGGTAACTCTGTGAAAGGTTTGGCTGTCTTCAGGCTGCCCAGTCGATGTCCAGACAGGTGGAACTTGTTAGCAGAGAACAAATGTTTTTTTTATACAACAAAAGCATTATGAAGAGGGAGAAAATACAGGGCATATGCTAGCGATGTTGATACGTAATCAACAGTGCTCAGCTCATATTGATAAATGACATGATTCCCAGGGCCATCTTAGGAACTCTACACAAGATATTCTGCAGTTGTTTCGTTCATTTTACACTGACCTATACTCATCTAAAGTATACCCTACCAAGAGGGAGATAGCCTCTTTCCTAGACGAATGTTCATTGCCTTGCCTTTCGGCCTCAGATGTAAAGTTGCTTAATGACCCATTGACGGAGGAGGAACTCCATCTGGCCTTAAGGCAGGCTCCTAATGTGAAATCTCCTGGAACGGATGGACTTCCATCTGAGGTATATGGGCGTTATGGGGAACAAATGTTGCCTATGTTGCTTAAAGTATATAATGGGGCACTAGAATCTGGGAAGCTACCTCAATCTATGAATGAGGCAATTGTCATTGTACTCTTAAAACTGCTCTACTGGCTGATTCTTATAGACCCATTTCCCTTCTAACATCTGATGTCAAACTATTGGACAAGGTGTTGGCATCTAGACTGTTGAAGGTCATACATAAGCTTGTTCATAGGGACCAATGTAACTTTAGTACTGCTGGCTCCAAAGCACAGAGCCTTAGCCATTTGCAGATTTAAAAAAAAGATGCCTATCGACAATACAGGTAACAGGGCAATATTTTCACTGGACGCTGCCAAGGCTTTCGATAGTGTGGAATGGTCCTATCTGTGGGAGGTCTTGGAGTGTTTTGGAGTAGGTAAGACGCTTATAGAGTGGATAAAGGTGCTTTATGCTGCCCTTTCTGCTCGCTTTAGAGTTAATGGGGAGCTCTCAGAACCCCTTGCGCTACACAGGGGCACTAAGCAGGGGTGTCCTTTATCACTCCTGCTCTTTGCCTTGGCATTGGAGCCATTGGTTGCTCATATTCGAGCGTCACCTGAGATAGTTGGGTTTAAGAGCGGTCAAAGAACAGATGTTGTCTCACTGTATGCTAACACCCTGTTGTATCTGGGTGATATGCAAGGGAGCGTTGCAGGCAATGATGGCACTTATAGATAACTTTGAAGGATTGTCCTGATTTTCCATAAACTGGAATAAATCAGTGCTTCTGCCATTGGACCCACTGCCCTGCCCTTTGCCAGAGTGTGCGAGGGCGGTGGAGCTGGTCTCCACTTTCAGATATTTAGGTATACAGATTTCCCCTGACCCCACTGAGTATATTAGGTTAAATTTACTATCAATATTACGTAAATTCCCGTGAGACGTGTTCTCTGTGGTTTAAACCTCCTTTATCGGTGACAGGGAGGACAAACCTGATACAAATAGTATGGTTGTTGTGTGTTTTTAACAACTCTCCAACTTGGATCCCACGCAAGTGGTTCTTACAAATTGATTCACAATTTTGTGATTTAATTTGGCGTAAAAACAAAAAAAACTTGCATTAGTCTAACTGCTTTGCAAATGGGAAAGGTACAGGGGGGGTCTGGCTGTGCTGCACTGTAGAGCCTATTATATAGCGTCTCAGATACAACAATTGGGGGGTTGGGGGTTGTTAGATCCCATGGACCCCATGGACTATTCTGCTCTTGCTCATTTAGAGGAGGGTTTTCCTCATCTGGCATCAAATCTCCCAACAGTTACTCTGTTAAAAACCCTGTGGAAATATGTTAAGCCAAAATTGGGTGTGCATGGCTTTTTTTCCTGTACACCACTATGGCATATTCCCATTACAGGGAGATACTGAAGCTGGAAGGATTTTGTGAATGGGAGAGTATGGGGGAAAAAATATTCCTCAATTATTTGAGGGGAACGTACTTAAAATCTTTATAGGGATACAGCATGACTACAATATCCCTACAAAACTATTTTACAAATATCTGCAACTGAGACACGCTTTGAATGCCCAAGATTTCTAGTTTCTAGTCTCAAATTGACAGACCATCCTATACTAGGGGAGGCATTGATGGTGTCGGACAAGAAAGGCATGATCTCACGGGTCTATTACATGCTTCTTAATGCCCTAGAGCGGGCTTCGGATCTGCCTTGTAGGAGGGGATGGGAGAGAGACTTAGGTAATATAGATGGAGATATATGGGATGCTTGTCTATCGGCTGTTTCTTTGGTATCAGTGTCGGCCACACAGAAACTGTCCCGTCCCTTTCTAATCCATAGAGCATATAGGACTCCCCTGCAGCTGTACAAATGGGGGTGTAGAGATAGTCCTCTATGTCCGAGTTGCGAACGAGATCATAGGGACCTACTTCACATATTGTGGAGATGCTCCAAGCTCTTATGTTATTCGGCAGAGTTCATATCTACTATATCACAGGTTTACAACTTTCAGGTAAATAGTGATCCTGTTTGCCTTTTGGGTGCTCTGGAGGAGGATAAATTAAATCTGAATGAATATGTGGCAGTTTTACGTTTACTTTATGAGGCACACAAATTAATTTCTAGGTTTTGGATCTCTCCCAGAGTGCTCACCAGGAGACAATGGATAGAAAAGGTCAATGCAATGATCATTTCTGAGAAATTAACATACCTTCATAGAAAGGTTCCCAAAAAATGATTTTCAATATGGCAGCCATGGCTAGATGCTCCAGGTCTTGCGCCACATCAACTAGTGTTAAACAGATTATCGGTGGGCTGATATGTATTTTGAGAGGAATTATCCAGTGAGTGTGGGTTAGTGCATGAGGATGTTTTCTTTTCTTTTTATTAGTATTCCGTTTGCTTTAGTGTTTCTTCCTTTATTAATTTGTATGGATATTATTTTTCTTTTCTTTTCATGATAACCCTATACAGCTGCAAAATGTGTTTTGAGGATGTACATGTGTGCTAATTTTATTTTGAAATCAACAAGCATAGTATAACTTACAATATATAATCATTTATGCTTTATGTGTTTCATCACCCTATATGATACAGTGTAATGTATAGAACATGTATCCTGCAGTTTGTCAAAGTGATATATTTCAATAAACGTATTTTCTAAATTGGTGTGAGTGGAGATAAGGCCTGGGGAATCCGGGGCATGTAAACAAATGTGTTCGAAAGCGGTTGTCCAAAACGGGTAGGAAGAGGTACGCCAGAGCGTAGCTATCCAGTGTTGGATCTGGAGAATATTAAAGAATTCTGCCTGGTGAGCGTCATCCGACTCACAGAATGCAGACCACGTTGGTGGAGTATGTATGGTCAACAAGTGGCGTACCTGGGTATGGCCCTGGGGAGGTCCACCACGTGAACGCCTGAGGCTGGTCAAGACCAGGGGGAAAAATGGGTCATTAGTAGTAGGCAGCAGGGGCAGGAAGGGGGACATAAGTGAGCTTGAGTACAGTACCGAGTCCCACAACTTTAAGCTATGTTGCATGAGAGGGCTCAATGACGTTGGCCAAAATATCTGGGAAAGCCATAGAAGCACTTGCATGGAAAAAGGGTCACAATTAGGGAGCTCCAGAAGCACCCATAGTGGGACATTTGAGGAAGCATAAAGTAGCGTTAATTGGGAGATCTGGACTGCCAGGTAGTACTTAGAGACATGGGGAACCCCCAAGCCTCCTTGTAATCTATGTATAAAGAGGGTGGCCTTAGAAATTCTAGGGCGTTTATTAGCTCAGATGAAGCGCATGATCCTGCTCTGAAGTAGGTGGAGAAAATGTGGAGGGACCCGTACTGGTAAGGTGCGGAAATAGTAAAAGAGTTTTGGTAGGACTGTCATTTTTACAGAGTAGATTTAGCCCATCCAGGACAGGTGTGGAAAATGCCCTGTCTGCACGAGGGTGGTCAAAAATCGAAGCATGGGGGTAGTAATTAGCAGAGAATAGTGAGGATTAAGTGGGGGTCAGCTGAACCCCCAGATAGTCACTGTACATGGTTGCCCCAAAAAAAGGGAAGTGGGACTGCAGGCATGCGACCAGGTCAGGATCTAAGGAGACATTTAGAGGAACGGATTTCTCCAAGGTAATATGGAGGCCCAAAATGGACGAGAAATGTGTCAAAAGGCGTAACAGGTTGGGGAGAGTTGTAAGGGGGTTAGTCAAGGTCAGAAGAGCGTCATCAGCAAAAAGGCTTAACTTGAACTCATGGCCTGCATAGGGAATTCCAGTCACGTTCCGGTTTGCGCGAAGTGTGAGTGCTAGAGGTTCCAAGGCCAAAAGGAACAAAACTGGGGACAGGGGGCACCCCTGCCTCATGCCCCTGTGGATAGAGAAGAGTGCAGAAAAGTACCCGGCATATTTGACTGCAGCAGTAGGAGCAGAGTATAAAGCATGACTCCAGATCAGCAAGGCTTCCCCAAAACCCCAACGAGAGAGCACAAATCGCAAGTTTTCCCACGACAAGGTGTCAAAGGCCTTGTAAATATCTAAAGAAAGAATGAAGCCCTGAAGTTTGATGATGCAAAAGATGAATAAGATGAACCACTTTACGGACATCACCAGCTTGCCTCCCTGGGATGAAACCCATCTGATCCCTGTGGATAAAGCGGCCTATATATTGGTTGATGCGTGCACTCAGCATTCTACCTAGGATCGTCATGTCATAGTTTAGAAGTGATATTGGTCCGAAGGCCTCCTCTGGCCTTTTGCGACCATTAAGATATGGGCCCTTAAAGCACCAGGTGAAGGCAAGGAGCCTTGCTTTAAGGCGTTGAAATAGTTAGCAAGGTGAGGGACCAACAATGCAGGGAATGTCTTATAGTAAATACCTGAGAATCTGTCAGGGCCCGGAGCCTTGGAGGGTTTCAGGGACTTGATTGTCCAGAGAACTTCAGCTTCCGAGATGCTTGCGTTGAGAACTTCCTGTGCTCCACTTGGGAGCGAAGGAAGGTTTAGTTCCCGGAAGAACTGCTCTGCTTGTAAAGGAAATTAACCTGGTTTAGTATAAAGCGAGGAAAAGAACTCAGAAACCAGATAAGATTTTCTCAGCATTCCGTTTTGTAGCGCTTTATTTGTGGCGTTTAATTTGTGGCGTTTAATTTGTGTCGTTTCATTCGTAGCAGTTCTGTTGCAGCATTTTCCTGTCATAACATTCTCCTGTCGTAGCGTTTCATTTGTAGCGTTTCATTTGTAGAGTTTCATTTGTGGCATTTCATTCGTAGCAGTTCTGTCGGAGCTTTTCCTGTCGGAGCGTTTCCTGACGTAACGTTTTCCTGTCGTATCGTTTCATTCGTAGCAGTATTTTCCTGTCGTAGCATTTCATTCGTAGCATTTCCTGTCGTAGCATATATCATTCATAGCATTTTCCTGTCGTAGCATTTCTGTTAGCTAGGGCTCACATCTAGGATCTTTACAGGTCCATACTGGCTGAGGTTTCGTTTTTAATTGATTGTCGCCCCACAATCTTCTCGCCCGTATACCATACGTCATAAATGCACGTTCACCATTACACCTTTACTACTACCCACCACGTTCTGTGGGTACCTCAGCCCTGAGTGTTCGTTTTAATTACCTGTCTTGGCACTGCAGGTTGCTCAGGCTCACTCACTGCATACACTAGGGTGGTGTTGTCATTAGGTTCTCATTCACGCGCTGTTGGTCTTGTCATTTCTGCACGCAGATCTTCATACTTGTCAGGTACGAAGGGGTGTTGTTGTTTCATGGGTTGGTTGTCTGTTCTCATTTCTTTAGTTTGTGTTTCCATAGATCAGGGCATGGCGCGTGTTTCGGAAGCGACAAATTCACATTCATCTCTACAACGCTGCATGGGGGTTCAATGCATGGTAGCACCCCATCATCAAGGGGTGGGACCATACCAAACTCATAGCTTAGTTAATCTCTGGTGTACCCCTTTCCCGGCCTCAGCTGTGGGGGGCAGTATTATTTTTAGGTTGTTGTTCCCAACTCCATCCCAACCTCTTCCATCCACCAGCGCAGTACATGTTTCTATGCATGATTCCTTAACCAAGATTCATGCGGTAGTTAATGCGCTCTTAACATCCATGCGACAATTGTTAGACAGGATGGAGGGAATCATAGCCCGCTCGGCTTGAGTGGAGGTGTCAGCTGCGACCCCGGCTCCTGCTCTTCTCGGTGCGCCTGCAGGTGATATTGGAATTTCTTCACAGTGCCATGTGGAACTGGGGGCTAGCCTGGTCACAGGTGATCGATCTGGCCAATGGTTCTTTATCCAGAGTATTCCAAGGGCTTCTACCAAGGGTGGGAAGGTTTCATAGGTTCATGTCTCTGGCTTTCGCTGCATATTGCCTCTGCAATTTGGCCATCTGCCAACACTATCAAGCATCTATCAGGTGACCAGCATTTCAGGCCCCTACAAACTCCTGTCAGTTTGTTCATTTTTTGCAGCTTACCCTCTCTAAGCCATCATAAAGGGTATTCAGGGTTATTTTTTTGGCATGGCTACCAGTTACCGGACAGGTTTCCGTGGTGTTTCAGACTGCCTGTCTCCTACCCTTGGCGCATTTACCAGTTAGTGCTCTAGGCAGTCCCCTTTACTAGGCTTACAACTTCCCCATAATTAGAATAGAGGGAAAAGCCAGGGGTTCATGGTCTCATTACCGTACCACAGTAACGGTGTCAAATTAAAGCATATGTCTTTCTCTGCAATACTCCTCTGATAAGATTTTTCTCCCTTTCCCCATGCATCTTCTCATTACAAACAGTTCGTTCTCATGTCCAGGTTTACCTTCCAAATTACCCTTGAATCCTAAACCTCTTTTCTGGATTTTCGTCAGGATCGGAGGCAACTTTTGTATGTCCCGAGCAGGGGGGTCCCTTCTTTATCATTAGGTACATGGGGTGCTGGAGATCCTCCTGTTTTAGCAGTTACATATGTAATCCCCTTTTTGTAGTCATCCGGGCATTCGCTACTTTCTGGACTGATGGTTGTTGCTGGCGCTTC
This sequence comes from Lithobates sylvaticus, assembly GCA_028564925.1. Classification (NCBI taxonomy): domain Eukaryota; kingdom Metazoa; phylum Chordata; class Amphibia; order Anura; family Ranidae; genus Lithobates; species Lithobates sylvaticus. Next base: position 150,698,111 of record CM053032.1, on the reverse strand, counting down.
ATTGAAGCTTTCACTTCACACCTATTTCCTATCTCTTTTTGCCCTCTTTTAGGCATACTGACCAGCTAGGCCAAGGCATACCGCAGGTCTTGGTAGTTAGGATTATCGTATTTCCAAGTGAAGACCTTGACTACAAGTTAGAAGGCTGGCCGCATGTGAGGTATCACCGTGAACGTTAGAACAAGAGCAACAATTCTAGCCCAAGACCTTCTCTGTAACTCAACTGGTAACCTGTAAAAAGTTTAAAGCGACAACTATGGAGATTTTTTTACACAGAATATCTATGCTCCCTGCTGAAATCACTGCTTGTGAAAGAGAATTCCACATCCGTACCGCTCTTACAGTAAATAACCCTCTACGCAGTTTAAGGTTAAACCACTTTTCTTCTAATTTTTGTGATTGGCCGCAAGTCTTTTTAAATTCCCTTTTGCGGAAAAGTGTTATCCCTATTGTGGGGTCACCAGTGCGGTATTTGATGTAGAAATAGTCAGCGTGGAACCAATTTCAGAGGATAGTATTGGGGCATTAGTGTTAAGTTGACTAAAGCACTTAATAGGTAGGTAAATTAACAAGTCCAAATTGCAATCTCAGAACAACCAAAAAGGAGATAGTATGCGACCGGACATAACTACGTGGCTTGTTCACTAATTCCAGGACTAATGCCAAGATGGGAGAACTAGAGCTGCTGTTGTATGAGGAGGATTTAGATTTTGTGGGAATTCCAGAGACTTCAACAGCTCTCATGATTGGCTGGCGACCATTCAAGGGTATTCCCTATATCGCAGAGATAGGGAGGGTAAAAAAAAAGGGAAAGGGGTATGCCTGTATATCAAGAATGATGTACAAGTGAATGTGAGGGACAACATCACTAATGGAGCAAGGGAGGAGGTGGAATCCTTATGGGTAGAGCTTCAAAGGGAGGAAACCAAGGGGAAAGTAATACTGGGAGTATGTTATAGGCCCTCTAACCAGAGGGAGGAGGGGGAGGCGGACCTCCTATCACAGTTTGTAATGGCGGCAAGGATGGCAAGTGTCATTATAATGGGGGATTTTATCCATACAGACATAGACTGGGTGGAAGGAACCACGCATTCATCTAAGGCTCGCCATTTCCTAAATGTCATGCAGGACAATTTCATGGGTCAGATGGTAAATGCACCAAAAAAAAGCGTTACTAGACCTACTGATTACTAACAATACAGACCTGATCGCGGATGTAGAAATACAGGGCAATTTAGGAAACAGTGATCACAGGTCAATTTGTTTTAAACAAATAGGAAACACATGGGTAATACAAAGACTCAGTGGCATCGGGAGGGGGGCTGACAAGGGCTGGAGCCATGATGGTGCCCCCAAGAAGCACGATGTCTCGATGGTCTTGATGGTCTCGATGGTCCTAAATTCATTATTAGCTCTGAGCCGTTTCCACAGGCAGCAGGGAACAATCTCCTGCTTATCCAGCGCGGCCGAGTGATGTACAAAAATTTCCGCCTCCAGGACCCGGCGCTTATGATGGACGTCCCACTGGTCCAATGCCGAGACCGCAGGATGTGTGACGTCCATCATAGGCTCTGCCGGGTCTAGGAAGCAGTGGGAATGACACTGCGGTCCCGCTGGGCACTGGGAGATCCCTGCTCACTCTGTGTAAATGGGCGGGCAGCAGAGCGGCTCTCCTATCCTGGCACTCTCTCCCTGGTGCGTGCAGCCTGCTGTGGAGTGGTCTGAATGAGATGGGCTACACTACACAGGTAAGGCTAAGCTGCAGGAGTGTCAAGAGGTCACCTGTCACAGGGGAGGGGTCAATGTATGCGTTTGGTAGGTCAGTTTAGGGGTCAGCATGGATGGCCAGCAAGTGAGCATAATACCCCCCCCCCCCATCAAGCAGTCAATATCTCCACCCCCCTCCCGCCGCGCTTGGACTTCAGGCTGAAGCCCCTGGTCTTTTTCACACCTAGCAACTCCCCTGACAAAGACACTGAATTTCTAAAGAGCCAACTTCCCTAAACTACACTCCTTGCTAGAAGATATTAAATGGGGTCCAGAGAATGGCAACAAAGCTGGTAAAGGGACTGGAGGATTTCAGCTATGAGGAAAGACTGCAAGTATTGAACTTATTCTCTATGAAAAGACGCTTGAGAGGGGATATGATTTCAATATACAAACACCCTACTGGTGACTAGGGATGGGCCAAGCCGACCCCTGTTCATTTCGCACCAGAACTTCCAAACACCGCGAAAGTTCGGACCCGAATAACGATCCCCATTAAGTTCAATGGGACCCGAAAGTCAAAAATCAAAAGTGCCTATTTTGAAGGCTTATATGCAAGTAATTGGGCATATAATGGTTATAGGGGTGCAGGTCCTGCCCTGAGGGACATGTATCAATAAAAAAATAAGTTTGTAAAAAACTTCATTTTTAAATGAGCAGTGATTTTTTGATTTTTAAAGTGAAAGCATAAAAATAAAAAAAAACTTCCAATATAGTGCCTGGGGTCCCCTTATGCCGCGTACACACGTGCGGACTTTTGCCGGCGGACTTAGTCCAGCGGACAATCCCGCCGGACTTTCCAGCTGGGTCCGCTGGACTTTCCGAGCGTGTCGACTTGCCCACACACGCACGGACTTCTCCGGCGGATAATCCGCCGGCCAAAAGTCCGCGGGACTTTTGAAAATGAACGGACTTGCCCACACAGGGAGCAGTCCGTTCATTTAGAACGTAACTTCAGGTTACGTAGCTAGCGTAAGCAGTAAATGCCGCCGCGCTAGCTCCGTAAGCTGGCATGGATTTAAAGGGACTCCCCACGCCGAAAAAACGGCGTTGGGGTTCCCCCCAAATCCAAGTCAGACCCTCATCCGAGCACGCAGCCTGGCAGGCCAGGAAAGGGGTGGGGACGAACGAGCGCCCCCCCCTCCTGAGCCGTACCAGGCCGCGTGCCCTCAACATGGGGGGTGCCCTGGGGAAAGGGGGGCCGTGCGGCCCCCCCCACCCCAAAGCACCTTGTCCCCATGTTGATGAGGACAAGGGCCTCTTCCCGACAACCCTGGCCGTTGGTTGTCGGGGTCTGCGGGCGGGGGGCTTATCGGAATCTGGGAGCCCCCTTCTATAAGGGGGCCCCCAGACCCCGGCCCCCCACCCTATGTGAATGAGTATGGGGTACGATGTACCCCTACCCATTCACCTAAGGTGTAAAATGTAAAGTACAAAAACACACACACTTTTGAAAAAATATTTTATTGCACTGCTCCGGGGGTCTTCTTCCGTCTTGGGGGTCTTCTCGCCGGACTCCCCCGCCATTTACCAAGCTCTTTTACCGAGCGGGGGAAGTCCGGCTACCTTCTTCGTCGTCGCCGCCGTCGTCTGGGGGTCTCGATCCGCCTTCGGGGGTCTTCCGGGGGTCTCTTCTGTTCTTGCGGCGATCGTCGTCTTCCGCGCCGCCGGCGCCGCCTTCTTCTTCTTCTTGTCCTTCTTCTTGTTCTTCTTCTTCTTCCGATGTTGACCCGTCGCTGTCTCTGCCCGGAATGCCTGTGCCGCTCTGCGCTGGGACTTATATAGGGACATGGGGGACAGGGTCACATGCTCATGTCACATGGTGACCCCGCCCCCTTGTGTTGTCACAGTCCCGGAGGATGCTGGGACTGTGACATCGCAAGGGGGCGGGGTCACCATGTGACATGAGCATGTGACCCTGTCCCCCATGTCCCTATATAAGTCCCAGCGCAGAGCGGCACAGGCATTCCGGGCAGAGACAGCGACGGGTCAACATCGAAGAAGAAGAAGAAGAACAAGAAGAAGGACAAGAAGAAGAAGAAGGCGGCGCCGGCGGCGCGGAAGACAACGATCGCCGCAAGAACAGAAGAGACCCCCGGAAGACCCCCGAAGGCGGATCGAGACCCCCAGACGACGGCGGCGACGACGAAGAAGGTAGCCGGACTTCCCCCGCTCGGTAAAAGAGCTTGGTAAATGGCAGGGGAGTCCGGCGAGAAGACCCCCAAGACGGAAGAAGACCCCCGGAGCAGTGCGATAAAATATTTTTTCAAAAGTGTGTGTGTTTTTGTACTTTACATTTTACACCTTAGGTGAATGGGTAGGGGTACATCGTACCCCATACTCATTCACATAGGGTGGGGGGCCGGGATCTGGGGGCCCCCTTATAGAAGGGGGCTCCCAGATTCCGATAAGCCCCCCACCCGCAGACCCCGACAACCAATGGCCAGGGTTGTCGGGAAGAGGCCCTTGTCCTCATCAACATGGGGACAAGGTGCTTTGGGGTGGGGGGGCCGCACGGCCCCCCTTTCCCCAGGGCACCCCCCATGTTGAGGGCACGCGGTCTGGTACGGCTCAGGAGGGGGGGGGGGCGCTCGTTCGTCCCCACCCCTTTCCTGGCCTGCCGGGCTGCGTGCTCGGATGAGGGTCTGACATGGATTTGGGGGGAACCCCCAGGCCGTTTTTTCGGCGTGGGGAGTCCCTTTAAATCCATGCCAGGTCACGGAGCTAGCGCGGCGGCATGTACTGCCTACGCTAGCTACGTAACCTGAAGTCACGTGCTAAATGAACGGACTTGCCGATGAGCGGCAAGTCCGTTCATTTCAAAAGTCCCGCGGACTTGCCTACTAACGGCGGGATTGTCCGCCGGACTGCCAAGTCCAGCGGATAATTTTAAAACCAAACTTAAAACTTTGGCGGCAAAAAGTCCGCCGGACTTTGGCGGCAAAAAGTCCGCCGGACTTTGGCGGCAAAAAGTCCGCCGGCGCCCACACACGAGGGGATTATCCGCTGGACTTCGGTCCAGCGGATAATCCCGCGGGATAGTCCCTTCGTGTGTACGCGGCATTAGTCTACCTGTAAAGTGGCATGTCTGTATCATGTCTTGACTCTACTGCAGCAATAATTGTATTTATAAAGCCCCAAAAAAATTAAATTTTCCCTGCAAGCTGCCTTTATTTTGCTCAGCAACAGCTGAGGCCACAATAGTGCACTGGGAACAAGATTAGAGATTTTTTGGATACATTCTGGTGTCACTTTGACTTTGGATAGAAGTAACGGGTGCGTAAAAATTGGTCTTTGGGTGTCGTGGTGCCTTCCCACCGTAACCTATAGAGGTAATCTTGATGAAAGCAAGAATTGGCCTTGCTGTAAAAAAGCCATGTAAATCAGATGCTGGCGATGGTTGCTGGAACCGATTAGACCTTGGGGCTGTGGACTGAAAAATTGTCTGAACTCAACTTAACCACTTACCCACTGGGACATTATCCCCCCTTCTTGCCCAGACCAATTTTCAGCTTTCAGTGCTCTCACACTTTGAATGACAATTACTCAGTCATGCAAAACTGTACACATATGCAATTTTTGTCATTTTTTTAACAAAAATAGAGCTTTCTTTTGGTGGTATTTAATCACCACTGGGGTTTTTTTTTTTTTTTTTTTTGCACTATAACATAAAAAAAAAAAACACATTTTATTTGTTTCTGTTATAACATTTTGACTAAAATTTATACTGCTACATTGCTTTGGTAAAAATAACCCAAATCAGTCTATATTATTTGGTCTGTGTGAAATTTAGAGTGTGTACAAGCTATGGTGACAATCATTGAAAATTGATCACACCTGATGCACTGACAGCCTATGGGCTCTTTCACACTGGGTGGATCAGTGCAGATCCGCCCCGTGGATAGCCGCTTGCTCAGCGGGGATCGCCGGGGCGATCTCCGCTGAGCAGGAAGATGACAGGTCCGTCTCTGCACTCCGTGCAGGGGCGGACCTGTCAGAGCGCCGCTCTCCCCTATGGGAGATCGGGTGACGACGGACCGTAGAGTCCGTCGTCATCCGATCCGCTCTGCAGACGGATGAAAAAATTGGGTTTTCCTCCGTCTGCAGAAACGGAGCATAGCGGGCACGGCCGAGAGCGGGTGTCAGCGGATGCTCATCCGCTGACACCCGCTATCCCATAGGGATACATGTCCGTTTTTCATCCGAAAACGGAAGGATGAAAAACGGACATACGGACCGTCCGTGTGAAAGAGCCCTATCTCATTTCTTGAAACACTCAGGCTCGATTCACACTAATGTGTTTTTTTAATGCATTTTTCTGAAATGCAGGGACATTTTTTTAACATGGGTTCCTATGGAACATGTTCACATCAATGCATTTTTGTGCCTCTGCGTTTTTTGAAAAATCTTCTTCTTCTCCGCTTCTTCCCTGGGTCTTCCTCTATCTTCTCCAGCATCTTCATCCTTCGGTCTTCTCCTTCTCCCCCTACCTCTTCTTACGCTCTTCTTCTTTCTTCTTTGTCCGGTGTTCTTCTTACTCTGTCGCCACTCCAGCTGACGACCCTTCTCTGATGCTGCGTCCCGCTGATCTGTCGGCAACGATGTCCTGCATTTCTTAAATAATGATGGGGCGTGTAATTCGGATTTCGCCATCCGGAGGCCCCTCCCCTTGTAACGTCACTGCCCCGGGCATGATGGGTCTGTGACGTCACATGGGGCGTGGCCTCCAGATGACGTAATCCAAATACCACGCCCCATCGTTATTACAAGGGGGCCCCCAGATCCCGCCCCCCATGTGAATGACTATGGGGTACATTGTACCCCTACCCATTCACAAAAAAAAAAAAGAGTAGTGCGTAGTATTTTTTACTATAGTATTCAGTTTTTGACAAGTCTTTTATTAAAAATCTTTTTCTTCTCCGCTTCTTCCCTGGGTCTTCCTCCATCTTCTCCAGCATCTTCATTCTCCGGTCTCCTCCTTCTCCCCCTATCTCTTCTAACGCTATTCTTCTTTCTTCTTTGTCCGGTGTTCTTCTTACTCTGCTGCCACTCCAGCTGACGACCCTCCTCCGATGCTGCGTCCTGCTGATCTGTCGGCAACGATGTCCTGCATTTCTTAAATAACGATGGGGCGTGGAATTCGGATTTCGTCATCTGGAGGCCACTCCCCTTGTGACGTCACTGCCCCAGGCATGATGGGTCCGTGATGTCACAAGGGGCATGGCCTCCGGATGACGTAATCCGAATACCACGCCCCATCGTTATTTAAGAAATGCAGGACATCGGCACTGACAGATCAGCGGGACGCAGCATCGGAAGAGGGTCGTCGGCTGGAGCGGCGCCAGAGGAAGAAGAACACTGGACAAAGAAGACAGAAGAAGAGCGGAAGAAGAAGCAGGGGGAGAAGAAGAAGACCGGAGGATGAAGATGCTGGAGAAGATGGAGGAAGACCAGAGGAAGAAGCGGAGAAGAAGACATTTTTTTAATAAAAGACTTGTCAAAAACTGTCTACTGTATTTCTTAACACTACACTACTGTAATTTTAGTGAATGTACCCCATACTCATTCACATAGGGGGGCCAGGATCAGGGGGCCCCCTTGTTAAAGGGGGATTCTAGATTCCGATCAGCCCTCCGCCCGAAGACCCTGACAACCACTGGGCAAGGGTCGTCAGGAAGAGGCCCTTGTCCCCATCAACATGGGGCAAGGTGCTTTGGGGTGGGGGGCGCAGAGCCCCCCTGCCCCAAAGCACCCATCTCCCCATATTGAGGGCATGTAGCCTGGTATGGTTCAGGAGGGAGGGGGCCACTCGCTCGTCCCCTCCCTTTCCTGACCTGTTGGGCTGTATGCTCGGATAAGGGTCTGGTATGGATTTTGGGGGGGCCCCCGCGCCATTTTTTAAAAAAATAATACGAATCCATACTAGACCCAAGGGCCTGGTATGGACCTGGGGGAGGGGGACCCCACGCTATTTTTTCTCTTTTTTTAGCGGGCGATTTTTTTTTTTTACATTCAGCGGGAAGCCCGCTGACAACTGATGACTCATCGGTTGTTAAGGATGCAGCGGCTGGCTTCCTGGCCCCCTCCTTAGCAACCAGCCATATACAGTGTAAAAAAAACGCAAGACGCAAATTGCGGTAAAATCGCGTCCAAAAACGTGGCAAGCACCACAAAAAGCACTGCAGAAACGCTCAAAAGCAACATGCATAGATGTGAATCAAGCCTAACAAGCCAGGGCAGTACAAATATCCCCAAATGTCCGCTTTTTGGAAAGTAGACAGTTTAAGCTATTTAGTAAAGGCATGGTGAGTTTTTAGAAGTTGTAATTTTTTTCCCACAATTATTTGCAAAATTAAGATTTATTAATTGCAATTATTTAATAACCGCTTGCCGACCAGCTTCCGCAGTTGTACTGTGCCAACATGGTTTGACTGCATGAATCGCCATCATTTTACGTCGGTAACATATACGGCCACTAGGGGGTGCGTGCCCACCACCAGAGGTGCGCCCCCTGCTCGCCCACGAAGCCGATTCGAGTGCCCGGCAGTCATGATCTCCACGGGGCTCCCACGATCGCTCGGGGCACACCGAGAACAGGGGTCTGTGTGTGTAAACAGACGGGGAGAAGGGGACGAGGGGAGAACAGACAGATCGTGTCCGCCATAATGTCGCAGTCCTGATAAAAGTCGCAGATCGCCGCCATTACTAGTAAAAAAAAAAAAATTATTAAAATGCCATAAAACTATCCCCTATTTTGTAGACACGATAATTTTTGCGCAAACCAATCAATATACGGTTATTGTGATTTTTTTTTTCCAAAAATATGTAGAAGAATACATATCGGCATAAACTGAGGAAAATTTGTTTTATATATTTTTGGGGCATATTTATTATAGCAAAAAGTAAAAAAATGTTTTTTTCAAAATTGTCGCTCTTATTTTGTTTATAGCGCAAAAAATAAAAACCGCAGAGGTGATCAAATACCACCAACAGAAAGCTCTATTTGTGGGGAAAATAGAAGGTCAACTTTGTTTGGGTGCAACGTGACGCAGTGCCAAATCGCAAAAAGTGCTCTGGTCAGGAAGGGGGTAAAATCTTCCAGGGCTGAAGCGGTAAACAGGTTATTTCTCTCACACTCCGTATGCATACTTGCAACTACACCCCAAAACAAATTCTGCTACTCCTCCTGAGTATTGTGATACCACATGTGTGAGACTTTTTCACAGCCTAGCCACATAAAAAGGCACAACATTCAGGGAGCACCATCAAGTGTATTACACATCTAATTTCTCGACTACCTATTACATTTTTAAAGGCCCTGACGCACAAAGACAATGGAATTACCCACAAAATGACCCCATTTTGGAAAGCAAACACCCCAACATATATTCTAGGGGGCATAATAAGTCTTTTGAACGTGTTATTTTTTTCCTCAAGTTTTTGAAAAATGTGGAAAGCAAATGAAAATGCATTTTTTTTACACAAAGTTGTCCAGTTATAAAATATTTCTAAAACATAGCATTTACATACGAAAAATTACACCCAAAATACATTCTGCTACTTCTCCTGAGTATGGAGATACCACATGTGTGAGACTTTTACACAGCCTGGCCACCTATAGAGGCCCAGCATCCAAATAGCACCTCCAGGCATTCTAGGAGCATAAATTACACATCTAATTTCCTGACTATGTATTACATTTTTGAAGGCCCTTAATATTTCTAACACATAGAATGCACATACCAAGAATTACACCCCAAAATACATTCTGTTGAGCAAAGGGTAAACTAAAGTTTTTTTTTTAGTGCAGTTGCAGAGGAGAGCATTGGTCCATGCAGCAGGCAGGGAAGTGGTCAGCAACAGCAAATGGAATTGTCTAGGCAGGCAGGAATATTGTTTATAGTCAGTACAGGTGGCAGGCAGAGATATTGTCAGCAGTGCCAAAATATTGTTCCTGTTAGTAGGCAGGAACATGGTCCATAGTACAGGTAACAGGCAGAGTTGTAGTCAGTTCAAGTGGCAGGCAGAGGTATGATGGCAGTAAGTCAGCAGCAGGCAGAAGTATCGGGTGTAGGGCCTTCGTCAGCAAAGAATGAGGACATGGGTAGAGGTTTCTCCCACCCAAATTTCTTTGAAGCCACTGTTCTCCAGACCCTAATCTGGGAATTACCAAAACCAAAAAAAAATTTTCTCCATCCAGAAAAACAATTCTGAAGCTTCTCATATGTGAGACCCCACTACTACAGTAGGAGGGTAAAAGATCAGTCCAAACTGCAGGGAAAAATGTGGTCAAAACACAGTCAAGGGTCAGTTCCAGAGCAGGCAGAGGTATGTACAGTTTGAGCGGTAGGCATAAGCGTGGTCGAATAACAGGCCAGGGTCAGTTCAAGAGCAGGCAGTGGCATAAGGGGTGTGAAGGAATTGAGATTTACGTTTACCATACTTCATTAATAGTGTAGCGAAATATGGTAACGGGAGAAACAGTCACCTATGCAGAGGCCTGGTTGGGAAGGACACTGGGGACAATAATAACTGTTTCTCTGGAAGGGATTTTCTTGGGAAAATGGTGTTTGTGGAGTCTGCTTATTACATCTCATTGAATGCTTTCTGGTGGGCCATTCAGGTATATAAGAGCAGTGACCTCATGATAGCCAAGGAAGGATACGGGTCTCTCGGAATTGTATATGGCCAAATTAAAAAGATACATTTAGACTTCTTTAAACCAATGGTGGGTTCTTCTTGTAGCAAGGTAGGGTTGGATTATTTGATCATTGAAGTCGACTCCCCCCTTGAACAAATTGTAATCGTGGACACATGCTGGTTTTTTGATTGGGCCACTCCTTCCGGGGATTTCCACACAGGTGCTATTGTGAATTGAAGACAGCAGGTAGATCTCCCTTTTGTCCCTCCACTTCACAGCCAGAATTTCCTCGTTCCGCAAACTCGTCATCTCCCCTCTTCTTAGTTTCATATTAACAAGCCTTTGAGGGAAGCCCTTCCTGTTTGCTCTCATGGTGCCACATGCGAAGGCAAAGGTTGCTGAAAAGGGGCAGACTGGTATAGAAGTTATCCACATAGAGGTGATAACCTTTTTCAAGGAGTGGGAATATGAGGTCCCAATCGACTTTCCCCCTATGTAGTCTGGGCATTCAGGGGGTTGCAGCTGGGTGTCCTTTTCTTTGTAAATCCAGAAAGCATAGGTGTACCCTTTGGCCCTATTGCATGATTTGTAAATTTTTTCCACGCCTTATCGGGCCCTTTTGCTGGAGATGAATTGCTTGAAGCCCAGCCTCTCGGTAAAGTGGACAAGCGACTTATCCACACATATATTTTAGTCTGGGTTAAATAACTGTGCACATTTTTCTAAAAAAATTTTTTTAAGTGGATACATTTTATACAACTTATAAAATATCTTGTTCTGGGCATTACTGCTGAGTAGATCGATATGTGGTGGATGGGGTGGGTGGACCAGTATGAACGTAAATCATTTTTTTTGGTGTGCCCCATATTGAATGTGAGTCCCAAAAAAATCTTGAACTCCTCCACTGTTAGGTCTCTCCATTCATAAGGACAGGAATAATAGAGCGTTGGGTTACTCAATATAAATTGTTGTGCATACAGGTTGCAATGGGCCACAATTGATGATAATAGGTCATCTGTAAAAACTAAATGTAAAAAATCTATGGGGGCAAAATTCTCTGTGTTCACCTGGACTCCTGGCTGGGCAGTGAAAGGAATGTTAGCTGCTCCTGAGTTAGGAGGAAACCACAGAGGGTTCTGAAGGGCATAGGGAAGGCTGGCATGGGTCCTAACCCTTTGAGGCTGAGGTAACCTGTCACTAGGGAGGAGCCGAACACCCCCCTGTTCGGTTCGCACCAGAACCTGCGAACAGACCTAAAGCTCGTGTGAACTTTAGAACCCTATTAAAGTCTATGGGACTCGAACGTTCAAAATCTGGGTCCTGCCCCAGGGGACATGTATCAATGCAAAAAAATGTTTTTAAAAACGGCCGTTTTTTCAGGAGCAGTGATTTTAATAATGCTTAAAGTGCAACAATAAAAGTGTAATATTCCTTTAAATTTCGTATCTGAGGGGTGTGTATAGTATGCCTGTAAAAGGGCGCATGTTTCCCGTGCTTAGAACTGTCCCTGCACAAAGTGTAATTTTTGCAGGAAAAAAAGCTTTTTAAAACCACTTGCAGCTATAATGAATTGCCAGCTCCGATAATACAGAGAACAGTCATTCATTGAAAGTCATTGATTAAAAAAAAAAAAGCGTGGGGGTTCCCCCAAATTCAATTACCAGGCCCTTCAGGTTGGCTATGGATATTAAGGGGAACCCCGCGTCAAATTTAAAAAAAGAAAATGACGTGAGGTTCCCCCTAAATATCCATACCAGACCCTTCAGGTCTGGGATGGATTTTAAGGGGAACCCCGCGCCAAAAAAAAAAAAATGGCGTGGGGTCCCCTTCAAAATCCATACCAGACCCTTATCCGAGCACGCAACCTGGCAGGCCGCAGGAAAAGAGAGGGGGACGAGAGAGGCCCCCCCCTCCTGAACCGTACCAGGCCACATGCCCTCAACATTGGGAAGATGCTTTGGGGGTCTGTGACCCCTCGAAGCACCATGTCCCCATGTTGATGGGGACAAGGGCCTCGTCCCAACAACCCTGGCCATTGGTTGTGGGGGTCTGCGGGCGGGGGGCTTATCGGAATCTGGAAGCCCCCTTTAACAAGGGGACCCCCAGATCCCGGCCTCCCCCCTGTGTGAAATGGTAAGGGGGTACCCTACCATTTCACCAAAAACATAACAAAAATGTTAAAAATTACAGGAGACGGTCTTTGATAATTCCTTTATTAAAGTCTTCTTTCATCTTCTGTCTTCTGGTCTTCTTCCTTCTTCCTTTCTTCATCCTTCGGTTTCTTCATCTTCTTCTTCCATCTTCTTCCATCTTCTTCTTCCTCCGATCCGCTTCTTCTTGCTCTGGTCTTCTGGTCCGGCATCTTCTTCCACAGCGTCGGCGTCTCTTCTTCTGTGTCGGGCCGCTCCACGCAATGGGAGGCTCCCGCTGTGTGAGGCTTCGCTTCTTCTGACAGCTCTTTTACAATGGAGGGCAGGGCCACCTGGTGACCCCGCCCCCCTCTGACGCACGGGGACTTGATGGGGACTTCCCTATGGCTTTCCCCATGACGTCAGAGGGGGCAGGGGCCATCCCTCGCCCCCCTCTGACATCATGGGGAAAGACAAAGGGAAGTCCCCATGACGTCCCCATGCGTGTCAGGCCCTCCGTTATAAAAGACAAGTAAAAAAGGCGCATAGTCACAATACCTTGTTTGTATGCAAGAGGTTCCTAATAGTCCAGAGAAAAAGGGGGAGGAAAAAAAAACGGCTGGGTGTGTATGTATGATATACACAATGGGGCATTAGAGGTCGTCAGGGCTGCCACCGAAGAGGCCTGAAGCCAGGTCCAATAGAAGCTAGAGGAGAAACACAAGGAAAGGGCCGCCTCTGAGTATATATCACATAAACATTTATTGGAAAAAACTAAATCCACTCACATCTTAGAAAGTAGTGTTGCGTTCTGACACATCTCTACAATGGAGGGCCGGTGGGACTACAAGTCACAGGAGGTTCACCCAAAGCTGTCGTCCTTCTCAAATCCCCAAGGAACTGGTCGACAAGGCCTGCACACTCTTCGCCAATGGTAAAGGAGGAAGTACAAGGGCAGCCAGTTTTGCTTATGTTTGAAGTGACACATGGATCAGTGAGGCTCCTAGAGACATGGAGCAGTCAATTGCTGGATAATGAGGTGTTTACCATTGGCGAAGAGTGTGCAGGCCTTGTCGACCAGTTCCTTGGGGATTTGAGAAGGACGACAGCTTTGGGTGAACATCCTGTGACTTGTAGTCCCACCGGCCCTCCATTGTAGAGATGTGTCAGAACGCAACACTACTTTCTAAGATGTGAGTGGATATTGTTTTTTCCAATAAATGTTTATGTGATATATACTCAGAGGCGCCCCTTTCCTTGTGTTTCTCCGTTATAAAAAGAGCTGTCAGAAGAAGCGAAGCCTCACACAGCGGGAGCCTCCCATTGCGTGGAGTGGCCCGACACAGAAGAAGAGACGCCGACGCCGTGGAAGAAGATGCCGGACGAGAAGACCAGAGCAAGAAGAAGCGGATTGGAGGAAGAAGAAGATGGAAGAAGAAGATGAAGAAACCGAAGGATGAAGAAAAGAAGAAGGAAGAAGACCAGAAGAAAGAAGATGAAAGAAGACTTTAATAAAGGAATTGTCAAAGACCGTCTCCTGTCATTTTTAACATTTTTGTCACGTTTTTAAAAGTACCCCCTTACCATTTCACACAGGGGGGGAGGCCGGGATCTGGGGGTCCCCTTGTTAAAGGGGGCTTCCAGATTCCGATAAGCCCCCCGCCCGCAGACCCCCACAACCAACGGCCAGGGTTGTGGGGATGAGGCCCTTGTCCCCATCAACATGGGGACATGGTGCTTTGAGGGATCACAGACCCCCAAAGCATCCTCCCAATGTTGAGGGCATGTGGCCTGGTACAGTTCAGGAGGGGGGGGCGCTCTCATCCCCCCCTCTTTTCCTGCGGCCTGACAGTTTGCATGCTCGGATAAGGGTCTGGTATGGATTTTGAGGGGGACCCCGCGCCATTTTTTTTTGGTGCGGGGTTCCCCTTAAAATCCTTCCCAGACCTGAAGGGTCTGGTATGGATATTTAAGGGGAACCCCACGTCATTTTTTTTTTTAAATTTGACGCGGGTTTTACTTAATATCCATAGCAGACCTGAAGGGCCTGGTAATTGAATTTGGGGGAACCCCCACGCTTTTTTTTTTTATCAATGACTTTCAATGAATGACTGTTCTCTGTATTACAGGAGCCGGCAAGTCATTATAGCCGCGAGTGATTTTAAATAGCTTTTTTTCCTGCAAAAATGACACTTTGTGCAGGGACAGTTCTAAGCACAGGAAACATGCGCCCTTTTACAGGCATACTATACACATCCCCCAGGTACGAAATTTAAAGGACTATTACACTTTTATTGTTTCACTCTAAGCATTATTAAAATCACTGCTCCTGAAAAAACGGCCGTTTTAAAAAAAAAAATTTGCATTGATACATGTCCCCCCTTTTTATGACAATAACTTGCATATAGGCTTTTAAAATTAGCACTTGAGATTTCTCCCATAGACTTTTACAGGGTGCATGCGGCTTTTCGAATTTGCCGCGAACACCCCAAATTGTTCGCTGTTCGCTGAACAGGCGAACAGGCAATGTTCGTTTTGAAATCGAAGCTCATCCCTACCTGTCACTAGTACCTGGCCTTTCTTACAGAGGTACTCTATTTCTGGTGGATGCCACTGCACTACTAGTAGGAGGCACTGCATTAATGGTGGATGGCACTACGCTGCTGGTGGATGCCACTGCTCTACTTGTGGTAGCCTCCTCCTCACCAGAACACCTTTATTTGAAAGGCTACTTTCACACTGGAGCGGTGGGGGCGCTGGCGGTAAAGCGGCGCTATATTTAGCGCCGCTTTACCGGCGTTTTAGCGGCGCATTGCGGCCGCTCGCGGGGTGTTTTTACCCCCCGCGAGCGGCCGAAAAAGGGTCAATACCGCCCGCAAACCACCGCTATTGCGGCGTTTTGCGGGCGGGTTCGGCGCGCTCCCCCATTGTTTTCAATGGGACCGGGCGCTATAGGAGCGGTAAATATACCGCTCCTATAGCGAGCCAAAGATGCGGCTTGCAGGACATTTTTGAGCGTCCTGCAAGCGCACCGCTTCAGTGTGAAAGCCCTCGGGCTTTCACACTGAAGGAACAGCAACAGCTGTTTCGGGTCGGTTTGCAGGCGCTATTCTTAGCGCAATAGCGCTTGCAAACCGCCCCAGTGTGAAAGGGGCCAAAGGCACACTATCCTCCTCCTCTGACTCTGTCAGTGTTGCGGTGCTGCTTTGCACTGACTTGTAATCAGAAGCAGAATCTGACACAGAGAGCTCCCCGCTGCTCTCTTCGGCCGCACTTAGAATTTGGTATGCCTCCTCAGTAGAAAATATTTTTTTTAGACGTGGTGGTGATGAGGCTGCACAGATGGATGCTGATAAGCCTGCACTGATGGGCACTGATGAGCCTGCAGAGATGTGCACTGATATGTAGCACTGATGTTCATTGATAACCATTGACACTGATGGCATTGTGACTCTATGGCACAGTGACACTGATGGTACTGTGACAATGATGGCAAAGAGGAGCTGTGACACTTATGTACTGATGGCACATTGACACTGATGTCACGATGACACTATGGCACCGTGACACTGTGGGCACTGTTGACACTGATAGGCACTGTATGGGCAGTGTAGTAAACTGTAATAAAGTGTAGCAAACTAATTTTGATCACAGAATCTCTCTTTCCCTCACACGCGGTCTCTGTGTGGGGGAAGGAGAGCCGTTGAGATTGCTTGTCATTGGACACAGTGATCATGTAATTACCGCTGTAATTGGCCATTTACCACCATCTATGATTGGGTGTGTCCAAGGGACATGGCAATCACAGATTCTTTATGATGTGCACCTGAGGGGCACGCGGGTAGCGTGTTCCTGAGAGGAAATCCATAGACGCCCTCACGGCACTGGAAGCCCGCGCTGTAGATGTCTTTCAGCTATAGCGTGGGCTGCAAGCAGTTAAAAATCCTTACCTTAGTAGATTTTTTTCATGCAGTTATCAAGCTGTGGGTGAATTGAATTTGGTTGAATGGCTCATCACTCTTCTTTTTCTCCTTTTTATCTTTGAACTGTCAATGTCAACACTTTACACTTCCAAGGTAAATTATTGTAGGAAATATGCAAATTCCTTGTTCTCCTTACTATGTTGGATTGATAAGATAAAAAAAAAAAAAATTGCTCAGGCAATTATCAACCTTGAGACTATGTGTCAGGAAAATCGTGTACCCAGCCATGTACGGAAATATATACATGCACATAACGCAATTCATACATTCAGAGTGAGAACTGTAAGTGCCCTAATGCATGCGCATGCATGCATATTACCATAGACAAGCATGCTCAGGCACATGGCACGAGTTAGTGTGCACATAAGAGTGGGCATTTTGGAGCCTGTTTGCCTATTTAAAGCTGTACTGGAGTCCAAAAGATTGCGGAGTGGTCGTCAGCTCTTATTGCCTGTGACCTTGTTCAATTCTACCTAGGGTGGGACCACCACTCTTTTCCCCGAAGGTCCGATCCTTAGCGATCCACAGGTCCAACCGGTAGAGTTTGGCAAAGGTACTACAACCTTTTAACATCCAACCTATGTTCACCCACAGGATCTGAAGCGAAAGTTGGCAAAATAATTTCTTGACCTCTGTGAAGCTTCGAGGCTACCCTCTTAAAAAAAGAAAACACCTGTAGAAAAGGGGGCCCTTGATTGGGAAATGCCCTCTGCATACCAGCTGTTGAAAATGTCTCCGTAGATGGAGCGGGTTTCCCTTTTCCTGCTACTTAGCAGAGCCACCACCCCATCCGAGAAGCTCTTGCCTTTAGCAATTCCTCCTCGGAAGCCTTGCAGGGAGAATCCACCACTCCACCTGAGGAAACCAGAATGGCCCTGATATGAAGGTCCTCCCGGATTGGCAGTATCCGGGAAAGTTCCACACCAGAACATACCGGCTTGGGAACCACAGCCTCCTGGGCCAATGCGGTGCAGTGAGAATAGGAGACATAACCTTGGTTTGAAGATAAATAGGAGCAGGTTGTCCAGATAGGCGATTATTGAAATGCCCCTGACTCACACGCCTTCCCTGGTTCTACCGTCAGCCTGGGAAACATTTGACAGCTCTCCACCCTGGGAATGTGAAGATAAGTGTCCCTCAGGTCTGTGATTGCCATTAAGCAGTTTAGAGGGACTCATTGTTATACAGAGCCTTCTGTAAGTTATTCTGTCCCCCCAGGCCCTGAATTTAGGGAACTCCCTGAGTCAGGAGTTATGTTTAACAGAGGAAAAACCGACCTTCTCTATATGAAGTGGCATGTTTTGGGTGCGAACCCAGAAACTCAGTGCTGGTAGGCAAAAATGCTAACCCATTAGCCACTGTGCCACATTAATCCCTCTGGCAGGGGCGGACTGACAACACTCAGGGCCCCCGGACCAAATAAAGCAAGGGCCCCCTGTCAGGCCGGCACATGAACCACCCCTGACCTCGCCCTTACATTTTGCACAAAGTACAACTTCTGCCTTTTTTTTTTATGGGACCTGGAGGGGGGTCTCTCTCTAATAGTGTCCATTAGAGAGTCTCTGTTAGAGAGAGAGACTCTCCTCCAGGACCTATTAGAGACTACAAAAGGAGTATAATGGGACCTGGAGGGGGGCCTCTTTCTAACAGAGTGTACAGTGAACACCTTAATTCACTCTGGTCCTCACAGGACCCCCTCCTTGTGCCATGACTCTCACCCATGCCCCTACCTCTCAGAAAGTGGAAATATAATTGGCACTGTATAGAGCTCCTCTTACCTTAACTATGGGTACTGTAGCTTTGGCTGGTTCCCACATCTTCTGTGGCTAGCTGGTTCCCACGTCCTCTGTGGTTGGCTGGCTCCTGTGTCCTCTGTGGCTGGCTCCTGTGGGTGGCTGGCTCCCTGGTGTTGGTGGGTCACCGTGGGTGGCTAGCTGGCTGGCACCCTGACCTTGCTGTGGGTGGGTCACCATGGGTGGTTGGCTGGCACGCACCCTGGCCCTGCTGTGGGTGGTTGGCTGGCACCCTGGCGTTGCTGTGGGTGGGTGACTGCCTGGCACCCTAGGTTGGCTGGTGTGTCCTCTCCTCTTCTGCCATTTTGGGCACTGTTTGACGAGGTGAGGGAGGTACTTGGAGGGAAGTGGTGACCTTTGCCCTATCCGGGATGGTAGATCTAGAAGGTTTACAGAAGGCCTTGTGCGACTCGTGGCGCAACACATAATGACATCGCCTGCGTGTGCAGGACAGTCTATGTTAGAAAAAGACATCATCAGTACCCATCAATGCAGCCTCTCCAGAGCCTCTCAATGCAGCCTCACCAATGCCAATCAGCGCAGACTCACCAGAGCCAATCAGTGCAGCCTCACCAGTGCCTATTAATGCAGCCTCACCAGAGTGCCCCCTCCATGCAGCCTCACCAGAGTGCCCCCTCCATGCAGCCTCACCAGAGTGCCCCCTCAATGCAGCCTCACCAGAGCGCCCCCTCCATGCAGAGTATATACAGAAAACAGCGCTCAGTGGGATCATGATAAAAGTTAATTTAATCGAAAATACAATCCAATGACAGGAGAAACAAGGGACAATTCAATCCAGTACTGTTTGAATCATCAAAGGAATCTGGTAAAACAATGAATAAAAAATTGTGCACAATACCGCCTCAGGTCCTGGGAACAAAGGGTTAACCAAGATGTATGATGGTTCTCACTCCGGTCTATACATGAGGTCACTCCAGGCTCCATACAATGTGGAACGGATGTCACATGGTGACCCTGCCCCCTTATGGTGTCACAGTCCCGGAAGATGCAGGGACTGTGACATCATAAGGGGCGGGGTCACCATGTGACATGAGCCAGTGACCCCGCCCCTTGTTACTATATAAGTGGCCGCGCAAAACGTCTCGGCTATTACAAACGGAGACAGCGTTGTGTCAACATCGGGAGAAGAAAGAAGAAGAAGAAGAAGAAGAAGCAGCAGAAGCAGAAGGCGACAGAAGACTGTGCCAACGCTAGTAAAAGAGCTGCAAGAATAAAGCGGAGGCCCGGTAAGAAGAACAGAAGAGCGGGACAAGACCCCCAAAGTCGGAACAAGACCCCCAGATGGCGGCGGCAAGGAAGGAGAAAGACGGGCTCCTCCGGTAGTAAAAGAGCTAGCAGAAGATAGCGGAGGAGTCCGGCGAGAAGACCCCCAAAGACAGAAGAAGAGAAGACCCCCGCGGAGCTGTCTAATAAAGTATTTTAAAAACCTGTGTTGTGTTTTTTTAGGTACACATTTTTTCTCCAGGTGAATGGGTAGGGGTACATGGTACCCCATACTCATTCACATAGGGTGGGTGGCCAGGATCTGGGGGCCCTTATTTAAGGGGGCTCCCGGATTCCAATAAGCCCCCCGCCCGCAGACCCCGACAACCAACGGCCAGGGTTGTCGGGAAGAGGCCCTTGGCCTCATCAACATGGGGACCAGTGTTGGTCATCTTACTTTAAAAAAGTAATTAGTTACGTTACAAATTACTTCTCCCAAAAAAGTAATTGAGTTAGTAACTCAGTTACTACATTGGAAAAGTAATTAGTTACTCAGCAAAGTAACTGACTTTTTTTTTAATATTCTTAGGGGCGGGTCTAGTATTACTGTAAGCAAGGGGCGCGTTCCCCCCTGCACGTCTATTTCCCCCCCAACACATATATCTGTTTCCCCCTCTGTACCCCACTACACATCTGTCCCCCCCCACACACATACATATATCTGTTCCCCCTCTGTACCCCACTACACGTCTGTCCCCCCCCCACACACATATATCTGTCCCCCCCAAACTCACGGATCGGATCGTTGCAGAGTCATGGATCGGATCATTTTTCAGATCAGCAAATAATAATTGAATTGGCAGGGTGTTGCAGAGTATTGCGCAGTATTGGCAGAGTGTTGCAGAGTATTGCGCAGTATTGGCAGGGTGTTGCAGAGTATTGCGCAGTATTGGCAGGGTGTTGCAGAGTATTGCGCAGTATTGGCAGGGTGTTGCAGAGTATTGCGCAGTATTGGCATGGTGTTGCAGAGTATTGCGCAGTATTGGCAGGGTGTTGCAGAGTATTGCGCAGTATTGGCAGGGTGTTGCAGAGTATTGCGCAGTATTGGCAGGGTGTTGCAGAGTATTGCGCAGTATTGGCAGGGTGTTGCAGAGTATTGCGCAGTATTGGCAGGGTGTTGCAGAGTATTGCGCAGTATTGGCAGGGTGTTGCAGAGTATTGCGCAGTATTGGCAGGGTGTTGCAGAGTATTGCGCAGTATTGGCAGGGTGTTGCAGAGTATTGCGCAGTATTGGCAGGGTGTTGCAGAGTATTGCGCAGTATTGGCAGGGTGTTGCAGAGTATTGCGCAGTATTGGCAGGGTGTTGCAGAGTATTGCGCAGTATTGGCAGGGTGTTGCAGAGTATTGCGCAGTATTGGCAGGGTGTTGCAGAGTAGTGGCAGGGTATGGAGGGATGGCTGCTGCCATCCGATCTCTCCCCTCCACTGTACAGATCTGTACACAGAGGGGAGACCAGCGTCATCTTGACGCCGGTTTGTTTACAAAGTGATCGCTCCGTCATTTGACGGAGCAATCACATTGTAAACGGCCGACGGGTGCACCAAGATGGCCGCCGCTCCGGAGCTAGGCCGGAGCTGCGGCCATCGGGTGCACCAAGATGGCCGCCGCTCCGGAGGTAGGCCGAAGCCGCGGCCTTTCCTAAGGCCGAGGCCGCGGACGGCTCCGCGATCGCGGCGGGTAATTGCGGCAACGCCGCCCCAGTAATGGGAACGGCGTTACCGCGAGGGGAAGAGTAATCAGTTAGATTACTCGTTACCCTTTTTACTTTTACTTTAACTTTACTTTTTACTTTTACTTAACGTTTACTTTTACTTTAACGGCGTTAATGCCATCACTGATGGGGACAAGGTGCTTTGGGGTGGGGGGGCCGCCGGGCCCCCCTTTCCCCAAGGCACCCACCATGTTGAGGGCACGCGGCCTGGTACGGCTCAGGAGGGGGGGCGCGCGCTCGTCCCCAACCCCTTTCCTGACTGGCCAGGCTGCATGCTCGGATAAGGGTCTGATATGGATATGGGGGGGACCCTCACGCCATTTTTTTCGGCGTAGGGATTCCCCTTTAAAACCATACCAGGTGACGGGGCTAGCAAGGTGTCAATCTCACCGATCAAGGCGGCGACATTGACTTCCTTTGCTAGTCCCGTCTATCTTGAGTCACGTTATAAATGAACGGACTTTACTCCGTGTGTCTGCAAATCCGTTCATTTCAAAAGTCCCGCGGACTTCCGTCAAAACTCCGGTGGATTGTCCGCCGGAAAAGTCCAGGTGTGTGTGGGCAAGTCCGCACGTTCGTAAAGTCCGGCGGACCTCCGCTGGAAAGTCCGGCGGACCTCCGCTGGAAAGTCCGGCTGATTGTCCGCCGGATAGTCCGGCCGAAAAGTCAGATCATGTGTACGTGGCATAAGTAAGCCCCTGAGCCTAACCTGGGGGCTGTATTGGCTTCTGATGAAAAAAAAAAATTGGCTGCGCAGGAGAGTTTGGGTTATGCCACTCTGCACTGCAAAAGGGATCCTGGGTTCGGACATATTCTTCTTTGTTTACTTATTCATTATTTTTAACCACTTCAGCCCCGTGAAGATTTTACCCCCTTCCTGACCAGAGCACTTTTTGCGATTCGACACTGCGCGCTTTAACTGACAATTGCGCGGTCATGTGACATTGTACCCAAACAAAATTGACGTCCTTTTTTTCCCACAAATAGAGCTTTCTTTTGGGCGCATTTGATCGCCTCTGCGGTTTTTATTTTTTGCGCTATAAACAAAAAAAGAGCGACAATTTTGAAAAAAAACACAATATGTTTTACTTTTTGCTGTAATAAATATCCCCCAAAAAATATATAAAAAAACATTTTTTTCCCCTCAGTTTAAGCCGATATGTATTCTTCGACATATTTTTGGTAATTTGATTGGTTTGCGCAAAAGTTATAGCGTCTACGAAATAGGGGGATAGTTTTGTGGCTTTTTTATTATAAATTAATTTTTTACTAGTAATGGCGGCGATCTGCGATTTTTATCGGGACTGCGACATTATGGTGGACACGGACAATTTTGACAAATTTTTGGGACCATTGGCATTTTTACAGCGATCAATGCTATAAAATTGGATTGATTACTGTAAAAATGTCACTGGCAGTGAAGGGGTTAACCACTAGGGGGCAGTGAAGGGGTTAAGTGTGTCCTAGTTTGTGTTCTAACTGAAGGGGGATAGGACTGTGCAGGGGAGATAACAGATCGCTGTTCACACTCTGTAACAAGCCAGTTGAAAATAATTATTTTGTTGGTTTCAATATTTATGGTAAACAGTGGCGGCTGGTGCTAAAGGATTTTTTTTTGGGGGGGGGGGCACTCACTTTACGGCGGAGCTCCCCTGGACTGTAAGAAAATCCGAAAAACGAAAACGAACGAAAAAATTCGTAACTTTTTTTTTTTGTTGAATTGGTCATTTTCTGTGTCCCTTACAATGGTGCTGCTAAACGTGCTTCGAATGGATTGAACAAAAAAATTAGTACATTCGTAACTTTTTTTTTCGATTTGTAATTTTCCGTGTCTCTATTGAACCAAAAAATTCGTACATTCGTAACTTTTTTTCGATTCGTAATTTTTTTTTTTTTTGATTCATAACTTTTTTTTTCGATTCGTAACTTTTTTTTTTTTTTTTTTTTTTTTTTTTTTTTCGATTTGTAATTTTCCGTGTCTCTATTGAACTAAAAAATTCCTACATTCGTAACTTTTTTTCCGATTCGTAACTTTTTTTTTCGATTTGTAACTTTTTTTATTTTTTTTTTTCGATTTGTAATTTTCCGTGTCTCTATTGAACCAAAAAATTTGTACATTCGTAACTTTTTTTCGATTCGTAACTTTTTTTTTAGATTCGTAACTTTTTTTTTTTTTTTTTTAGATTTGTAATTTTCCGTGTCTCTATTGAACCAAAAAATTCGTACATTCGTAACTTTTTTTTCGATTCGTAACTTTTTTTTTTTCGATTCGTAACCTTTTTTTTTCGATTCGTAACTTTTTTTTTTTTTTTTTTTTCGATTTGTAATTTTCCGTGTCTCTATTGAACCAAAAAATTCGTACATTCGTAACTTTTTTTCGATTCGTAACTTTTTATTTTTTGATTCGTAACTTTTTTTTTTCGATTCGTAACTTTTTTTTTTTTTTTTTTTGTTTTGTAATTTTCCGTGTCTCTCTATTGAACCAAAAAATTCGTACATTCGTAACTTTTTTTTTCGATTCGTAACTTTTTTTTTTTTTTTTTTTTTTCGATTTGTAATTTTCCGTGTCTCTATTGAACCAAAAAATTCGTACATTCGTAACTTTTTTTCGATTCGTAATTTTTTTTTTTTTGATTCATAACTTGTTTTTTCGATTCGTAACTTTTTTTTGTTTTTTTTTCGATTTGTAATTTTCCGTGTTTCTATTGAACCAAAAAATTCGTACATTCGTAACTTTTTTTCCGATTCGTAACTTTTTTTTTCGATTCGTAACTTTTTTTATTTTTTTTTTTCGATTTGTAATTTTCCGTGTCTCTATTGAACCAAAAAATTCGTACATTCGTAACTTTTTTTTCGATTCGTAACTTTTTTTTTTCGATTCGTAACTTTTTTTTCAATTCGTAACTTTTTTTTTTTTTTTTTTTGATTTGTAATTTTCCGTGTCTCTATTGAACAAAAAAATTCGTACATTCGTAACTTTTTTTTTCGATTCGTAACTTATTTTTTTTTCGATTCCTAACTTTTTTTTCCGATTCGTAAATTATTAAAATGTAATAATAGCATACACATTACATCAAATTATGAATTATGCTCCGATTACGATTCTATGAATGTTACGAATGTACGAATAAATACGAATGTGTCCGAAAATTAAACTAACGAAAAAACTAATCAACGAAAAAATAACTCTTACGAATGTACGAATCGTTACGAATACGAACAACGACGACTTACGAATGTACGAATCGTTACGAATCGACGGAAACGAAAAAAACGAAATGAAAAAAAAAAAAAAACGATTTTTTTTCGGAAACTAAAAAAACGAAACGAAAATAAACACATTTTTTGGTTGTGCACATGTCTAACTGCTGGCCAGTCATCTTGCTCTGAGATGGTGTGTTGGCAAGCCCACATCTTGCTCTGAGCTCTTAGGGTAGAGCGGGCTGCATCCATGTCTGCTCTACATATGCAGAGTGGACACAGACCTGCCATCCGCCCGCTACGCTCATTGTGGCCCGCGACCGGTTACCAAGACGCTAAAGTGGCCCTCGGTCCTTAAAAGGTTAGGCATCCCCGGTGTATATGCATGCACTTGTATGTGTCTCTGCGTATTGTGAGTTTTACTTTATTTAAAACATTACTGACAATATTACACTACGGGATCTTCTTTGCATCTACTGTATCTCTTTGAGCTTTTTATGCAAGAGTTGCAGAATGTAGGAGATGTAACCTGGGCGCTGCTGATCTATCTATGTGATTAAAATGCTTTTGACCACCTTAATTATTTTAAGGGATCATCCACATCAGGTGAGGAGACACCCGATTGGGCATGTGGGTGATACTCTTTGGTGGCTGTCCATGGTGAAATATTTGTGATAATGTGGAAGACTTACCGTAACACTATACCCAAATAAAATTTTTAACCACAAATAGAGCTCTCTTTTGGTGGTATTTGATCATCTCTGCAAAAAAACGCATTTTTTCTACATTTTGCTATAATAAATATAATAAATATCCCCCAAATATCCCCCAAAAATGTATAAAAAAAACGTTTTTTTTTTTTTCCTCAGTTTAGGGCGATACGTATTCTACATATTTTTGGTAAAAAAAAAAATAAGCGTTTATTGATTTGTTTGCGCAAAAGTTATAGTGTTTACAAAATAGGGGATAGTTTTATTGCATTTTTACTAGTAATTGCGGCGATCAGCAATTTTTATCGTGACTGCGACATTATGGCGGACACCTCGGACATTTTTGACACATTTTTGGGACCATTGTCATTTATACAGCAATCTATACAATGTTATACAAATGCACTGATTCCTGTGTAAATGACACTGGCAGTGAAGGGGTTAACCACTAGGTGGCAGTGTAGGGGTTAAGTGTGTCCTAGGAGTGTGTTTCTAACTGTGGGGGGCATGGCTGTGTGTGACAGTCACTGATCTCTGCTCTGATCACAGGGAGCAGAGATCAGTGACACTGTCACTAGGCAGAACGGGAGATGCTTGTTTACATTAGCATCTCCCTGTTCTTCCTCCCAGTGAGACGATAGCGGGTATCCCCGTGGCGATCGAGTCCGCGGGACCCGCGATCCGACTCATGGAGGTCCCGGCCGGCGCGCACATGATGGCACAGCGGTAAATTTAAAGGGACGTACCTGTGCGGCCATTTGCCTGTCCGTGCCATTCTGCCGACGTACATCGTCGTGCGCTGGTCGGGAAGTGGTTAATTGAACAAGCTGAATTCAGAAGCTGATTGGCTACCATGCACAGCTGCACCAGATTCTGAGTGCTCCAGTTTTATTAAGTAACTCCCAAAGTGTCTACAAACTGGGATATTTTTATTTTTTACTAGTAATGGTGGTGATCAACAACTTAGTGATCTAGTGATCAGTGCTAAAAAAATATGCATTGTCACTGTACTAATGACTCTGGCTGGGAAGGGGTTAACAGCAGGGCAGATCAAAGGTTTAACAATATGCCTAGCCAGTTTTTTACTATACTGTGGGAGGTGCTTTTACTAGGGGAAGAGATGGAATGTGCAGGGACACAAATTCCATCCTTTCCCTCCTGTCAAAACGGCGATCTGCCTTGTTTACATAGGCAGACCGCTGTCCTCTCTGCCTAATGATCGGCGAGTGCAGGCGGACATTGATTCCATGGTACCCGCCGATCGGCTCCCACTGTGTGTAATAACAGCAGGAGCAAGCCGCCAGTTCGCATGTGTGTCCCCTACCCAGAAGCGTCGGATCACATATACATATATATATACTGTACACACACATATACATATATATATATATAAATATATATATATATATATATATATATATATATATATATATATATATATACATGTGATCCAGCGCAGAGGCGCCGCCCTGCAGCAGTAAGGCCCCATGCACACGAGACGCAGATGCAAACTCTGCTGAACGCATGTTTTAAAAAGCAGAAACCTGCATTTAAAAACGCGCGTTTTGCTGTGTTTTCATGTCGCGTTTAGGCGCGTTTAGACGCGTTTGCATCTATAAGCATTTGAAGAGATAACATCATATAGACCCTCCCCAAGCTCAGAAAACATGTATTATTAACTATTTCTGCCATTTTGTGAGCAGCAGCATCAGAGAGAGCCGTTGTACACTTGCATTTGCCTCTCTTTCTGTGTTTTTTTTTGGAAATGGATCCCATATTGAATATATGTCAGGAAATGCTCCTGATGTTGCTCTTGATGAGGCAGCAACGTCGTCGCAAATTTGCATGAGAGGTCCAGAATCAGAGCTTGGCGATATTGGACCCATCCGTTGATGGCACAGCGAATGTCCGTTGGATATTTCACAAACATGTATACATTAGTGAGTATATATGCTCTATGAACTATCTAAACTAATTACGACATTTTAAACAAATTTTTCTAGTATTTTTTATGGTTTACCATCATATTTCTGAGTTTTCTGGTCCAAAAAATTGGGTTCCTTTAAAAAGGCTTATAAACGCAAACGCGGCTAAACGCAGGTGCCTGCAGGTGCCTGCGTTTGCTTTGCGTCTGAAACGTGGAAAAGCAAAGTGTCTGAACGCATTTTTTTGCTTCTGGAAAAACGAGGTTAAACGCAACTGCATAAAAACGGGAAAAAACGAGACTGTGTACATGGACACATAGGATAACATTGCATGCGTTCAGGTGCAGTTGAAAAAAGTGTCCAACTGCCTCTGAACGCGCGTTTAACAGCGTCTCGTGTGCATGGGGCCTAAGACTGCTATAGGGTGGACCTTAAACAGTTAAGGAGCGGTTCACTGTTAGTAGGTACAGGCATACCCCGCTTTAAGAACACTCACTCTACCTAAAATGCAAGGATTGTACAAATACTCCCAAAATGACCCTTTTTTCGAAAAGCAGACAGTCTGAGGTATTTAGTAAGAGGCCTGCTGAATTTTTTTAAGTTGTAACTTTTATCACAATTTTTGGGAAAATGAAGAAATTAAACAAACTTTTTTTGTTTTTCACAAAGTTGTCATTTTAAAAAAGTGTGGCCAAAGCTCTTTTGGCCATATTTCTCCTGTGGGTCACATGAGTACACTTAGTCTACACACCTGAGACCTAGGTACAGCGGGCTAAAGTATGATGACAGCTGACATCACAGAGTCAGTGGGGCACTGTTTTTTTATGCTGGATTGGTAATAGAGTCTGATGACTCTGTGTACAATGTAAGTGCATTATACAGTGCCTTGGAAAAGTATTCATACCCCTTGAAATTTTCCACATTTTCTCATGTTACAACCAAAAACGTAAATTTATTTTATTGGGATTTCATGTGATAGACCAACACAAAGTGGCACATACTGTAATTGTGAAGTGGAAGGAAAATGATAAATGGTTTTCAATTTTTTTTACAAATACTCTATATGGTCCTACTTGCTTTTAATTCAATAATAAAAGTACTACACTATTGGGGGCATCCTTTTCCTTACTTTATGAGCTGCATATAGGAGTGGCTGTTCATTTAAAGGGCATACATAGAACTTTGCAAGTGAACCTGCCTGGAAGCTGTATCTTCAGTAATGTCGATCCAACGGATGGTTCATTATTTATAAATGCAGTTATGACCTGTGAGCGTGCATTTCTGCTGGTGGTGGAGCACTCTTCAGTTTATGGTGGAGCATGGATTACAGCATTTATTTTGAAGATTAATAGAAGAAACACCTTTTATACACTAATGCCACGTACACACGATCGGACTTTCCAGCGGACTTGGTCCGACGGACTAGAGTCCGCCGGACAATCCGACCGTGTGTGGGCTCCGGCCGACTTTTTCTTCCCAAAAGTCCGGCGGACTTTGAAAGAAGTTTTGACTCAAAATTATCCGCTGGACTCGGCAGTCCGGCGGACAATCCGGCCGTCTGTGTGCTAGTCCGCGGGACTTTTGAAATGAACGGACTTGCAGACACACGGAGTAAAGTCCGTTCATTTTGAACGTGACTCCAGGTAGACGGGACTAGCGAAGGAAGTCAATGCAGCCGCCTCGATCGGCGAGATTGACACCTCCCTAGCCCCGCCGCCTGGTATGGATTTAAAGGGGAATCCCTACGCCGAAAAAAAACGGCGTGGGGGTCCCCCCCGAATCCATATCAGACCCTTATCCGAGCACGCAGCACCGGCCGATCAGGAAAGGGGGTGGGGACGAGCGAGCGCCCCCCCTCCTGAGCCGTACAAGGCCGCATGCCCTCAACATGGGGGGTGCTTTGGGGAAAGGGGGGCCCTGCGCCCCCCCACCCCAAAGCACCTTGTCCCCATGTTGATGAGGAAAAGGGCCTCTTCCCGACAACCCTGGCCGTTGGTTGTCGGGGTCTGCGGGCGGGGGGCAATGGAAATTTGCGCACCAAACTATACATAACACGTCGCACTGCATTGGCCACTGGGAAACAATGATTAAGATAATTAATCATTGGCAATATACCCCCTACAGACTTTCAAAAATGTTCCCTGAGGCTTCACCCCTTTGCTGGAGAAATTGCGGACACAAAGGCCATCTTCTCCACATGTTCTGGGAATGCCCCAACCTAACTAGCTTCTGGAATCAAATATTCAAACTGATTTTGTCCCTTACTGGAATTCTCACATCTCCCAATCCAGCAATGGCTATACTACATGTTGGATTAGAAAACTATCCACACAATATGAGACATGTGGTATCACACATCCTTTTAGTAGCCAGATCCCTGATACTTCGAAACTTGATAGTCACGCCCACTATTAACGTTACTGATGTAACCAGAATGGTACAACAAAACTACTCGTTTGAATGACTATTAGCAATTAACTCGCTTAAATGTAGTAAATTTGACAAATTGTGGGAAATATGGACCAGTACATATAACAATATATAACTATCTCTAGATATGAACTATTGAGCTTCAGACAATTCTAGATGCATAAGAATAATCGATTTGGTCATGTGCTTCTTCTTCTTGCTTCTTACTATTATTTTACTTTTTGATTTTCTGTATGATTTTCTGTATCGTTATCTTGTATACTGTTGAAAATATCAATAAAAATATTTCATTGTTAAAAAATATAATGCAAAACGTTGATTTAAAAATTGGATATCCAAGGACAAAATTTAGCTTTCTGTAATTGGGAAAAAAGATGCAAAGTGCAATTTTATTTTTTGCATAAAGAGCTGTAGAAATGTTGAATTGACATTCTTAGGAGGAAGCCAACTCCCAAGATTGTTTTAACTGCTTGCCAACCAGCGCACGCCGATTTACGTCGGCAGAATGGCACTGATGGGCAAAAGGGCGTACAGGTACGTCCCCTTTAAGAAGCAGTGTTGCGGTCACGGAGAGGTAGAACAGGGAAATGCTTTCGTAAACAAAGCATCTCCCCATTCTGCCTAGTGACAGGACAGAGATCACTGCTTCCTGTCATCGAGAGCAGTGATCACTGTCCTGTGTGTTGATGCCCCCCCTTCCATAGTTAGAATCACTCCCTAGGACACACTTAACCCCTTCACCGCCCCCTAGTGGTTGACCCCTTCCCTGCCAGTGTCATTTACACAGTAATCAATGCATTTTTATAGCACTGATCGCTAGACATGTGCAATATTTCATTTTGGAATTTCGTTTTCGTCTGAAAAATACATTTATTTACTCCCGAAATTCTTTTTTATTCATTTTGTTTTGTTAAAAAAATGCATTAGTTCGAAAATCCAAAATAATTAAGGTCGAATCTGTCATTGAAGGCATATGGTGTCTGTTGAATGTTCTAAGAAGATTCATAGTTTCATAGTTAGTAAGGTTGAATAAAGACACCAGTCCATCCAGTTCAACCTGAGTGAGTGTCTACAATTTTCCCTATCCCTGTACATTGCACACTCGCATCACATGTCCCTACCCTCAAGGAGCCCACAGTCCAAGGTCCCCATTCATATACTAGGGCCAATTTTGGACAGAAGCCAATTAACCTACCTGCATGTTTTTTGGATTGTGGGAGGAAACCGGAGGAAACCCATGCAGGCACAGGGAGAACATGCAAACTCCAGGCAGGTAGTGTCATGGTTGGGATTCGAACCAGTGACCCTTGTTACTGCTGGGCGAGAGTGCTAACCACTACACCACTGTGCCACCCAGAGCAGCTAAACTGTACGATGCCTCAATCGTACATTTCCGATCCAATGTTCTGCTTACAAGCCATAGTAGAATTCTAATGTTGTATGACACTAGTAATAATTATATTTTTTAATTATTATTATTACTAGTCAACCAACATTAGAATTCTTCCTTAGCCTATGGGCAGAGCATTTGACCATAAATGTCCGCTCTCGCCGACTGCTTCGTCGAATCTTCATGTCAAATCTTTTCTCTCTATGTTGAATAATCTTGGACTAATAGAGTTAGGTTAGGCCCATTCGACCTTTTTTGCTATTGTCTCTATTATGTCGAATCTTCATGTCAAATCTTTTTCTCTCTATGTAGAATAATCTTGAACTAATAGAGCTAAGGTTAGGCACATTTGACCACAGGTTCGATGGACACAGATCGCTATTGTCAGCATCATGTCTAATCTCCTATCTATATCGAACCGTGGCACCAAAAACGAAAATAAAGCATTTGTTTATGTCGGATCTTTCGGTTTTTCGGATTCTGCACGTTTGTTATCATTTGTTAAAACGATAATGAAAATACCAGAAATTCGGACGAAAATGCATTCGGACGAAAACTAATGTCTACTGATCGCTGTATAAATGACAATGGTCCCAAAATAGTGTCAAAATTGTCCGATGTGTCCGCCATAATGTCGCAGTCCTGATAAAATCACAGATCGCTGCCATTACTTATAAAAAGAAAATAATAATAAAAATGCCATAAAACGATAACATTTTCCAATTAGGTTAAAAAGCCATATGTGTTTAAGAACTGCACCACGGAGCAATGCAAGAAGGTGGCCTGGTCCAATGAATCTTGTTCTCTTTTATATCAGGTGGATGGTCGGGTGAGTGTGTGTTACTTACCTGTGGAAAAGTTGGCACCAGGATGCACTATGAGAAGAAGACAAGTCTAGCAGTGGCAGTGTGATACTTTAGGCAATGTTCTGCTGGGAAACCTTGCTCTTGCCATTCATGTGGATGTTACTTTGACACATGCAACCTACCTAAACATTGTTGCTGACCAAGATCACCCCTTCATGGCAACAGTATTCCATGATGGCAGTGGTCTCTTTCAGCAGGATAAAGTGCCCTGCCACACTACAAAAATGGTTTGAAAAAGGGTTTGAGGGACACAACGAGTTTGAGGTGTTGACTTGACCTCCAAATTCTTTATATCCCAATCCATCAAGCATTTGTGGAATGTGCTGAAAAAACAAGTCAGATCCATGGAGGTCTTACCTCCCAACTTACAGGACTTAAAGGTTCTGATATTGACGGCTTGGTGCCAGATACCACAGTATACCTTCAGAGGTCTAGTGGAATCCATGCCACAACAGGTCAGAGTTGTTTTAGCAACAAAAGGGGGATGTACTCAATGTTAGGTGGGTCATCATAATGTTAAGGCTGACCGATGTACATGCTGATATGTGACCAGCCATAGAAGACTTGTCAAAAACCTTTTTAAAGGCAATTCGCCAATACGATTTGAACTACATTTATATATAAATAAAATGTATATTTTTACAAAAAAATGTTTTTTCCAAATAACCATTTTTTCTTTTAATGAAATATATGAACAATTTGAAAATTAGGCTGGCCATACATTATACAATTTTCTTATTCAATTTCCTTTAGATTTACCTTCAGCTATGTAGTGCAAGGGTCTGCCTGGTTGCATACAAATTGAAAGTGTTTAGGTTTGACCCATACACATTATATGGTTGACAGTCACCTGGAAATGAAGACACTTATCCTTGTGTTAAGCTCTTAGATATGCGTACAATCAACTTAAAATTGGAATGCGTATAATTACAACTGTTTGGTAACTGATTTGCATAGAATTCTAAAGGCACTTAAGTATCCCCCAGGGCTAAGGTATTCAAACAACTTTGACAAAAAGAAAGCAAGAAGTGTCAATAGTCTAACAAACAAATCGTATTTCAAAAGTCTTCAAACAGATTTAAAACAAACAACCAAAAAAAAAAATACAAAGGAGACAGACAAGGAGTAAGGGACAGTGATGTATCTTGTCAGTACATGTTTTTTTTATTTTTATTTTTTAATAAATCTCTTTATTTTCTCTTTCTTTAAATCAACACTAGCACAAATGCAGTACACACTACAAAAACACAATACAAAAAACACAATACACATTAGTTAAAGTGTACATTCCTCATTGGGATCCTCATCGGATCACAATAGAATTGTATTTATTTTTTTCCTAGTATGTACAAAAATACTATCTAAAACATAAAACCTTTCAGTCACCACAATATCTTTAGCAAACATATCGCAAATAAACCATATAATCTATATAGCAATATATGTGTCGTATCATATCTGAAATTTGATTTTGGAAATTAAAAATGTATATTATTGATGGATGCCGTACATGGCTCCTCCAACCACTTAGCCCAAATTTTTTTGTATTTACAAGGACAACCTCTATTCACATAGGTATCTCTATATAATGGTACGCTGTTATCAACCAGTTGTTTCCAGTATACTAATGTGGGCGGGAAAGGTTTCTTTCAATACAGGGCAATAGCTTTTCTTGCATAAAACAAAGTAATATTAATGAATATCCACTCTGCCTCTGTAGGAAGAAAATCCCAACCAGGCCCAACAAACACACTGACATGGAGACTGGCATGTGAACGTGTAAAATGGAGTTTAACAAAGCCACCACCTCCATCCAAATCCCTGAAATATATGGACAAGTCTGAAGATGTGTGTAAAATCTCCCAGAGCCACACCACACCACCAACAAATAGGAGAACATTTGGGTTCATCCTGTGAAGTCGGTGTGGTGTAAAATAAGCTCTATGCACCAATTTAAATTGAATCAAACGGTCTCTTAGCGAGACCAAAGATCGAAAGGGAGAATCCCACACTTCATCCCAGTCATCATTGTCTAGATCCGGAATGTCCCGCAACCATCTCACCATAAGTCTATCTAACACCGGGAGAGAGACTGTGATAAAATGGGAATACAATCTAGAAGTAAGTTTCACTAATGCCGCGTACACACGAAGGGACTTTCCCGGCGGACCTAAGTCCAGCGGACAATCCGCTGGACTTTCCAGCTGGGTCCGCTGGAATAAAAAGCGAACGGACTTGACCACACACGATCACGCAAAAAGTCCGACGGTTCACGCGATGACGTACAGCACGTACGACGGGACTAGAAAACGAAAAATACTAGAAAAATACTTGCTACTGAGCATGCGTCCTTTTTGGTCCGCCGGACCATACTACACACGGCCGGATTGTCCGCTGGACTGCCAAGTCCAGCGGATAATTTTAAAACAAAACTTAAAACTTTAGTCCGCCGTACTTTGGCCAAAAAAAGTCCGCCGGCGCCCACACACGAGGGGATTATCCGCTCGACTTCGGTCCAGCGGATAATCCCGCGGGATAGTCCCTTCGTGTGTACGCGGCATAATTGTTACATGGGCCAGATAGCAGGAAAGAGGAGATGTCGGGTAATTAAAAGAGAAGTATGGGAATTACATTTTTTTAATAATACTTACCTAGGTGGATGCTGCATCTGTCCCCCCACTGGCTCTAAGGCTGAGAACCGTCAGCTGAAAATGGGTCACAGGCGTGCAAAACAATCTGCACTGCTGTGATCCACAGGAGAAGAACAGCCAAACAACAAATAAATCTATCACATGACATGTGTCTCTGCTCCTGTTTGGCATTACTTGCGACAATTGATAAATGTCCCCATTAACCACTTTAGCCCCAGACCAATTGTCAGCCTTATGCGGCGTACACACGCTCGGACTTTCCCGCGGGATTGTCCGCCAGACCTAGTCCAGCGGACAAACCGCAGGACTTTCCAGCGGAGGTCCGCCGGACTTTCCGAGCGTGTGGACTTGCCCACACATGCCCGGACCTTTCCCGCGGACAATCCGCCGGAGTTTTGGCCAAAGTCCGCGGGACTTTTGAAATGAACGTACTTGCCCACACACAGAGGAAAGTCCGTTCATTTAGAACGAAACTCCAGGTAGACGGGACTAGCGAAGGCAGTGAATGCAGCCGCGCTAGCCCCGTCAACTGGTATGGATTTAAAGGGGAACCCCTACGCCAAAAAGGGCGTGGGGCCCCCCCAAATCCATATCAGACCCTTATCGAGCACGCAGCACGGTCGGTCAGGAAAGGGGGTGGGGGCGAGCGAGCGCCCCCCCTCCTGAGCCGTACCAGGCCGCGTGCCCTCAACATGGGGGGTGCCCTGGGGAAAGGGCCCTGCGGCCCCCCACCCCAAAGCACCTTGTCCCCATGTTGATGAGAACAAGGGCCTCTTCCCGACAACCCTGGCCGTTGGTTGTCGGGGTCTGCGGGCGGGGGGCTTATCGGAATCCGGGAGCCCCCTTTAATAAGGGGGCCCCCAGATCCTGGCCCCCCACCCTATGTGAATGAGTATGGGGTACGATGTACCCCTACCCATTCACCTAAGGAAAAAAGTGTAAATAAAAAAAAAAACGACACAATTTTTAAAAATATTTTATTGCACAGCTCCGGGGGTCTTCTTCCGTCTTGGGGGGTCTTCTCGCCAGACTCCTCCGCTATCTTCTGCTCTTTTACCTAGCTTTTTCACTAGCGGAGGAGCCCGGCTTTCTTCTTCGTCGCCATCGTCGTCTCGGGGGGTCTTGTTCCGACTTCAGGGGTCTTCGGGGGTCTCTTCTGTTCTTGCCGGGGCTTCTGTTGCCGTCGTCGCTGTCTGCTGCCGCCGCCTTCTGCTTCTGCTTGTTGTTCTTCTTTCTTCATCCGATGTTGACACAACGTTCTCTCTGGCCGGAATGGCAGAGACACGCTGTGATGTGACTTATATAGGGACAAGGGGCGGGTCACATCCTCATGTCACATGGTGACCCCCCCATATGATGTCACAGTCCCAGCATCCTCCGGGACTGTGACATCATATGTGGTATCACATTTTGGGGTGTAATTCCACGTATGCCCATGGCATGTTTGAGCAATATATCATTTAGTGACAACTTTTTGTAAAAAAATTCTTTTTTTTTTGTCATTATTCAATCACAAAAAAAAAATATTCAATGGGCTCAACATGCCTCTCAGCAAATAGATTGGAGTGTCTACTTTCCAAAATGGGGTCATTTAGGGGGGTTTGAACTGTCCTGGCATTTTATGCACAACATTTAGAAGCTTATGTCACACATCACCCACTCTTCTAACCACTTGAAGACAAAGCCCTTTCTGACACTTCTTGTTTACATGAAAACATTTTTTTTTTTGCAAGAAAATTACGTTTAACCCCCAAACACTATATATTTTTTTAAAGCAAAGGCCCTACAGATTAAAATGGTGGGTGTTGCATTTTTTTTTTCCACATAGTATTTGCGCAGCGATTTTTCAAACGCATTTTTTGGGAAAAAATACACCTTTTTTTATTTTAATGCACTAAAACACACTATATTGCCCAAATTGTTGATGAAATAAAAAAGATGATATTAGGCCGAGTACATGGATACCAAACATGACATGCTTTAAAATTGCGCACAAACGCGCAGTGGCGACAAACTACATACATTTTTAAAAGCCTTTACAGGTTACCACATTAGTTTTACGGAGGAGGTCTACTGCTAAAATTACTGCACTCGATCTGACCTTCGTGGTGATACCTCACATGCATGGTACAATTGCTGTTTACGTATGACGCCAGACCAACACTTGCGTTCGCCTTTGCGCAAGAGCAGGAGGGGACAGGGGTGCTTTTTTTTATTATTTATTTTGCTTTTTTATTTTATTTTTAAACTATTCCTTCCATTTTTATATTTTTTTATCATTTTTATTGTTATCTCAGGAAATGCAAATATCCCCTATGATAGCAATAGGTAGTGACAGGTACTCTTTTTTTGAAGAAATTGGGGTCTATTAGACCCTAGATCTTTCCTCTGCCCTCAAAGCATCTGACCACACCAAGATCGGTGTTATAAAATGCTTTCCCAATTTCCCAATGGCGCTGTTTATATCCGGGAGGGGGGACATTCCCTCCCACTGCTTGTAAAAGCAGTCTAGAGGCTAATTAGCCACTAGGATTGCTTTTACATGAAAGCCATTCACTGGCTGAAAAGAATACCGATACCTAAACCTGCAGGCATCATTCTGGTATAACCATTCAAAGTCCAGCAACATACCAGTACGTTGCTGGTCCTTGTTGGATATATATTGTAATCTTTTTCACGCAGCCTGTTGGCTAAACGAAAAAAAGAGATTGATCGGTGGGTATGCCCACCATTAGAATACCTCCCTTCATCCACCCACTTCTAATGATGGGCATACATGCATCATTTATA
Source organism: Lithobates sylvaticus (assembly GCA_028564925.1). Taxonomy (NCBI): domain Eukaryota; kingdom Metazoa; phylum Chordata; class Amphibia; order Anura; family Ranidae; genus Lithobates; species Lithobates sylvaticus. Next base: position 150,660,840 of record CM053032.1, on the reverse strand, counting down.
TATGCCGAAGCATGGGGGCATCCTCCCGCAAAAAAGTTATGCCGCGTACACACGGTCGGACTTTTCGCATGGGCAAGCCTCCGTCGTAATTTTGACCGTATGTACGCGGCATTAGGAGCAAATTGCTCCTCCGCCCCTGCTGCCCCCATGCTTTGGCATATATGCTCTTTTTTTTAACTGTGGTGGTGAAATCACCTCCTACAGCGTTGGAGTCATGGCTTTATGCATCGTGGGAGCAAACGCTGTTGCTGTCAAGATAAATAAATCCGTGCTGCAGCTGAATGGCGCACCTGAAAACAAAAAAAAATGGTTAACAATAAAACACAGTAAACAGTAAAGTATAAAAAAAGGACATGCAAGCATAATAAAACATTGCAGAATAGAATACAGTAAAAAAAAAGAGCAACAATAGAGAGAGAATAGAGAGAGAGAGAACAATAAAATGAAAACTACTTTAGTTTATTTTATTTTATATTTTTTCTGGGGGGGGGGGGGGGGGTTTGTACGTTTTATTTTTATTTTTTACACTTATTTTTTGTAACTGTAATTTTAACAACTGTAATGGTTCGGGTCTCTCAAAATACGATGGAATCTTGGAAGACCCTATGTAAGTGTATCCTAGTCTGTGAAATGCTGTACTGTGCTAAAACTTCACTAGGGTGTGATAGCGTTCAAAACATTCACCAATGCAAAGGCCAGGATTGTCAGGGCAGCGTGGACAATAATAACGGATGTCACGCCTAGATCCACGCTTGGTACAGACACGACATCTTCTTTGGGGGGCTCGTTGGGTAGGGGTACTCGGGAGGACATAAGGAAAATGCCTCTCATGCAGCCGGCTTACTGCATTTGGTTGGGAATGGTGAGGTGCAGAACCGCCTGGATACAGGAGGTCTGTGACAATCTCTTCCTGGAATGTAAGGAAGGATAAAGTCCCGCCTGAAGCTCTGTATAGCACATGAGCGTTCAGCAAAGCCAATTGAAATAAGTAAACAGACACTTTTTTGTACCAGCGTCTGGCCTTACGGGGCAACTAGATATGGTGCCAACAACTGGTCGTTGAGGTCCATCCCTCCCATATTTTGGTTATATATTCGTGGACACAGAGGGGTTTCTCCACAACACCAGCCACCGTACGAATTTGGACTGTCGTGTCTGCATGAAGGGAGGTAAGAACTAAAACATTCTTATTATCCCTCCACTTCATAGCGAGCAAGTTATTACACTGCAAGCAGGCTCTCTCCCCCAGCCTAAGACGGGAATCTACAAGCCGCTGGGGAAAGCCCCGGCGATTAGGTTGCTGGGAAGGTACTGTTTGAAAGACAAGCGGCCAGAAAATGTAATCAGGAACTCATCAATGCAGACAACTTGATTGGGAGTAAACAAGGCTGCAAAACGTTGGTTGAAATGGTTTATGAGGGGCCGAATTTTGTAGAGCCGATCGTATTCAGGGTCTCCACGAGGACGACAAAGTTCATTGTCCGGGGGCGTGACCGGAAGCCGAACCTGATGGACGCTTGACTCCTCTGCTCTCCACCAGCCCGCTAAAGAAAGCACCCTAGGGGACAATCCACAGCCATCCTATGGGCAGATCACGGACCACAAGGTCCTCCGCAGCCAGGGGAACATCTTTACCTCCTCCAGGGACAACCACAGACCTCCGTTCCTTCTTCCCGCCGTCGGACACGCCGCCCGGCGGGACACCCAAAATGGCGCTGAGCACCGCAGCCACAACATCACGGACGACCCCCACACCGCTGTCCGCCCAGCAACAGCCATCCGGGAACCAGCAAGACTCCAGATGGACCTCCCAGGACCCCTCGGTACCCGGTGCGGTGAGTGAGATCTCCTCCCCAGGGCCCCGGGAGACGCCGCATCCAACCCCACAACAGGCCGCTCCGGCCTACCAATCCAGGCCGACGGGTACCGTATCCCCCGATGGGGTATATCTGCCCGCACATGAGCCCCCACAACCCCACTCACCCCGGGCCGAGATGGGACTCCATCCCCTGGGACACGGGGAGAACGTACAGGGCGAGACGGGCTCCATGACGAACGGAGCGCCCCAAGAGGCCTTGCTGCTGGGCCCAAGCCTGGCCATCCAGCCCACACAATGCTCGGGGGCTTTCCCCCGCCTCTTTAGAACAATCTCAGACCCTGGTACTCTGGCATCAGACCCGGGCTCACCCACACCCTCAGACCTATCAGAAGAGTTCCCAGCCCTCCCACCACCTGGAAGGCCCATAAACTGGACACTTCAAGAGCCGGACGGCCCTCATAGAATTACCCACCGTGCCACCATAGAGCCACCACCCTCTAAGGCTCAGAGACTGCTCTCTCCACAACCCACAGACCCCACGCATGACTGGGGTATCCCCCAAGCCCCCTACGCACACCCAGGCCCTCTGCCAAACAAGGATAGAGGGGCAGGCAATGACCCACCTCCAGCAGCCACATGGGGGGCCACATGGGACTCACAACCTGGGCCCACTTACTCGCTCCGAGAAGAGGACACACGCCCGCCCCAACCCCAGCCACCCAGATACAATATACCCCAGCCAGACCCCAGAGCGCCCCAGCAAATACCACTGCAGTGGCAAACATACCTGCAAGCAATTCCCACTAAAGAAGACTTCAGGCAACTAGTGGAAGACGTGAAATCCACCTGTCGCTCAGAGATACAGAATATACAAGCAGGCCTTAAACATCTGGCAGACAGGGTGGAAATGGCTGAGGAAGACATTCAGGACACCAAAATCGCAGTACACAGAGTCCAACTGCAGGGAGCTGACCACCGCACCCTCCTGAGAGAAATGCAAAGACACATAGAGGATTTGGACAACAGGGGGCGCAGACATAACATTAGAGTGAGGGGCATCCCTGAAGCCGAGGGCCCGGAGGATGTACAAATCATCTTACAAGACGTGTTCAACAACCTACTGGGGGAACCCCCCACTAAATACATTGAAATGGACAGAGCCCACAGAGCACTTCGTCCCAAAAACGCATCCTCTAAACCCAGAGACATAATTTGCAAGATCAATTCATTCCCCCTGAAAGAAGACATCATGCGTCAAGCTCGCTTGGCACGTAAAGTAACCTTTAAGGACTCCCAAGTAAACCTATTCCCTGATCTGTCCTGGATCACCCTGCAAAAGCGTAGACTACTCCAACCCCTCCTACGCACCCTCCAAGAGGAAAATATCCCCTACCGCTGGGGGTTTCCCTTTAGCCTCACAGCAAAACACCAGGGCAAATCAGCTATACTGCGGTATCCCGAAGATCTACAGGACTTCTGTGCAGAACTGGAGATCCAACCCCCACAACTACCTGACTGGGACCTGGTGGCAACACCACCTCCCCCGCCTGCACTATGGCAGAAAGCCCCCCCACGTCAACGCCAGCGGAACAAAGAAACCTCACAGAAGAGCCCCAGGCACAGAAACGGCTGACTTCCCCCTACACATCCCCCTTGGACGATCCTATGCAAGGCTCCTCTGATAGTCTGAAGAAGTTAAAATACAAGACCCTGGACAGTTATATTTCACTAGTCCCCCCGGGTGCTTCAGTTATTTCCTTGTTTACACCCTAGTTTTACTAATAGGGCTGGTCCTGTTAGGAGACACGGGAGTACGGTTACTGCAGCCGCGCGCCCCCTCCTGGTTGTGATTTAAAAGCTCGCAGAGCTATGTACGCACAGCCTCATATGGCTGGAAATGGACTCCCCTGCAGCCGCCCAGCTGGGACCCTAACCCTCAGCCTGGGTGGCTCCCGGGGAATCCGTCTTGACCTGGGCTCACTACCCACGCAAGGTCGACCAAAGTTAAACAAGACGAAGTTTTACTGTATTTTGTATGCTAATGTCTCTCTTCTCTCTCTCTCTCCCCGCCTTTCCCACCCCCTCTCTCTCCCCCCCCCCTTCTCTGGGTCATCGTGGTGGAACACCTTCCGGAAAAAGAAGGCGAAACAGGCTCCTGGCGGTCATCACGGCCCTCATCGGCAGGTGAGTCCCCACCCCCCCATGACACAAACCCATGGCTAAGATACTATCTATGAACGTGCACGGTTTAAACTCCAACAGAAAGCGACACTTAGCACTAAGAGAATTCAGACAATCGGGAGCAGACATAATCCTGGCCCAAGAAACACACTTTGACAAGGAAGGCTCCTTTGCATTTGCCTCCAGACACTATCCCCAAATCTACCACTCCTCAGGCCCACATAAAAAAGCGGGGGTGGCCATCCTTATTAAACGCGGCGCCCCATTCACCTACCTTGACCACTATAGCGACCCCCAGGGCGGGTTCCTTATTTTAACCGGAACTTGGCAATCCCAAAAAATCACACTGTGTACACTATATGCCCCAAACACCAAACAACACGCATTCCTTACGAAAGTACTGACCAGACTTTTCAAGACAGTACATAACTACCTGGTGGTGGGAGGAGACTTTAATCTGGCCCATTCGGCAACCTCAGACCGGCTGGTGGCAACCCCCCGGACCTCCCAAACTAGAGCCATAAAAGACTCTAAATTATTCCGCCAGATTACTAGGCGACACGCATTGTTTGATGCATGGAGGGCCCTCCATCCAAAGGATCGACAATACACTTTTTACTCCTCCCCCCACCAGATGCATTCCCGTATTGACTACCTATTTGTTAACAACCCCACTCTTAGAATAACACAAAAAGCACAGATTTTCCCAATCTCCTGGTCAGATCATGCTCCAATCTCCATCAACCTAGATTTGGGCTCCCCCAACATCAGGCCCTGTAACTGGAAACTAAACAATTTCCTGCTACAGCACCTCCCCTCAAAGGAAGAACTCAGCTCCACACTAGAACACTATTTTAAAGAGAACAACACTCCTGACATATCCCTCTCTACGCTGTGGGAGGCCCACAAGGCCGTGATCCGCGGAAAGTGCATGGCTCTATCCTCGGCTATGAAGAGGAATGCTGACTCCACGAAACTCCAAACCGAAAGGGAACTCAGGCTCTTGGAGCGCCAACTACAGGCCGCTCCATCCCTGAAGCTCCTCAAGAAAATTACAAGCCTCAGGTCGATATTGAGCGACCTGGCCAACGGCAAGGTAGAGAGGGCCCTCCTTAAGATAAAACAAACATACTATGACAAAGGCAATAAAGCCCACTCCCTGTTAGCAAGAAAGCTTAAAGATAACGCCCACCTATCCACCCCCCATCAAATCAGAGATAAAAATAACACTGTCCACTCCCATCCTGCGGACATCGCTAAAGTTTTTGCGGAGTTCTACACAGAGCTCTACAACAACCCAGAAATTCCGAGGAAACCCCTCTCCCAAGACATCTCTCACCGCATACAGCAATACCTTGAAGAGAGCGGGGTAGCCCAAATCCAGAAGTCCGACCTGACAGCCCTAAATGCGCAAATCACGGAGGAGGAAATAGAATTAACCATTAAAGCCCTACCAACCCACAAATCCCCAGGACCGGACGGTCTGACCTATGAGTACTACAAGGCCTTCCTGCCCCTACTCCTACCGTATATGTCTAGACTCTTCAATGCCTTTCTGAAGGACACCCCCCTACCACCAGACATGCAACGTTCCTTTATAACTTTAGTCCCCAAGCCCGACAAGGACCCCATCCTGTGTGCCAATTATAGGCCCATAGCTTTATTGAACACAGATCTAAAAATCTTCACAAAACTACTCTCCCTGCGACTAAATATGGTGCTCCCCTCCCTTATTCATAAAGACCAAGTGGGATTTGTCCCCCTCCGACAGGCAGGGGACAACACCAGGAAAGTGATTGACCTCGTGGACGTGGCAAACAGGGAGGGCTCGCAGGCTTTGCTTCTGAGTCTAGATGCGGAAAAAGCCTTTGACAGGCTGGGCTGGCCCTTCCTGTTTGCCACAATGAAGCACATCGGAATCAGGGGCCCATATTTACAAGCAATATACCACCTTTACTCAAACCCAACCTCACAGGTCAGGACCCCCTTTGCTATCTCCCCCCAGTTTTCCATCTCCAATGGAACCCAACAGGGCTGCCCGCTTTCCCCCTTGCTATTCGCCCTATGTGTAGAACCCCTAGCAGCCCACATTCGCAACAACCCAGCCATAAGAGGAATACCAGTAAGAGGAAGGGAATTTAAGATCTCACTGTTTGCGGATGACATCATCCTCACCCTCACACAGCCGAGAATCTCCCTCCCTAACCTCCACAAAGAACTTGATCGTTACGGAGCCCTCTCGGGTTACAAAATAAACCAGACCAAATCGGAAGCTCTCCCAATTAACATCCCAGACTCGGAAGTTGCACAACTACAAACCAACTTTTCATACCACTGGAAATCATCCTCCCTTAAATACTTGGGAGTACATATAACCCCAAAATTTGCGTCACTGTATCAGGCGAACTTCCCCCCCCTCTTCACCTCAATAAGGTCCCTACTACTACAATGGAAGAAACACCCCATCTCCCTCCTGGGTAAGATAGCCTCGGTAAAGATGACGATCCTACCGAAACTCCTTTACCTTTTCCAAACGCTGCCCATTCCCGTACCTTTTAACCAACTGAGACGACTGCAGGCAGACCTACTTAAATTCACATGGGGTCATAAGAGGCACAGAATACCCCAATCGGTGATGATGGCCTCACGTACAGACGGAGGTCTAGCCTTCCCCAACCTCGTCAATTACTACCAAGCAGCCCAACTGCGTGCAGTCGCCTCGTGGTATACCCAGAGGTCGTATAACAAATGGTCAGAGATTGAAAAAATTTGGATGGCCCCGGCCCACCCTAACAGCTTGCTGTGGAGCAAGAGTGCAGAAGTCCCCCCCGAACGCCTACTAGGGTCTATGATCCAACTACGCCATCTCTGGCGAAGGACCTCCAAAATACACAAACTCCCATCTGAAAGATCGCTCCTAACCTCGTTCGTATGTAACCCTAACCTCCCTGATAGCCTGACGCACCAAATGTCCCATACATGGTCATCACGGAACCTCTTTCATTTAGGGTCCCTAGTAGACCGCAGATCACGCAAACTACTGACATATGCGGCTCTCCAGGCTAAATATGACCTCCCCCACCGAGCATTTTATAGCTACCTACAGATACGGCACTTTGCCCAGACCATAGCACCCAACCTTCTCTTCTCTCCTCCATCTCCCTTCGAAAACTTAATCCTAGCAGGCTCAGCCCAGAAGGGACTAATTTCAGACATATACAAGATATTAAATGCCTACCCTATGGAAACCAAAGGCAAACACGCCTACATGCTAAAATGGGAGGGAGCCATAGGAGAGGAGATCCCCATGGAGCAGTGGAGGGTGATATGGTCTCAGGCAGCCAAGAGCTCAATGTGCACCCTATACAAAGAGAACACATATAAGATACTTTTTTTCTGGTACATGACCCCTGCTGTCCTCCACGCCATCTACCCAGCAACCCCTGACTGCTGCTGGAGATGCCTGCAGGACAGGGGCACACTTTACCATATATACTGGGGGTGCCCACGAATAGTACCCTACTGGCAGGAAGTCCAGCAATTACTAACCCAACTCCTGGGAACACACATCCCTATGACCCCCAAATCTTTCCTACTGGGCATACCCCACCCACAACTCTCCACACCCTGCAAGAAGTTAATGAGACATATACTAACAGCCGCACGATGCCTTATAGCCCTGAATTGGAAAAAAAAAAAAAAACCCCCCCCCCCCCCCGACCCAGGAGCCCTACACGCCAGAATTAAAGACGTAGAGCTGATGGAGAAGATGACCGCCAGGATGCAAGATAGGCTGGAAGCGCACGATATGGTATGGAGCCCCTGGAACCTCCGAGAAATCCAGAACCAAACCTGATCCGGCAGGACAGACCACCACGGTGACGACCCTCCCCTACTCCTTCCTTCCTCCCTCATGCTGTCTCTCCCCCTCCTCTCTAACCCTCTTAAGACCTCTCTTATAACTCCTACCTCTCCCCTATAAGCAGATATAACGCACCTACGTTACGAGGTACACAGGTTCCCACCCTCCTAAAAGAACAGATCGAAATAAAGACACCATGGACTTAGGAGGAGCTCAAAGACTACTAGATACATTGTATAGTTAGACCTAAATGTTTTCTTTTTTTTTTTTTTTTTTCCTGCCTCCCGCCCCCCACAGGTCTATAGGTCTATGAATTCTGTGTACTTCTCCCAATCCTCTCAACTCCTCTTGTCCCTCTCCTCCGCCCCCCCCCCTCTTGCTACTCCTTCCCCTATGATTTCATAATGTGAGTAATAGCACAAGTTATAATCCTTGCTTTGACTGCTTGATTCACTTGTACTGTACATTTCTTGAATAAAATGTTATTTGGAAAAAAAAAAGGTTCTTCCACCTCAACAACAGCAGAAGATCGGGATCGGGTATGTCTGACCTTAGCAGGGACCTCACCTTCGTCGTCAGAGCCATCTGTCATGGAGCCGCTGTCGTCTACAGGATCATATTCTGAGCCTGAATCTGACAGATGAGTGACCTCCTCTTCACTATCTGTCATGCTCAGAAACGTGTAGGCTTCTTCACTAGTGTACCTTCGATTTGCCATTTTGGGCTCTAAATTTAGTGGTACACTAGTGAGACTCACAGGTAAAAAAGCTCCTAGGCTGTCAGCGACTGCATCAAAACGCTACCAAAAAACTGTTAGCGATCGGAGGGATCAGGCCTGACTCTGCGAACGCTGCAGTTATGTGTTTAGTGTTTTGTAAGTGACAGTGATCGATCGATATTGCACTTGGGTGGGCTGGGCTGGGCTGGGCGGAGGGGGAAAACGCAGGTGCTAGCAGGTATCTGGGCTAATCCCGCTAACAATGCATTTTTTGGAACTCTAAACTGCTGGGGACGCTAGTATAGATCTGATCAGATCAGATATTGATCTATTCAGATACTATACCGCTAAGGGAGGTGTATGCTTTGCACGTGGGTGTTAGTGGTACTGGCACTAACCTGACGCTGCCTGTAGCGACGCAGACCCTATCTGACCCTAAAACCTAATTGATATCAGGGCGATCAGGGGGTTAAACCTTTATTGGGTAATAAATGGTGGGTGCCCTGACACTATAAAAAGCAAACTAACTAACCAGCGTCACCCGTAACAGTTATACGGTGATCACTGGTGAAAGGGTTAACTATGGGCAATCAGGAGGTTAAAACCTTTATTTGTATATGGGGGTACCTGACCTATAAAAAACTATTTATAAACCTATATAAACCTGGCGATGAACCTAAAAAAATAACTGGCTACCTCACTGCACCAGCGACACTAATGCAGCGGTCAGAAAAACGATTGCTTAGTGACACTGGCAAAAGGGGGTGAAAGGGTTACCTGGGGGGCAATCAAGGGGTTAAACCTTTATTAGGGGGAGTAGGGGGCTACCTTGGACCTAAAGGGGCCTAAAGCTAACTGCCCTGACACTTTTTACAGTCACAACTGCCACTAAATGCAGTGATCAGTAAATAAATGACCACTGCAATCAGTGACACTGTGACTGGGGGGGCAGGGGGTGATCTGGGGGGTGAAAACTGTGCCTATGTGTACCTCGTGTCAGTGTACTGTTGGTGCACTTACGTGGATGTCTTCACTCCTTCGCGTCCCGGTCAGAAAGACCGACACAAGGAGTGTGACATCACTTCCTCCTGCCTGTGTTTGCAGTTCACAGGCAGGGGAAGCCTCTCATTCGCCAGGAGCGATCACGAGGGGGCGGCCAGAAATCAATGGCCGCCCCCTCATCACGGATTGCTCCTGAAGCGAAATGGACTGTCTCCGCCAGCGTGGGGGGTTCAATCGGACCCCCAACCTGCTGGAAGGCAGGCACGTACAGGTACGTAGATGTGCCTGTACGTGCCATTGTGTCGACGTATATCTACATGAGGGGATCCTTAAGTGGTTAATAATGTAAACTCACTATCCAGTGTCTCCTCCTCACCCCCCCATCAGCTCAAGGCCCCCACTGCACCCCCAGTCCAGGGCCTCCTCCTCACCCCCTCAAGGGCCTCCTTTACCCTACTCCTTCAGCTCAGGGCATCCACTGCACCCCCCATTCCAGGGCCTCCTCAGCACTCCCCCAGCCCAGGACCTCCTCTGTACCCCCCCCAGTCTCGGCCCTTCTCTGCACCCCCGCCCAGGCCCCCTAATCCTTTGCCATACAAACCACAACTTCCTAGTCCAGGGCCTTTTGCACACAAACCCCTCTCCTTGACCTAATAAATGCATTCCAGTTCCACGAAGGCTCTCCAATGCTGAATTGTTGCTCTGGAATGCCTTTATATAGCGCTGGTGGGTGGAAGGAGTGATTCAGCGCTAATGCGCCTGTGCAGTCTCCCTCCTATTTGGCTCTCCTGTATTTTTGCAAACTATACAGTGGGTGCTGCTTGTCCATTACACTTGATCAAGTGGCAGTGACACCCTTAGAGCAGTGCTTCCCAGTGCTGGTGTGGGTGAAAGAACCCCTGGTGGCACCCCCTAGATGCGTCACCCAGAAGGGGTGCCCCTCTGCCCCCCCTAATTTCAGCCCTGGTCACTGTTTGGGTATTCTGACAGCTGCTACCACAAGAAATAAGGAATAACCTATAAAGCATATACTATGTTGATTCACAAGAGCCAATCATTTGAAGGAATGGATAACCCAGCATCCTTTGTATAAAAATGGGGTCATATTAGCCATATTGTTAGTGTCTGCTGGTACTGGAGAGCTGACAATTGTATTTAGGGCGAGATACTGCTTTGTTTTTGTTTTTTATTTAGCCATGTTCCTCCATGGCAGTGTTCAGATTCTTATGTCTTTTGTTTAGCAAAAGCTTCCTTATTAGCCCTCACTGGACCCATCCAATCTTAACAACCTATGCCCCATCTCCTTGCTCCCCTTTTTATCCGAACTCCTTGAACGCCTAGTCTACAACCGACTGAGCGCCCACCTCGCTGATAATGGCCTTCTTGATCCCATTCAGTCTGGATTTCGTCCTCAACATTCCACAGAAACTGCTCTCCTAAAATTAACAAACGATATACTAACGACCAAAACTAAGGGACACTATTCTGTACTCTTACTTCGGGACCTCTCTGCTGCCTTCGATACGGTTAACCACCCCCTCCTCCTCAAAAAACTCCATGCCTTTGGTCTCCGTGACTGTACCCTTCGCTGGTTTTCTACCTACTTATTTAAACGCACCTTCAGCGTTACCTACAATTCCACTGCCTCCTCTCCTCTTCTTTTCTCTGTTGGGGTCCCCCAAGGTTCTGTTCTTGGACCTCTCCTATTTTCAAACTACACCTCCTCCCTGGGTCAGCTGATAGCCTCCCATGGCTTCCAATACCATCTCTACTCTGACGACACCTAAATCTACTTCTCTACCCCTCAACTAACTCCTTCAGTCTCCTCACGTATCACTATTTTACTATCGGATATATCAGTCTGGATGTCACACCACTAACTCAAACTTAATCTATCCAAAACCGAGCTTATAATTTTTCCTCCCCCACGTGCCTCTTCCCCTGATCTCTCGGTCAAAATTGATGGCACAACTATCAGCCCATCCCCACATGTCAAGGTACTAGGAGTAGTTCTGGACTCTGAACTCTCCTTTAAGCCCCATGTCCAATCACTGTCCAAATCTTGCCGCCTCAACCTCCGAAACATCTCCAAAATACGCTCCTTTCTAACCAATGACACAACAAAGCTCTTGATTCGCTCCCTGGTCATCTCCCGCCTCGATTACTGCAACTCCCTCCTCATTGGCCTACCTCTGCATACTCTAACCCCCCCTTCAGTCTGTCATAAATGCTGCTGCCAGACTTATCCACCTTACCAACCGCTCTGTCTTTGCTACTCCTCTCTGTCAATCCCTCCACTAGCTTCCGCTCACCCAACAAATTAAAGCGATTTGGCACACATTTCATTTAGTAAATCTCTTTGCCTTCCAAATCAGGCAAAGAGTACTAAATGAAATGTGTTTTTTTTTTTTTTTTACTTACCTTGTAATTGATGACTTCCTGTCTTCTGTCTCTTCGGGGGTGGGCTGGGTCTGTGCGGGGATCCTCGTCACGCCGCACTGTCTCCTGGGATCTGGTGTCATTGATCCCAGGAGTCAGTGCAGGCATCTTCCGAAATCTCGCGAGATTTCGGCCACATCTTCCGAAAATCTCGCGAGATTTCGGACACATTTTCCGAAATCTCGTGAGATGTCGGCAGATGTGCCGTTACTGCGCACGCGCGAGTAACGGCGGTGCATGCTGGGCCATCTAAAGTGCCTGTGGGGTTTCACATGCCCACAGGCAAGATGGCCCCCAGCAGACAAGAAGGAGATGAAGAATTTTATCGGAGGAAAACCGGCGGCGATCGAGATGGAAGATGGAACAGGTAAGTCCCCCAATTGAGCTATATGGCCTTGGCATATAGCCCAAAAAAAAAAAAACAAGTGCAGAACCGCTTTAAATTTAAAATACTAACCACCACCTACAAAGCAATCCACAAGTCTGTCCCCAGCTACATCACTGACCTAGTCTCAAAATACCAACCTAATTGTTCTCTTCGTTCGTCTCAAGACCTCCTGCTCTCTAATCACTTCCTCCCATGCTTGTCTCCAGGACTTTTCCAGAGCCTCTCCAAGCCTATGGAACTCCTTACCTCAATCAGTCCGTCTATCTCCTACTCTATTAGCTTTTAGACGATCCCTGAAAACTCTCCTCTTCAGGGAAGCCTATCCTACCCACACCTAACAACTGTATTTTCATTTTTTCCATCTGATCACCCCCCCCCAGTTATTACCTTTTGTTTCCACTTGACCTTCCCTTCTAGATTGTAAGCTTTAACGAGCAGGGCCCTCTGATCCCTCCTGTATTGAATTGTATTGTAATTGTACTGTCTCCCCTGATGTTGTAAAGCGTTGCGCAAACTGCTGGCGCTATATAAATCCTGTATAATAATAATAATAATTAGCCCTACAAATGGGCAATCTGAATGTACAATCATAAAACAATAATAATATTAATCACTATTATTAATGGTACGTTCTTGGTGATAGATTGACCTAAAAAGAATAAATGCATACAAATGTTGGAAAATGATATGTGTATAACTTGAATCATACATTATACAATGTTTCTGATGGCTGGCATAATGTTCCTGACACACAGGAAAACATAAAAAATAAAGACCAACACAATCACATTGCCAACAACCAACAACCGCTGGGGGCAGCACACTTTTTTTAAATAAAAGATCTTACAGAATTATACTATGTGGATTATTTTTTCTTCCATGTTCAAAGCTAATGGGATGATCTAACATCTGCTGCATACTTTGGAGTTTGTTTGAAGGTTCATCATCGGTACTGTGGTGTCTACCTTCCACTTACGGCTCCATTTACAGAATATTCCATTGAGGCTAATTCCTCATCATGCCTGTTTGACCAATGTGCTATACGGTACATGCGTCCACCTTATCTGGTAAGCGTGCCAATCTTCTTCTTCTGACTGCACTTCATGATCAAGCACTTCACTATTGTTGACTTTTAATCACACCATTATGGTTGACCTGAACAAGAAGGACTAATATGTCATGTTATACTACCTTTTCAATTGTATTATTTCATATGTCAATTATTATACTCTTTTCTTTTTCATTGAGCGCTACACTATTGTTTTTCATTGAAATCAATAGCCAGCACTGCAGAAGCGCCTGTAAAGTGCTTTTGCAGTGACGCTTTGCGGCCAAAAAGCGTAGCTAAAACGATGGTAAAGTAACGTGAAAACTAGCGGCGCTTTACTGTCGATGCCCCCTTGCCCCAGTGTGAAAGTGCCCTTACTTTCTTAGGCTGGATTCATACCTATGCATTTTTAGTGCTTTTTGCATTTTGCAGATTTGCTCTGCAGAACGTGTTCCATAGGACAAACCGCTGGACTTTGCAGCGGAGGTCCGCCGGACTTTCCGAACGTGTGGACTTGCCCACACACGCCCGGACTTTTCCGGCAGACTTTTTTTCCGGCGGACAATCTGCCGGAGTTTTGGCCAAAATACGTGGGACTTTTGAAATTAACGGACTTGCCCACACACGGAGGAAAGTCCATTAATTTAGAACGTGACTCCAGGTAGACGGGACTAGCGAAGGCAGTCAATGCCGCCGCGCTAGCCCCGTCACCTGGTATGGATTTAAAAGGAAATCCCTACGCGTGGGGGTCCCCCCAAATCCATATCAGACCTTTATCCGAGCACGCGGCCCGGCCGGTCAGGAAAGGGGGTGGGGACGAGCGAGCGCCCCCCCCCTCCTGAGCCGTACCAGGCCGCGTGCCCTCAACATGGGGGGTGCCCTGGGGAAAGGGGGGCCCTGCACCCCAAAGCACATTGTCCCCATGTTGATGAGGACAAGGGCCTCTTCCCGACAACCCTGGCCGTTGGTTGTCGGGGTCTGCAGGGGGGGCTTATCGAAATCCGGGAGCCCCCTTTAATAAGAGGGCCCCCAGATACCGGCCCCCCACCCTATGTGAATATGGGGTACGATGTACCCCTACCCATTCACCTAAGGAAAAAAGTGTAAATAAAAAAAACTACACCATTTTTAAAAATACTTTATTGCACAACTCCGGGGGTCTTCTTCCGTCTTGGGGGGTCTTCTTGCCAGACTCCTCCGCTATCTTCTGCTCTTTTACTAGCTCTTTCACTAGTGGAGGAGCCCGGCTTTCTTCTTCGTGGCTGCCGCCGTCTGGGGGTCTTGTTCCGACTTCGGGGGTCTCTTCTGTTCTTTTTGCCTGGCCTCCGCTTTCTTCTTCCAGCTCTTTTACGAGCGGTGGCCCGGGCTTGTTGTGTTGCCGTCGCCGCCACCTTCTGCTTCTTCTGCTTCTTCTTCTTCTTTCTTCTCCCGATGTTGACTCGTCGCTGTCTCTTCTTCTAATGGCTCTGACGTGTTGTGCTGACAGTTATATAGGGACAAGGGGCGGGTCACCTGCTCATGTCACATGGTGACCCCGCCCCCTTATGATGTCACAGTCCCAGCATCCTCCAGGACTGTGACAATATATGGGGGCGGGGTCACCATGTCACATGAACAGGTGACCCGCCCCTTGTCCCTATATAACTGGCAGCGCAACACGTCGGAGCCATTAGAACAGGAGACAGCGACGAGTCAACATCGGAAGAAAAAGAAGCAGAAGAAGAAGAAGCAGAAGGCTACGGCGACAGCGACGGTGACGGCAACACAACCAGCCCGGGCCACCACTCGTAAAAGCTGGAAGAAGAAAGCGGAGGCCCGGCAAGAAGAACAGAAGAGACCCCCGAAGACCCCCGAAGTCGGAACAAGACCCTCAGACGGCGGCGGCGACGAAGAAGAAAGCCGGTCTCCTCCGCTAGTGAAAGAGCTAGTAAAAGAGCAGAAGATAGCGGAGGAGTCCGGCGAGAAGACCCCCCCAAGACGGAAGAAGACCCCCGGAGCTGTGCAATAAAGTATTTAAAAAAATTGTGTTGTTATTTTTATTTACAATTTTTTCCTTAGATGAATGGGTAGGGGTACATCGTACCCCATATTCACATAGGGTGGGGGGCCGGTATCTGGGGGCCCTCTTATTAAAGGGGGCTCCCGGATTTCGATAAGCCCCCCCTGCAGACCCCGACAACCAACGGCCAGGGTTGTCGGGAAGAGGCCCTTGTCCTCATCAACATGGCCGCAGGGCCCCCCTTTCCCCAGGGCACCCCCCCATGTTGAGGGCACGTGGCCTGGTACGACGCTCGCTCGCTTGTCCCCACCCCCTTTCCTGACCGGCCGGGCTGCATGCTCGGATAAGGGTCTGATATGGATTTGGGGGGACCCCCACGTAGTTTTTTTGGCGTAGGGATTCCCCTTTAAATCCATACCAGGTGACGGGGCTAGCGCGGCGGCATTGACTGCCTTTGCTAGTCCCATCTACCTGAAGTCACATTCTAAATGAACAGACTTTCCTCCGTGTGTGAGGCAAGTCTGTTAATTTCAAAAGTCCCGCTGACTAGCACACAGAAGGCAGGATTGTCTGCCGGACTGCGGAGTCCGGCAGACAATTTTAAGTCAAAACTTAAAACTTAGTCCGCCGGACTTTTGGGAACAAAAAGTCTGCCGGAGCCCCACACACGGTCAGAATGTCCAGCGGACAATCCCGCGGGAAAGTCCGATCGTGTGTATGTGGCCTTCCAATTAAAAATGTAAGTGTATTTTATTGGGATTCTATGTGATAAACCAACACAAGGTGGCACATAGTTGTGAAGTGGAAGAAAAATTATAAATGGTTTTCAGATTTTTTTTCAAATAAACATGTGAAAAGTGTGGCATGCTATTGTATTCAGACCCCTTTACTCTGATACCCCTAACTAATTTTGTAGAACCAATTGCCTTCAGAAGTAACCAAATAAGTAAATAGAGTCCACCTGTGTGTAATTTAATCTCAGTATAAATACAGCTGTTCTGTGAAGCCTCATAGGTTTGTTAGAGAACCTTAGTGAACAAAGAGCATCATGAAGGTCAAGGAACACACCAGACAGGTCAGGGATAAAGTTGTGGAGAAGTTTAAAGCAGGGTTAGGTTATCTCAGGGAGCACTGTTCAATCCATCATCCGAAAATGGAAAGAGTATGGCGCAACTTCAAACCTACCAAGACATGGCTGTTCACCTAAACTGACGGGCCAGGCAAGGAGAGCATTAATCAGAGGAGCTGTCAAGAGGCCCATGGTGACTCTGGAGGTGCTGCAGAGATCCACAACTTAGGTAGGAGAATCTGTCCACAAGACAACTATTGGTCATGCACTCCACAAATCTGGCCTTTATGGAAGAGTGGCAAGAAGAAAGCCATTGTTGAAAGAAAGACATAAAAAGTCCCATTTGCAGTTTGCGAGAAGCCATGTGGGGGGTGGGGGGACAACAAACATGTGGGGGAAGATGTCCTGATCAGATTAGACCAAATTATTATTTTTTGTCCTAAAAGCTATGCGTGGCGGAAAACTAAAACTACACATCACCCTGAACACACCATCCCCACCGTGAAACATGGTGGTGGTAGCATCATGTTGTGGGGATGCTTTTCTGCAGCAGGGACAGGGAAGCTGGTCAGAGTTGATGGGAGCTTTTCATCAGATTTTCCGACCGTGTGTATGCCCATCGGTCTTTTTCTGTCGGAATTACCGACGGACTTTGGATTGAGAACCTGTTCTTAATTTTTCCGACGGAAAACCTTTCTATCAGATTTTCCGATCGTGTTTATGCAATTCCAACACGCAAAATTCCGACGCATGCTCGGAAACAATTCGACGCATGCTCAGAAGCATTAAACTTCACTTTTATAGTGCAGTCGAACGTGTTTTAAGCCGTGGTGTTATTGACCGTCGGAATTTGCTGTGACCGTGTGTAGGCAAGACAGTTTGAGCGAAATTCCATCAGAATTCCGACGGGAAAACCATCAGAGCTTTTTCCGACGAGAATTCCGACCATGTGTACGCGGCAATAGAGTCTGCAAAAGACTTGAGACTGGGGCAGAGGTTCACCTTCCAGCAGGACAATGACCCTAAACATACAGCCAGAGCTACAAAGAAATGGTTTAGATCAAAGTATATTCAAGTGTTAGAATGGCAAAGTCAAAGTCCAGACCTAAATCCAAGTGAGAATCTGTGGCAAGACTTGATAATTGCTGTTTACAGATGCTTTCCATCCAATCTGACAGAGCTTGAGCTATTTTACCTAAAAGAATGGGCAAAATGTCACTCTCTAGATGTTCAAAGCTGGTAGAGACATCCCCAAAAAGACTTGCAGCTGTAATTGCAGTGAAAGTTGGTTCTACAAAGTATTGACTCAGGGGGGCTGAATACAAATGCATGCCACACTTTTCACACATTTATTTATAAAAAAAAAATGAAAACCATTTATCAGTTTCCCTCCACTTCACAATTATGTGCCACTTTGTGTTGGTCTAGCACATAAAATCCCAATAAAATACATTTACATTTTTGGATGCAACATGACAAAATGTGGAAAATTTCAAGGGGTATGAATATTTTTTCAAGGCACTGTATATATAGGGGTTGGACAAAAATATGGAAACATCAGGTAAAAGAACAAAATTGTTACCTAATTTGGTGTTGGACTGCCTTTGGCATCCAAAACAGCCTGAATTCTCTTGGGAATTGACAAATATAAGTCTTGGATGGTGGATAATGGAATATGAAACCACTCTTCATGCAAACATCATTTCAGTTCTCACAAAGATGCCAGAGGTGGAAAATAAACCCAAAGCTTGTTCTCCAAAATTTACCATAGTGGCTCTATGAGATTGAGGTCCGACGACTGAGGTGCTCATAGAAGGTGCGAGACTTTGCCTGCATGCAGGGCCGGATTTCCCACAAGGCCACGAGGCCAGGCCTCGGGGCGGCAGGGGTGCAGGGGCGGCGCAGCTCCTGCGACGACTTCTCGGCTTTCGTGGATGCCGCCCCCCCCCCCGCACGCCGCAAACAATACATTTTATCACAAACAGCATCTGGGGCACACAGCACAGAGCGGAGTGCACTGAACCCGCCCCTCCTCCTCCTATGTTTTCCTGTACACAGAGGAGGAGGCAGGGAGCAGCACACCGCTCTGCCACAACAATGCTGCTGACCTGAGGTAGCATTTTAGCCATAGACTTCACTCCCGACTGTCCTGCCAGTGTGCCCCCCGCCAGCAACAACAGCAGACCCCCCCTCCTACTCTGAATGTCCTCTCTCTCCTCTCAGCCTGAGTCCTCTCTCCCGAGGGCTGCCAGCAGCACCTCCCCCGCTCATGCAGCTGAATGTGCTCTCTCTTCTGCCAGGTCTGTGAAAATTTCCGTGGGACTTTCAGAGGAGGGAGGCATGGGGGATGTTATGGGATGAGAGGGGGGGGGGCACAAGAAGGATGAAGCTGGGATGGGATGAGGGGGGGGACAAGAAAGGTGGAGATGGGATGAGGGGGGGGGGGGGGGCAAGAAGGAAGGAGCTGGGATGGGATGAAGGGGGGGACAAGAAAGGTGGAGCTGGGATGGGATGAGGGGGGGGGGGGCAAAAAGGATGGAGCTGGGATGGGATGAAGGGGGGACAAGAAGGATAGAGATGGGATGAAGGGGGGACAAGAAGGATGGAGCTGGGATGGGATGAGGAAGGGGGACAAGAAAGGTGGAGCTGGGATGGGATGAGGGGGGGGACAAAAAGGATGGAGATGGGATGAAGGGGGGACAAGAAGGATGGAGCTGGGATGGCATGAGGAAGGGGGGCAAGAAGTATGGAGCTGGGATGGGATTAAGGGGTGATGGATAGAACCGAGATGGGATCGGGGGATGGTTGGAGCCGGGATAGGATCAGGATGGATTGAGCCGGGATGGAATCGGTCGATGGATGGAGTTGGGATCGTATCGGGGATGAATGGAGCCAGGATTGGATCGGGGTGGTGGATGGAATTAAAGGAATATATGGAGCTGCCCCCTGCATTCTATAGATTACACACTCCTATCCCCTGGATTCTTTCTTTCTTCCTTTTTTCAGTCTGTACAATTAAAGCCAGTTATTTTCAGTGTTCTCGTGTGTGGAGATGTTTTTAATCGATCTATTGTAGCAGTCATCGATAAAGGATAAGAATGGTGGTGTGTGTGTGTGTGTGTGTGTGGGGGGGGGGGGGGGCGGCATTGAAGGACCCGGCCTTGGGGTGGCAAAGGGAGTAAATCCGGGCCTGCCTGCATGCTTGTTAAACCACGATTTGACAACACTTGCTGTGTGAATCGGAGCGTTATCGTCTTGGTAAATGGCTTTGTCTTCAGGAAACAATGTCTGCACCATGAGGCCACAATTTGTAGTGGCAGAAGAAGCGGAAGTAAAAGAATGTGAGGAAAGGGAAAAAGCCTTTTTTAAGACCCTTCTTTCCCTCATGGGATGGTGGCGGTAAGAGTTTCAAGCCCCCCATTGATTGATTTCAATGGGAGGGTTTATGAAAGGTCAGCTGATTGGGAATGTTTTGAAAGTTCCGAGGGGGTCCTCTAGGATAGGTAATTTAAGGTCACCTGATCCCCTCCAGGAATTCCCAGACCCTATTTAAGCAGGAAGCTGAGGGTGGTCCTTGTCAGAGGAATATTTGAAGAGTGCCCCACTGATTTTGGCTGACTTTGTATACAGTATTTATCAATTGACAGAGTTATGGTGAATTGTTTATATTGTTTAAATGAGAAAACCAATAAACAAGGTCATTATGAATCCAATTTGGTGTGTCTAGTGTTCTTTGTATGTTTGGAGTTCATGCTGCCTACCGTCCCATGTTACATCACCTCCGCTTTCAATGTGAAACATGGCGTCACTTTCACAAATGCAAATCATGTAGTGTTTCCATATTTTTGTCCAACCTCTGGAAATATACAGTGTATTATGAAAAAAAAAATAAAAAAAATATATATATATATATATATATATAGTATGGTGACCCCGTGCTACTCTGTAAATTGGTGATTTACGCCATATTTTGGGAGAAGCAAGCACACCGATGGCTCAGGTGTGTGCTGGCTTCATAATAGAGCCAGCGTCAAGGTGTTCAGGTTGCTGCAGAGGAAGGCCCAACACTGAGAGGAAGTCCATGTGGGACAGGAGCAGCCAGGAAGCTGTAGAGAGAGTCCAGGAGGGACAAGCTTGGGAGATACGAGGAAAGACGCAGAGCTAAAGTGTAGTGTCTCTGCATAACCCTGGAATGTGTTTGATGGTCAGGAAGAACAAAATATGTTTGATGGTTAGGAAGACCCTATAAAACAGTAAAGAGACAAGAGAGCCAGGAGGCTGAATATTATGTCTTGGCAGTGATAGTGAGAACCCCATGCGTGGAAAAACTTTATCTGTATGAACTTTGCCTTTCTTTTAAATAAAAGTGGGATGCCATGCCCTAAAATATAGTTTTGGACTGGCGCAACTCATTGTAAATGCTGCTACTTCTTGAGTTGAATCACCCAATCTTAAAGCGGTTGTATACCCGTTTTTTTTTTTTTTTTTAAAACCAACTGCAAGTCAAAGCCATAATGAGCTAGTATGACTAGCATACTAGATCATTATGCATCACTTACCTTAGATTGGGGCCCCCTACGCCATCCTCGTCTCCCCCTCCAGCCGCAGCCATCTCGCTTCCGGGTATCGCCGATGCGGCACTGTGATTGGCCAGTACAGCGAGGACATCGCTCCGCGCATGCGCGCAGGAGACTTCAACTTCGGCGAGTCGAAGTTGTGAATGGGGATTAGCCCTGTGAATGCACCGTTGTCTATGGCGCGCATGCGCCGTAGACAACGTTGTGAAACGTTTTTTTGCAAATATCTCCTAAACCGTGCAGGTTAAGGAGATATTTATTGTACCTACAGGTAAGCCTTAATCTAGGCTTACCTGTAGGTGCAAGTTGTAATTGAGGGTATACAACCCCTTTAACCACTTCCCGCCCGGCATATAGCAGAATGACGGTCGGGCGGTAGTTCAGTTATCCTAACTGGGCGTCATATGACGTCCTACAGGATAATAGCAACCGCGCGCCCGTGGGGGTGTGCATCGCGGCGATCGGTGGTGCAGTGTGTCAGTCTGACACACAGCTACACCGTTCTCGGTAAAGAGCCTTCCGGTAGAGGCTCTTTACCATGTGATCAGCCGTGTCCAATCACAGCTGATCACAATGTAAACAGGAACAGCCGTTGATCGGCTTTTCCTCACTCGCGTCTGACAGACGCGAGTAGAGGAGAGCCGATCGGCGGCTCTCCTGACAGGGGGGGTCTGCGCTGATTGTTTATCAGCGCAGCCTCCCCTCGTAAGCCCACACTGGAACACCAGGAAAGCCACCAGGACCACCAGGGAAGCTCCTAACATGTGGATGGCCAGGTACATCCCCCATGGCCATCCACATGTGAAAATTAATGCCCAACATATGCCAATCAGTGCCCACAAATATGGCACAATAAAAAACAGTGATGCCCAGCAATGCCACCCATCAGTGTCATCAGTGCCACCTATCAGTGCCCATCCGTGCCACCCATAAGTTACCATCAGTGCTGCCTACGAGTGCCCATCAGTGCCGCCTATAAGTGCCCATCATCAGTGCCACCTCATCGGTGCCCATCAGTGCTGCCTTATCATTGCCCATCAGTGCAGCCATATCAGTGCCCGGCCTTGAAGAAGAAATCGTACTTATTTACAAAAAAAAATTACAGAAACAAAGAAAAACGTAGTTTTTCAAATTTTTTGGTCTTTTTTTATTTGTTTTCAAAAAATAAAAATCGCAGAAGGGGTCAAATACCACCAAAAGAAAGCTTTATTTGTGGGAACAAAATTATAAAAAATGAGTTTGGGTACAGTGTAGCATGACCACGCAAGTGTCATTCAATTTGCGACAGCGCTGAAAGCTAAAAATTGCCTTGGGCAGGAAGGTGTATAAGTGCCTGGTATTGAAGTGGTAATTATATACATACATACATATATATTATACATACATACACACATATATACATACACACACATGGCTTTTTTTCTCTGAGAATAGGTGCAGGAACTCAACCACACCCTCACTTTTCCCCAGGTGGGAGAGCGCACAACAGCAAATAGTGGGTGGGGCCAAATTGCACTAAGAGTGGGAGGATCTTAAAGGGGCATTACATACCAGGACTGTACTACATACAGAATGCAGAGTTCAGGAGTGTGCTACTTACAGAGTGCAGAGTTCAGGAATGGGCTTTGTACAGAGTGCACAGTTCAGGAGTGCACTACATACAGAGTGCAGGCTTCAGGAGTGTGCTACGTACAGAGTTCAGGAGTGTACAGGGTGCATAGTGTAGAGAGTGCAGGGCTCAGGAGTGCGCAGCGTATAGAGTGCAGGGTTCAGGAATGTGCAACATACAGAGTGTAGGGTCCAGGGGTGCGCAGCGTACAGAGTGCATGGTTCAGGAGGGCATAATGTACAGAGTGCAGGGTTCAATAGTGCGCAGCGTCCAGACTGCATGGTTCTAGGGTACCCAGCATACAGAGTGCAGGGTTCAGGTATGTGCAGTGTACAGAGAGCAGAGTGAAGCGTTACGGAGTGCGCTATGTACAGAAGGCAGGGCTCAGAACTGCATATCTCACTGGCCACTTTAAACCAAACATCACTCCCCCTTTGCCCCCAAAAAAACCCCTCCCCAGTACAGAGTTCTCGTCCCATATCCCCATCTTCAACAAGATTGACATCCCAATCCTAGCAAAAGCCCCCCCCCCTCCCCCCAAGCACTGAAAACCATCTTTTCCTGCCATCACAATTCCCCCCTTCCCCACCCCCAAATTTGTTCTCCCAACACAGACCTCAGATACAGTGTGGCTTGATGCGGGGTGGGAGATGTCCTTCCTTCCAGGCTCCTCTGTATGGTCTGTCATAAGACAAGTTAGAGCCGGGGCAGAGCTTAGTGGAAGCCCTTTTACAACAGTGTGAGGGGCAGCAGTCAGGGCAGATGCTGCGGGAGCTGGCAATTGCAGTAGGGCAATGCCTGGATGCCTGGCACTAGTAATGCTTCAGCAGCTCGGGATGGCATGGAGGGTTCGGTGCAGCCGTTTAGAGATGAGTGCTGTCACTTCTAAATACAGAAGGCAGGATTCTGTATTTGGAAGTAACAGTAGCGGGCGGAGGAACCTGTGAATAAATGACGTGGCCCTGTGGGCAGACCCCCGCATGGCCGCGCTATTTTCAAATTGTAACAGCGGGTGCGGGTAGAAGATCCCCATCCGCTGTGACAGAGTGGGGAGTGCTGGTGACAAGAGGTGGGTGGATAGGAGCATGTAACATGTTACACCCTAGGTATGGGTGTAACATGCTCCTAAAGGTGAACTTATCCTTTAAACCATAATGATCCACTTAAAGGAATTTTTTTAAAAATGAGGCCAGAATTCTTCTACAGAAATAAATGTTTGTTAGAACACCAAGACTGGCCAACACCAAAGGCCATGTACAGTAAGTTTGTATGTCTTGTAAAGGATCTGATGACAGCCTTCTAAGTTGTATAAAACATTACATACATCAGAATACCTATGTATAATACAGATATCCTGTAGACCTTTTCTTTAGAGGCTTTAAAGAGTATATAAACCCAACATTTCATTTTCCTAATATGTGCCTGCTGTACCATGTAATTATATGAAAAAGTATCCTGTTCTCTTTGTATTGCATCCTTTGTGTGAAATCCCCGGTGTTCCTGCCAGTCCCTGTCCTATTAAATACTGACAACACTAAGCAGGAGAACACATCGTGGTCAGTTCTCTAGCTATGCTGGGAACTTAGCCTGCTCTACTGCAATGATCAGACTTGTCCTGACATCCCCTAATTCCCACCCCCATCCCACACAGCTTTTCACTGGTGTAAAAAATCAGTGTACTGTTGCTTTTCCCACAAGCTCTTGGGAAGCTGAGAACAGAGGGAAAAAGGGTATTTATAATGTTTTTTTATATCCATACACAAAGGTTTTTCCTTTCATTTCTATTTTAAATTAAATGGGTTGTTTTACAAGGTGATCATTTAAAATAACTTTTAAGCTGGGCACACATGGGCCAAATATCGGTAGACAATTGCCGGTTAAAAAAAAAAAAATGTCCGACATTTGGCCTGTATGTATGTATGTATGTTGGTCTGTCCGACAGAACTCGGCCATTTTGCCGGCTTCTGATAGACATGCATGCTGGAAAACCAGCAGCCAATTGACTGCCAATCAGCCCTCTCAGCCAATGGCAGAGCGCACTGATCGGATTGTTCTGGCAGGGGGGTGTCCCTCCTATCAGAACACAATAGCTCAGCGGGGGAGATCACTCTACTTACTTCTCATAGTGAGTACAGCAGCTCCGATCGGAGCTGACAGTTTTTTTTTCGTCCAACCCAACTCATAGTTTGTACCAGGCTTTATGATTAGCCTTATCAATAAAACTGACTTACTAAATAGCAATGAATGAATATTAAATGTTCCGTCAAGGAGTGAAATTTTCATTGGTTAGAATTTTATGTATCTCTGAGGCTATATAAAACCAATACCAGACTTTCATGACTAGTTTTAAATGCACAATTTTTTTTCATGGCTGTAAATATAGGTCACTGCACGATGCTTTATTCATTTTTGTTTAAACTTAGTCCACACAGAAAAGCCAAAACACATAAACATATCTGTTTATTGTCATAACTAATTTGTGCTGTGATTTCTTCATCGTACATATCAAGTAAAAGTCCTTCCTTCAGTTGTAAAACTCCAAGATTTTTTTCCCAACAAATGTTTTAGTATTCAGATGGAAAAATCTTCTAAATGTATGTAAATTATGTCATATCTTCACACAGCGGATTCTTCTATAAAAAAAAAATAAAAATAAAGTTTAGGCTACAATAGAAAATGTACTTACATGATAAAAAAACAATACATGATGAATGTGCACTGTGAATGACAAGGCTGTAAATAAGGCCAATATATAACACAGATATTTCCAAGCTATCAACTTTGAAAATATAATTTTTCAAACACAAACATTAGTAGAAAAAAAGCAATACATATGACAATATTGTTGGCGTGATATTAAGACCAGCCACAGACACAAATGATAGGCGCCTGACCTAGACTCAGTGAGGCTAATTGATTTATGGACACAGCTTAAATTATTGTGTATATATATTTGGTTCCAAGAGTGAATATAGCTATCATCATTTGCACACACACTATACTTTTGAAATAATTACAAAATGTAATATTTAATAAATTGCTACTCACTTTCACAAGCAGGATAATTCAGTGTATATTCAGCTGGTGTTTTTTCTGATTTAGTACATGTTCCAGTCAGTTCATTCCAGTTTCTATATCCAGTTTTACAATTAAAGCTGACAGTTTCTCCTTCTTCATAAAATACCTCATTGTCATGCTTTTCATCCAGTTCTACAAAGTTGTCATCAAGTTTCTGTTGGATTATGCGACATATACCTAAATAAACAAATATGTTCAGAGGCATATTCATGGCAGCCAATCAGCTTCTAACTGCACCTTGTTCATGACTAGTGTAGCCTAGATACTACCCACCAGCTGGTACAGCCAAAATACTTCCCCTTACTTTAGATTAAATAATAGACCACACCTTCTTTTATGGAGTAAATGGCCGCAACAGCCTTATATTAAAACATAACTCCAATAACTGAAAAACACATATAAATAACCATAGTGATAAATAACATATCAACACATAACCAGTAAACAAACATCAAGAACTGTAAACAATCAGTTACACCCTGTTAATTGGTCAGTGACGGAGCTAAGTACTATAAACATATATATATCTACTGTATCTGTATATATATATAACACCACCGGGGGGCACTGCGGGATAAAACATAACCAACTGGCCTCCATCTGTGCCGCCCGGAGACAAACACCTATCCCGCAGTGCACGAGTAATCATCAAATAAATAATTTGATGTACTACCAGGAGGGGCCATCTACTGATGAGCCCCCCACAAACCGGAGGGGCCATCTAATGATGAGCCCCCCACAAACCGGAGGGGCCATCTAATGATGAGCCCCCCACACACACTTACCACCTACATAACTGCTCCGTCACTGACCAACGAACAAACACGCCACCCCTTTTCATATGATGAACCCTCTGCTTCCGATTCCTGAAACGACAACAAAAACATTAAAACCTCCAAAACAATGCCTTATATTAGGGAGGGTGGGTGGGAAAAAACCTGCCTCCTCGTGTGTTACTGCCCGCCGAATGTCCGTCTTGGCCACGCCCTCTTTTTATATGGCCGCTCCCCCCGTCTCCTGATTGGCCCGCTGCGCTAAGCCACACCCCTTACAATTTACAATGTGTGTCCTAGACACACTGTCATGGCCAGGCCTGCCCTACTTTGCTTTGCTGCATCCCGGTCCGGCCCTCTCTGTTAGGACTCATGCACACGAGACGCAGATGCAAACTCTACTGAACGTATGTTTTAAAAAGCAGAAACCTGCGTTTAAAAACATGCGTTTTGCCACGTTTTCATGCCGCGTTTAGCTGCGTTTTACCGCGTTTGCGTCTATAAGCGTTTGTAAAGATAACCATATAGACCCTCCCCAAGCTCAGAAAGCATGTATTATTAACTATTCTGCCATTTTGATCAGAGTGAGCAGCAGCAGCAGGGAGAGCAGTTGTACACTTGCATTTGCCTCTCTTTCTGCGGGTTTTTTTGGAAATGGATCCCATATTGAATATATGTCAGGAAATGCTCCTGATATTGCTCTTGATGAGGCAGCAACGTTGTCGCAAATTGCGTGAGAGGTCCAGAGTCAGAGCTCGTCGATATTGGACCCATCCGTTGATGGCACACCAAATGTCCATTGGATATTTCACAAACACAGTGGGGGGTTGGGGCTGACTAGACATTGGTATGCAGGTTTTTCTTTGTAAAAAAAAAAAACATTGCTATGCTTTGGTCAGACTAGGTGGAGTCACTGATTAGATTAGAAATTGGATGAAGGGTTGGGGGAAAGAAGTGGAGGCATTCCTCATTGTCTAAGTCACCTAAAAAACTAGAGTTTTTTTATGGCATTGCATCAGTGAGTATATATGCTCTATGAACTATCTAAAGTAATTACGACATTTTAAACCAATTTTTTGTAGTATTTTTTATGGTTTACCATCATATTTCTGGTCCAAAAAATTGGGTTCCTTTAAAAACGCTTATAGATGCAAACGCGGCTAAACAAGGTTAAACGCAACTGCATAAAAATGGGTAAAAACGAGACTGTGTACATGGACACATAGGATAACATTGCATGCGTTCAAAAAAAGTGTCCAACTGCAGTCTTTTCAGTGACAGCTGGGTTTCAGTGCTAAGGTACGACAAATTCTCCTGCGCTCTGGTGTCTAGTCTCTTGGTTCATAAACAAGTATATAAGTGTAATTCCTCAAGGTAATGTCCAAAATCTTGCAGCCCTCCTTTGAACAATGGGTGTTCACAACACTACGGAAACAAGAAAAACAGAAGGGCGCACCGACCCTTGTGCATTACCACTAAAAAGGTTTTATTAAAATATATAAAAACAGCAAAATGACTACTCACAAACGAGTACACGGTATAGGCAAAAACATGGATGGATGCACACGTCCACTGCTTTCAGTCACAATTCTTAAACACCGGGAGGATCTGATGGTTCCTCAGTGAATGGCTGACGCGTTTCAGGGGAGTACCCCTTTCATCAGAGCCTACAAGTGGGCGATGGTCTTGTCTCCCCCCATTCTATTCCACTCTCTTCTTTTATGGGGTAAATGGGTGGGCGTGGTCGGGCACTTGACCCCTCCCCCCACCCCCTCCTCCTCATAGGCCCTCCCATACAATTAGACAAGGATGCATATGGATGTGAACGGTACCTCTATATACAATGGTCCTCCAATATATTCCCCAAGCCCCCAGGGCTTCTCAGGACATGAAGGGTCTACTCTTCCTGTCCAGGTCCTTAGCCGGCGTGTTCCCGTGAATCCCTTCAATAGCTGAATGGCTGGCAACTCCGATCCGGAAGTGCGGGTGTATTTGCGTTCCACCCGCGACTTCCGGTCGAACCACGCCTCTTTCTCAAACAGGCCAAAGCCTTATAGTATTATAACCGGCCATATCCCGGAAGCGCGGGTGTGTTTGCGCTCCACCCGCGACTTCCGGTCGGACCACATCTCGTTCCCAAACTGGCCACAAACCAAAGATGCTAAAATGAGCCATATCCCGGAAGTGCGGGTGTGTTTGCGCTCCACCCGCAACTTCCGGTCTAACCAAGCCTCGCTCATATAGCGGCCCTGAACCTGATGGGGCTATATGTACCTCTACTGCGCCTGCGCTCCTCTATTCTACGGGCTATTACCGCGCATGCGCGCCCATACATAGCGGCTTAGTGCGGGGGGGCATCGGTGTACCCCCTCTCCACCCAAGCCTCTAAAAAGGAACACCCACACAGTGTATTACTGGGACTGTGCAGTGTCAAGGAAAGTTAGTGCAAACACATACAGCAATACACAGGGAAGGGGGGTTGGGGGGGGAAGATCAAACGTGCCCCACCTTACTCGCTGGAAAAAGTGTGCATGGATAATGCATACAGTAGTGCCACTGGCCATGGCCATGAACCAAGGAAGAGTATCCACATGTAGTTGTCGTGCTGTTGCATATAGTGTACATACATATATATACACATATATACACATATATGCGCGCGCTACATGTGGATGAACAATGATGGTGGTAATGATGATAATGAACTTTAAAAATGATATTAAAAACATTTTTTTGTGTACAATATATATAAAAAACACGTGCATAAAAAACGTACACATGCATATACACATACATATATATATATATATATATATATATATATATATACACACATACACACTACACATAGAAGAGAGAGCTTTCAGGTTCAGTGTTCAAATCACTGCCTGCAAAGAGTGGATGTGCAAATTATATATCAAAAAACAGTTTTAGTTAAACGATCCCCAAATCAATGGAATTTGATAGATACATAATTGAATCGTGTTGTACCACATGGCATAGTATTTACTGTTAATAATAGATGTATGTTAAAATGTATTAAACCCAATAGTGTGGCAAACTGAATAAAAAAACCCAAAACAGACCCCTTTCTACAGTTTAAAAAGCCTCAGCACACTAACACTCTTACAGGTATAATTGTGTAAAACACTGAACCTTACTAGGATATACAAGTGCACTTCGCAGTACCATCAAATTGCGGTGCACACTTACTTATAGACCTCTTATGACCTCTACCTCGACCTCTACCTCAATGACAAGACCATTTAGCCCACTCTAGAACAGTCCCCATGTGAGACTTAATAATGCTGCAGAAGGCTACATGGATCCCTGACTGCCCTTCACCATACCCCTTTCTACCCCTATTTAGAAGGCTATGGCTGCGGGGCCCTACTGACATGTATTTGTACTCAAGAAATTTGGTATTCCCTAATACTGCAGAAATCAGTACATAGGTCTGCAGACCATATGCTAAAGATAGACTCGATGCTCAAGCACTAGCCCCAGACCTAGCTGCCCCTCTGCCCCAACTGCAAATCTCAGACCAGATTATGTAGTTCTATTTCTTCGTTTAGGCCCTTGGGAGCCATGGTGTCCAAGGTAAAGATCCAATAGGCTTCCCTTTTGCATAGAAGCTGGTACTTTTTGCCGTTATCTAGCTCATTTGGCATAGCCTCAATGCCAAAAACCCTAAGACCTTCAATGCTACTACCATGAGCCTCTTTGAAGTGCCTGGGTACGGAGTATTTGTCTTTTTTCGTCAAGATATTGCTCCTGTGCTCATTCATCCTTGTTCTCATCTGTCTTGACGTGCGACCAATATAGAGGTGGCCACAAGGGCACAAAAGCCCGTAGATGACATATGCGGTCCCACAATTGATGAACTGTTTGATCTTGTGTAGTTTGCCATCGGCACCTATTAGTTCTTTCTTTCTATGGTGCATATATAGGCAGTTCCCACAGTTCGTGACCCCACATCTATAATTCCCCTTTTGGTCGAATAACGTCGTCCAAGGATTGTTGGGGCCTTTATTTCTAGTTTTCTTTATCCTGCTTGGGGCAATAAAACTCTTGAGATCTTTTGGTCTCCTAAAGATTATATTCGGGCGCTGAGGGAGATGCGTCCTCAAAATAGGGTCTGATTCCAGAATCTTCCAGTTCTTTTTTACAATTTTCTGTATTGCACTTGCTTTGTTGTTGAACCTAGTGCAAAACCGAACCTGTAGAAGCTCATCCCCCTGGGGTACCACCTTTTTTATTTTCATTTCCTCCATCTCAGTGTTATCATATTGCACGAGATACTTCTGGAAGGCTTCTTCTAAATGTTCGTCCGTAAACCCCTTCTCTTTAAATTTGTTTCTGAGGACTGCACTTTGTTCTTCATAATCCTGTTTGAGGGTACAGGTGCGCTTCAGTCTACAGAATTGACCAAAGGGGACATTGCGGATCCATTGTGGATGGTGGTGGCTACGGGCATGAAGGTAAGAGTTTCCAGCACTTGGTTTAAAGTGGGTTTTTGAGTAGATTTTCCCTTCATCATCTGACCGTAGTTCCAGGTCTAAAAAGACTAAGGAAAAGTCGTCCACCACATGTGTAAAAGAAATCCCAAAGGGATTCTCTGCACAATGTTTTAGGGCTTCTTAAAACATTGTGCAGAGAATCCCTTTGGGATTTCTTTTACACATGTGGTGGACGACTTTTCCTTAGTCTTTTTAGACCTGGAACTACGGTCAGATGATGAAGGGAAAATCTACTCAAAAACCCACTTTAAACCAAGTGCTGGAAACTCTTACCTTCATGCCCGTAGCCACCACCATCCACAATGGATCCGCAATGTCCCCTTTGGTCAATTCTGTAGACTGAAGCGCACCTGTACCCTCAAACAGGATTATGAAGAACAAAGTGCAGTCCTCAGAAACAAATTTAAAGAGAAGGGGTTTACGGACGAACATTTAGAAGAAGCCTTCCAGAAGTATCTCGTGCAATATGATAACACTGAGATGGAGGAAATGAAAATAAAAAAGGTGGTACCCCAGGGGGATGAGCTTCTACAGGTTCGGTTTTGCACTAGGTTCAACAACAAAGCAAGTGCAATACAGAAAATTGTAAAAAAGAACTGGAAGATTCTGGAATCAGACCCTATTTTGAGGACGCATCTCCCTCAGCCCCCGAATATAATCTTTAGGAGACCAAAAGATCTCAAGAGTTTTATTGCCCCAAGCAGGATAAAGAAAACTAGAAATAAAGGCCCCAACAATCCTTGGACGACGTTATTCGACCAAAAGGGGAATTATAGATGTGGGGTCACGAACTGTGGGAACTGCCTATATATGCACCATAGAAAGAAAGAACTAATAGGTGCCGATGGCAAACTACACAAGATCAAACAGTTCATCAATTGTGGGACCGCATATGTCATCTACGGGCTTTTGTGCCCTTGTGGCCACCTCTATATTGGTCGCACGTCAAGACAGATGAGAACAAGGATGAATGAGCACAGGAGCAATATCTTGACGAAAAAAGACAAATACTCCGTACCCAGGCACTTCAAAGAGGCTCATGGTAGTAGCATTGAAGGTCTTAGGGTTTTTGGCATTGAGGCTATGCCAAATGAGCTAGATAACGGCAAAAAGTACCAGCTTCTATGCAAAAGGGAAGCCTATTGGATCTTTACCTTGGACACCATGGCTCCCAAGGGCCTAAACGAAGAAATAGAACTACATAATCTGGTCTGAGATTTGCAGTTGGGGCAGAGGGGCAGCTAGGTCTGGGGCTAGTGCTTGAGCATCGAGTCTATCTTTAGCATATGGTCTGCAGACCTATGTACTGATTTCTGCAGTATTAGGGAATACCAAATTTCTTGAGTACAAATACATGTCAGTAGGGCCCCGCAGCCATAGCCTTCTAAATAGGGGTAGAAAGGGGTATGGTGAAGGGCAGTCAGGGATCCATGTAGCCTTCTGCAGCATTATTAAGTCTCACATGGGGACTGTTCTAGAGTGGGCTAAATGGTCTTGTCATTGAGGTAGAGGTCGAGGTAGAGGTCATAAGAGGTCTATAAGTAAGTGTGCACCGCAATTTGATGGTACTGCGAAGTGCACTTGTATATCCTAGTAAGGTTCAGTGTTTTACACAATTATACCTGTAAGAGTGTTAGTGTGCTGAGGCTTTTTAAACTGTAGAAAGGGGTCTGTTTTGGGTTTTTTTATTCAGTTTGCCACACTATTGGGTTTAATACATTTTAACATACATCTATTATTAACAGTAAATACTATGCCATGTGGTACAACACGATTCAATTATGTATCTATCAAATTCCATTGATTTGGGGATCGTTTAATTAAAACTGGTTTTTGATATATAATTTGCACATCCACTCTTTGCAGGCAGTGATTTGAACACTGAACCTGAAAGCTCTCTCTTCTATGTGTAGTGTGTATGTGTGTATATATATATATATATATATATATATGTATATATGTATGTGTATATGCATGTGTACGTTTTTTATGCACGTGTTTTTTATATATATTGTACACAAAAAAATGTTTTTAATATCATTTTTAAAGTTCATTATCATCATTACCACCATCATTGTTCATCCACATGTAGCGCGCGCATATATGTGTATATATGTGTATATATATGTATGTACACTATATGCAACAGCACGACAACTACATGTGGATACTCTTCCTTGGTTCATGGCCATGGCCAGTGGCACTACTGTATGCATTATCCATGCACACTTTTTCCAGCGAGTAAGGTGGGGCACGTTTGATCTTCCCCCCCCAACCCCCCTTCCCTGTGTATTGCTGTATGTGTTTGCACTAACTTTCCTTGACACTGCACAGTCCCAGTAATACACTGTGTGGGTGTTCCTTTTTAGAGGCTTGGGTGGAGAGGGGGTACACCGATGCCCCCCCGCACTAAGCCGCTATGTATGGGCGCGCATGCGCGGTAATAGCCCGTAGAATAGAGGAGCGCAGGCGCAGTAGAGGTACATATAGCCCCATCAGGTTCAGGGCCGCTATATGAGCGAGGCTTGGTTAGACCGGAAGTTGCGGGTGGAGCGCAAACACACCCGCACTTCCGGGATATGGCTCATTTTAGCATCTTTGGTTTGTGGCCAGTTTGGGAACGAGATGTGGTCCGACCGGAAGTCGCGGGTGGAGCGCAAACACACCCGCGCTTCCGGGATATGGCCGGTTATAATACTATAAGGCTTTGGCCTGTTTGAGAAAGAGGCGTGGTTCGACCGGAAGTCGCGGGTGGAACGCAAATACACCCGCACTTCCGGATCGGAGTCGCCAGCCATTCAGCTATTGAAGGGATTCACGGGAACACGCCGGCTAAGGACCTGGACAGGAAGAGTAGACCCTTCATGTCCTGAGAAGCCCTGGGGGCTTGGGGAATATATTGGAGGACCATTGTATATAGAGGTACCGTTCACATCCATATGCATCCTTGTCTAATTGTATGGGAGGGCCTATGAGGAGGAGGGGGGGTGGGGGGAGGGGTCAAGTGCCCGACCACGCCCACCCATTTACCCCATAAAAGAAGAGAGTGGAATAGAATGGGGGGAGACAAGACCATCGCCCACTTGTAGGCTCTGATGAAAGGGGTACTCCCCTGAAACGCGTCAGCCATTCACTGAGGAACCATCAGATCCTCCCGGTGTTTAAGAATTGTGACTGAAAGCAGTGGACGTGTGCATCCATCCATGTTTTTGCCTATACCGTGTACTCGTTTGTGAGTAGTCATTTTGCTGTTTTTATATATTTTAATAAAACCTTTTTAGTGGTAATGCACAAGGGTCGGTGCGCCCTTCTGTTTTTCTTGTGGCATGTGGCATCATCCCGGCTTGCCCTGCCTCTCCTGGGAGAGCTTTCCAGTGTACTCTACTTACACGTGTTAAACTGTGTCTTATTGAATCCTATCTTACAGTACATTAAGTGCACCACTGTACATGCTTTTTAAGATATGTAGCTACATACTGTATTTCAGAGTGCCCCTCTGTGCCCATGTGACTGCCCAGCCCGCCGCTCCTCTCCCAATCTGACAGCTACAGCGGGCGGGGCTGAGAATCCCCCGCTAATGTCAGCCAGGAGAGAAGAACGGCAATCAGCGTGTTGAGCAGTCACAAGATAGCAGAGGGGCACTCTGAAATACAGTATGTAGCTACATATTGTTTTAAAAAGCATGTACAGTGAGGCACTTAATGTACTGTAATATGGGATTCAATGAGACACAGTTAGTTTAACATGTGTAAGTAGAATACATATGAGTTTGTACTCTACTTACAACTCGTACTGCTTCCATGCTGGGAGTTCCGCTCGGTTTCCCCGTTTGCACCTCCAACTGTGTTAACTCTTATGCCCCGACCACAAAATCCATCGGATTGTTTCCGACGGATTTTGTCCGACACTGGTGTTGCATACACAAGGTAGGACAAAGTTGTCGGAAAATCCGATCATCCTGAACGTGGTGACATTCGTTGCGTACGACGGGACTACGTAGAGGCTAGTAGCCAATAGCTAGTAGCCAATAGCTTTGGTCTTGTAATGTGATCTGAGCATGCGTGGCACTTTGTCCGTCGGAATTCGCTACACACGATCGGACTTTGTTGTCGGAAAATTTGAGAGCAGGAGATAAAACTTTGTCTGTCGGAAAATCCGACGGAAAAAGTCCGATGGAGCCTACACACGGTCGGAATTTACAACAACATTGTCCGATGTGTATGGGGCATAAGTGTGTTGGAGTGTGCAAATGGGGAAGCTGAGCTGAACTGTCAGCACTGATCCAATACGGTGAACTTCTCAGAACTGTTTGTCAGCTGCAGATCCAATCACTCCTGTCCCCCCGGCATCAGTGTGTTTTTCTTATATGTGAATGCCTGTACCCTCCCTTTGATTCTTCCATCCTTTAGTACCCCCCTCACCACCACCATTTTTATGTTTGAATTCTTCCATCCTTCTATTCCTGTGCATGGATTCCTCCATCTCCAGACTCTCCCACCCTTCTGTTCCTGTCCATGGAATCCTCCATCTCCATCCCCAGACTCCCCCATCCTTCTGTTCCTATCCATGGATTCCTCGATCTCCATCCCCAGAATCTTCCATCCTTCTGTTCCTTTCAATGGATTCCTCCATCTGCATCCCTAGATTTTTCCATCTTTCAGTTCTTATCACCAAACTCCTCCAGACTTCCAAGCTCTATACATGGATTCCTCCATCCCCAGACTCTAACATTCTCCCTTTCTTATTCATGGATTCTTTCATTATTCAGTCCCTACCCCTCCCTTACATCCTGGACTCTTCCATATCCTGCTACATGCAGGGGGTGTCTTTAAGCAGATAAAATAAAATAAATGGAGTTCTTCTAAATGTTTGAATTTTTGATATTTTGATGAAAACCATTGGCAGTAATCGTGATGCATCGTGATTCATCGCGGAATCAAATTGAATTGTTGACCAGATAATCATAATCGAATTGTGAGACCAGTGAAGACGCGCACCTCTACTACAAATTGTTCTGTAATATAGTGTAGTCACAATATTACCACATTGTGACATGGCGAGGTCATCTCTGACATCACTGGGATTTACTGGAAGCTCTGGTGGGCCATCTTGTAACAAGGCAGAACTGATTCAGTTCTGCTCTGCCTCCTGCCACACCCATTTATCATTGTAATAGTGGTCTATTACTTGCTAATAACATTGAACAAAAGATTACTATTATTAGTAATCCTGCCAAGGTGCACTGGTAAAATAAATAATGTAAAACTAGCACTGGGATAAGTCCAACTGGGGATTTAGGAACTGAAGGTGCGCTTACCTGACCTTTGTGATGAGGGTCATATTTTAAGGTAATAAAATGCCCAAAATAGAATAAAGACTGCTTTACAGATTAGATTAGTTCAGGGACTTGCGCTGTTTGTTTCAGCGCTGTTATCTGCAGAATTTTATGTTAGGTTATTCTCATTTATAACAAAACAAGAAAATCCTGCGAGCCTTAAAGAACCCCCTACCAACCTGCCACTATCAAGATCAAATGTTAAACACGTCTCATACGTTTGTGCACACTAAACACAAAATTAAATATACGCTGCGCTGGAATGGCTATGCACTAGATAATCTGTATCTTAATCTATAGTTATAGATCCACAAGAATATAACAATGTGCATAAAATAGTAAACATACAACTGGTGTAAAGTGCAAGTGCAAAATATAGCAAAAACAAAATCTGTAAACGCACAACTAAAAACGCATAGATAAATATAAAGTGCACAAGTGCCAAAAAAACTCTGAGGTTTTATGGACCCTTTAGAGTTACAAGGTGCCGTGCACAATAACACACCAAAAAATAAAATATCAATAATAATATTAGATGAAAAAAGTGCTAAATGCATACATATGTGATAGCAAACATGTATAAAAGATTTATAAAAAAAGTGCAAGTGCATAAACCACACAAGTGTCTCTATATTATTAAAAAAACTGTTCTTTGTGGCAGCCTGTCTTGGGCTGTGATAAGAAACACAAAATGTTGATTGATGTGAGACTAGATGCAGGTGATGTGATCTCCGGTGATCATACTATTGACATGCTTGTTACATCCAACCGTGGCTCTGAATCATGCATAGGTGAAATCCGGGAACCCCTTATGGTAATAAGCTCACCTCAGAGCATGTGACCAGCTTTTACACTGAGTCAAAACACGCATATGAACCACTATAGGGTTCTCAGCTGTTTCACTGGATCAGTAGTATACTCAGTGCAATGATCTCAGAGGCACATGAAAAAAGGAAAAAGACAAATAGTGCAATACCGTTTTTCAAAATTTAATTGACAAGTTAAAAAACATTCCCCCGCCGGGGTACTCACATGTATAAGGTGCGTCAGTGCACCGTACTTCATAAGGCTCAATAAAATACTGTAAACAGTATGGGTATGGCTTGCATCCCCTCCAGGCAGGTGTACTGTCTCTTGCTCTGTCCTGGCCCCTCCCCTACACGTGTCGATACTCAGGGTGTGGCATATCTTCCTCAGGGGGTCTCAACCCTTGTGTGGTTTATGCACTTGCACTTTTTTTATAAATCTTTTATACATGTTTGCTATCACATATGTATGCATTTAGCACTTTTTTCATCTAATATTATTATTATTTTTTGGTGTGTTATTGTGCATGGCACCTTGTAACTCTAAAGGGTCCATATAACCTCACAGAGTTTTTTTGGCACTTGTGCACTTTATATTTATTCTCATTTATATTTGGTGGTGTACACTATTATTGCATTTCATATTTTGTTATTCGTTTGGAGTATTTGTCACTGGACTTTGAGTTGTCATTTTATTTTTGTATACAGTATTACATTACATTTTTGTAGTACAGTACATATATTCTAATATTTCAGGAGTTATCACTGTTCACTTTATTTGCTTAAAAGGGCAGCGCTCAAAAAAAGTGACTGATCAGTGTGTAAATTACATCACCTGATGTTGGTGAAAAATTAGTAGTGACAGAGTTAATTATACCCAAATACTAGAAAGCATGTGTTAAGTGAAACTTATGCATATAAATAATAATAAATGAATGTGATATACCCAAATATTAAACAAAGCATACGTTGTGTGAAAAAACTATGCATACATATAAAATAAATACAATCAAATAGTGCAATAAGATTCAAATAAAAGTCAGTGGAAATATACAGAGTAATCTGCAAAAGAAAATCCCCACAATGAAACATTCAAAGAGGTGTTGAGGGGTATCATGAGCAATGTTCAGATTGACCACGCAGATCTCTTCAACTTATCTATAGATTTAAATGGAGGCTTACCAGAGTGCTGGTCTTTTAAAGCATGTCAAGCCGAATGTCCGATCAATCAGGATCATCCAGGTGCCGGTCTCTCCAACAGCCGTGCCTGTTACCAGGCTCTGAGCGCTTATATCCAAGCAGGTATCCAAGAAGATAAGAAAAAAAGCTCCAAATCGTGTGGTATAATAAAAAGGGGATCCTTTATTGAAGCTCCACCGAGCAGTACACAAGTTTAAAACAACTTAAAAAGCAGTCTCAAGCATAAACAGGCTGAAATGCAAAAAACGCCAGCAGGCTGATAAAAAAACTGACAGCACTTAAGCATGTAGAAAAAACTCTCTCTCTTGGAGTTTTAAAGTGCGATCGCGCATGCGCAGGACGTGTGGGCGTGGTTACCCGACGATCGTTTTGTCACAACGTTGTGACCAAACGATCGTCGGGTAACCACGCCCACACGTCCTGCGCATGCGCGATCACGCTTTAAAACTCCAAGACAGAGTTTTTTCTAAATGCTTAAGCGCTGTCAGTTTTTTTATCAGCCTGCTGGCGTTTTTTGCATTTCAGCCTGTTTATGCTTGAGACTGCTTTTTAAGTTGTTTTAAACTTGTGTACTGCTCGGTGGAGCTTCAATAAAGGATCCCCTTTTTATTATACCACACGATTTGGAGCTTTTTTTCTTATCTTCTTGGTGACTCCCTGGGATACCTGCTTGGATATAAGCGCTCAGAGCCTGGTAACAGGCACGGCTGTTGGAGAGACCGGCACCTGGATGATCCTGATTGATCGGACATTTGGCTTGACATGCTTTAAAAGACCAGCACTCTGGTAAGCCTCCATTTATATCTATAGATAAGTTGAAGAGATCTGCGTGGTCAATCTGAACATTGCTCATGATACCCCTCAACACCTCTTTGAATGTTTCATTGTGGGGATTTTCTTTTGCAGATTACTCTGTATATTTCCACGGACTTTTATTTGAATCTTATTGCACTATTTGATTGTATTTTATAGGTATGCATAGTTTTTTCACACAACGTATGCTTTGTTTAATATTTGGGTATATCACATTCATTTATTATTATTTATATGCATAAGTTTCACTTAACACATGCTTTCTAGTATTTGGGTTTAATTAACTCTGTCACTACAAATTTTTCACCAACATCAGGTGATGTAATTTACACACTGATCAGTCACTTTTTTTGAGCGCTGCACTTTTTTCTTTTTCTACCAATGTTTTGTCCGGTATCTGGGCTATAGTGTTCAGCTGCCCCCATTATTATCCACTAAGCGCAAATTCTTCCATTTTCCACTTTATTTGCTTGCAGCCAAAGTCATTGGTTATAGCTGGCGTGCAAATGTATTAATTTATACAGTTCCCAAGATAGATTACACTCACTTCCCCTAAAGGAAGTAGTGCACACTTTATAGTTTTCAAAGTTTTTCTTGAATGTGGTAGGCAGGACAGGAGGACAAATGAGGTGGAATATCCAAAGCCAACACAGGCTTCTTGGCTAACAATTTCTGGGTGTATCACTGTAGCTGGCCAGCTAAAACCTGTCCTAGGTTGCTATTGTGACTTACATGCATATACAGCTTGACCTGCTAATAACCTTAATACAGTTTATATGCTCACATGTGAGAAATAAAAGCAGAGTTATTTAATGTGACTTTATACACAAATTTCATATAACAGTTGTATATTGTGTTCACAGAAGCAAACGAGAAACATGCCTTTTAAGATTCATTATATGACAGTAAAGGTAAGCTCAACATGGCAGAATTGAAACCAGAACACAGAGTTAAACACTTGTGACTCTCAGGAGTTTTGGCCAATCACAGCCAATCTCACACTGAGCAAGAGTCTTGGCCAATCACAGCCAATCTCACACCGAGCAAGAGTCTTGGCCAATCACAGCCAGCCTTACACCTATTATTTTGTCTAGAAATTTACCCAGCACATTGCTAGAACTTTACATCAGAGAAAGTGGAGCTGAAAAGATTACAGATCCAGCCAGATTAAAGTTTTATGGAAGCAAGTGGCCAAAATAGTTCCACCAAGCAAACAAATGAAACATAAGAAAAAAAGAAAAATGACACGTTTGAAGGCAATGGGTTGCCGCTCACCCCGGGATTGAATATAAAAGAAGAAAAGGTTCCCCCTAGAAGGGTGGGGTTTTTAGGCAGCAAGGGTTTGTTTTTGCACAGAGATTAAATCAAAAGGTAGATATTAAGTGAGAGACCCAGTCCGTCAGGATCGGTTTATAGTATTTATTCGTGTCACAAAGGAAATTGTTTATGACAAGAGGGGTATAAAACACAGGCCCATGCAAAATATAAAAGAATGATACAATACACACATGAGTAAAACCAACAAATGGCATATGACACCTCGACTGATGTGACGGGGGGGGGGTCAGTATGATATGACAAAAACTGACGCATTTCGACCTGTAGTTTGTGTAGGTCTTCTTCAGAGTATTTTTGTCTGTTGGAATAAAAGACAACGTAACAACAACTATTCAGTTAAATATTGAATGTGTCACACTTGTGTCCATACGTGTAAGAAAGCATAATCGTACACCTTAATGAGTATAATTACCAGTGTGTGTGTAGTACGTGAGGTAATCTTCTGCATGGGAATTCGTAAAACTCCCATCAATCTTTCCAGGTGGCTTCCAGATGTGGTTCCTATAGGCAAATCAAGGCAGAAACAACGTCCAGGCCGTGTGTGGCTTACGAGGGGTCACAGTGATAGCTGACACGCCAGAGAGGAGACCCCAGAGCGACCCAGGGTGCAAGGGGAGGGGGAGGCCGGTAGCGGCACACCTGCAGTAGGGGACCCCTGGGAATAAAAACCAAGGTATCACTATAAGCATGCTCGGGGAAGGCAGGGAAAGGAGGAATGTGTGTACCTCTATCCTGGTTGTAAAATAATAATGTTTCATTCATAGGTGGAGTGGCTATCATAAGTATTAAGAATATAACTATGTTTTTTATTTTTTATATATCTACAGGGCATAAATCCTCTGGGAGAGGACTGTATAATTGTCCTTGGTTATTTACATCCAAGTGGTTAGACTATGGGGTATAAGCTCGGACAGGAACTAAAAGGGGATGAAGGAAAATAGGGAAGAAGGGATGAAAAATGTAATGAATGAGGAGGGACAGAGGGGGAAATGGAAGAGGAGGGCATAGGGGGAGTATAGAGGGAAAAATAAAAGAGGGAAAGAGAGAAAAGGGAAAGAAAAAAAGGGAAAAAAAAGGGGAGAAGAACACAGAATACAGGGAAAAGGGGGGGAGGGGAGAAAATGAAGAGGAGTGGGGAGGGAATATATATATGGCGCGCTTCATATATAGAAGAATAGAGGGAAATGGGGGGCATAGCTGATGAATGAGAATGAGAAGAGAAAAGGGAGGGTGAGTTGGAAAAGGGGGGGGGGGATGGGAATGTCAGTGTGTGGTGAGGGGGAAAGTTGTGATGATGGTGAATGTGAAGTAGGAACAGGGAATACAGGGAAGAAGGTGATGGATGGGAAAAATGGGATGTGTGAAGAGTGAGGTGGGTGGGTATGAATAGAAAATAAAATGAAAATGTATGTGAGTGTGAATGGTGTGTGGATAAGGAATAAATACAAAAAGGAAGGTCACTGATTTTGTTTTATCCCTCTCACTCACCTTCCTTTTTGTATTTATTCCCTATCCACACACCATTCACACTCACATACATTTTATTTTCTATTCATACCCACCCACCTCACTCTTCACACATCCCATTTTTCCCATCCTACTTCACATTCACCATCACCACAACTTTCCCCCTCACCACACACTGACATTCCCATCCCCCCCCCTTTTCCAACTCACCCTCCCTTTTCTCTTCTCATTCTCATTCATCAGCTATGCCCCCCATTTCCCTCTATTCTTCTATATATGAAGCGCGCCATATATATATTCCCTCCCCACTCCTCTTCATTTTCTCTCCTCCCCCCCTTTTCCCTGTATTCTGTGTTCTTCTCCCCTTTTTTTTCCCCCTTTTTTTCTTTCCCTTTTCTCTCTTTCCCTCTTTTATTTTTCCCTCTATACTCCCCCTATGCCCTCCTCTTCTATTTCCCCCTCTGTCCCTCCTCATTCATTCCATTTTTCATCCCTTCTTCCCAATTTTCCTTCATCCCCTTTTAGTTCCTGTCCAAGCTTATACCCCAAGCTAACCACTTGGATGTAAATAACCAAGGACAATTATACAGTCCTCTCCCATACGAATTCCCCTGTAGATATATAAAAAATAAAAAACAGTTATATTCTTAATACTTATGATAGCCACTCCACCTATGAATGAAACATTATTATTTTACAACCAGGATGGAGGTACACACATTCCTCCTTTCCCTGCCTTCCCCGAGCATGCTTATAGTGATACCTTGGTTTTTCTTCCCAGGGGTCCCCTACTGCAGGTGTGCCGCTACCGGCCTCCCCCTCCCCTTGCACCCTGGGTCGCTCTGGGGTCTCCTCTCTGGCGTGTCAGCTATCACTGTGACCCCTCGTAAGCCACACACGGCCTGGACGTTGTTTCTGCCTTGATTTGCCTATAGGAACCACATCTGGAAGCCACCTGGAAAGATTGATGGGAGTTTTACGAATTCCCATGCAGAAGATTACCTCACGTACTACACACACACTGGTAATTATACTCATTAAGGTGTACGATTATGCTTTCTTACACGTATGGACACAAGTGCGACACATTCAATATTTAACTGAATAGTTGTTGTTACGTTGTCTTTTATTCCAACAGACAAAAATACTCTGAAGAAGACCTACACAAACTACAGGTCGAAACGCGTCAGTTTTTGTCATATCATACTGACCCCCCCCTGTCACATCAGTCGAGGTGTCATATGCCATTTGTTGGTTTTACTCATGTGTGTATTGTATCATTCTTTTATATTTTGCATGGGCCTGTGTTTTATACCCCTCTTGTCATAAACAATTTCCTTTGTGACACGAATAAATACTATAAACCGATCCTGACGGACTGGGTCTCTCACTTAATATCTACCTTTTGATATAATCTCTGTGCAAAAACAAACCCTTGCTGCCTAAAAACCCCACCCTTCTAGGGGAAACCTTTTCTTCTTTTATAACAAATCAAACATACAGCAAACATACAGCGAACAAACAGCAACTCAAACAGCAAACAAGCATTATCCAACAAATGTTCAAACATTATCAAACATCACAGCAAATGTTCAAGCAAGCAAAACTATTTCTTAAAGAGGAGGGCCCACAAATTTATTTTTTTTAAAAGTCAACAGCTACAAATACTGCAGCTGCTGACTTTTAATAATCGGACACTTACCTGTCCCAGGGTCCAGCGATGCGGGGGAACGAGGCCCCCCATTGTTCCCCGCTCCGCTCGTGGCACCGGCATTCTTGATGTGGGCACCCGGCTGTGGCTTCACAGCCGGGCACCCACTGCGCATGCGTGAGCGGCGCCGTGCGCCGTGATTTGACGCTCAGTCATCTGGGACATGTGACAGGTCCCAGATGACTGTGCGCCGCCGAGGGGAAGTGATGTCAGTGCCCGGGCACTGAAGGTGGCAGACTACGAGGGACCCTCTAGCAACAGGCATTTAGAGGTGAGTACAATTTTATTTTTTTCCAATTATTTTTTTTTTAGTTTTTTTTACGATTTTTAAGCCAATTTATTTTTTTGGGTGGCAACACCACTTTAAAGCGGAAGTAAACCCATCAATTTAACAGTTTAAAAAAAAAAGGCATGCCGGGAATGCTAACTGCACATTGGCTGTGCTCTCAACCAAACAGTCAAACCATCCAATGGCTGGTGTCATAACGGATCACATGTGCAGCACTGTGGCAGTTGAAGATTAAACAGAGGCAAAGATGGCAGCTTCCTTGGCTGAAAACGATAGGGGGGTTTACTTCCACTTTAAGCCTCAGACATACCTCTCAGGAGAGATCATAAAGTGTCTAAAGTATTTAAAGTGAAAGTACAGATACTGAAGAGAGAAATACATCTACCATTTTATGTAGAATGACAAGATTGACATTTGTTATACTTTATTCAACACATGTTTGTACATGCACTGCCTGCTGCTAAATTGTCAGTGTTTATATGAAGAAAATCTGAAGTTAATAAAGACGATATCATAGAGGTTTGGTGTGCTCTTTAAACCTACTGCTTCCACAGAACGGTGCTAGAGGAATTATAAAGTAAGAGATGGTCCTGTTTGGACTAAAAGGTCAGAGACTAAAATTCTTCTATTGCCACAGCGCAAAAGGCACTTCATGCTGCGC
The DNA here is from genome assembly GCA_028564925.1 of Lithobates sylvaticus. Classification (NCBI taxonomy): domain Eukaryota; kingdom Metazoa; phylum Chordata; class Amphibia; order Anura; family Ranidae; genus Lithobates; species Lithobates sylvaticus. The sequence continues at coordinate 150,616,138 of CM053032.1, read as the reverse complement.
CTGCCACAATCACAGCATAGAGAAGCATCACACAGAATTTCAGTTGTACTATACATCAGCCACAAAATGGCAGGTTCTGGTGCATTCCTGCCCCAGTGATCTCTTTAGGTCTTTACTCTTTATGGGTGCATGGGAATTAATTTACTAAAGACAAATCATGTTCACTTTGCAATCACAGTTGCACTCTGCAAGGGAATTTTCCCCACAGCATAGTGAAGGAGGTGAAGTACTGCTGACTTCCATCATTCAATCACGTGCAAGCAAAAATGCATTTTTTTAACTTGCACTTGCACATGATTGAGTATTCTTTGAAAAGTGAAGCTTCATCGCATTTACCAAGTTCTGAGGACAATTACCTTGTAGAGTGCAACCTCACTTGCAAAGTGAACAGTGCACTTGCACACAGCCTGCTCACACACAGAGGCTCTACCCTCTAGGCACAGGCTCCTTGGGGCCTCAATACCAGGTACACCGCCTTCTAACAAAGCTGCTATTCCCAGAAGGAAGGGCTAACAAGGACACACTCTCCCAGACTTTGTCCCCAAAGGGAAGAGCTACAAAAGGATTCTGTTTTGCAAAGCAATGACAAGCTCATTGGGGGTTGGCCAGCTGACAGAACATACAGGACTATAGGGGTTGATTTACTAAAGGCAAATATGCTGTTCACTTTGCAAGTGAAGTTAAACTTTTATATTTCACTTTGCAAAGAATACACAATCACATGCAAGGGAAAATTAAGGAAGTCAGCAGAGCTTCACCTCATTCACTAAGCTCTGGGGAAAGCTCCCTTGTAAATTTCAACTTACTTTACAAAATAAACAGACAATTCACCTTTAGTAATTCAACACCCAGAGCTCCAACCCTAATACAGAACTCTAGAGCCTCTTCAACACAAGTGACAGACAGTTGATGTAATACATATCACCCCTTGGTGGAACGCAAGTAACTGCACAGATGTGGGATTTTTTTATAGCCTTCACTTCACTGGGAATGGCATCCTGTACTTTTTTGTAGCGTACAAATCATGACAGTGCCAATGCAAAGCATTCAGCACAGTCCAGAACAAAGCACTGGGACTTTCTGAAGACTTTATGAGTGACCATGTAAGTAATTTGGCAGCTTTAGCATTAATGTCTATGTAATGGTTACATCCAATGAAATTTATAGGTGTAATAAGAAAAAAAAAAGTTTTAATACATAAAAATATTTTTCAACTTCTGTTAATTTATATATTGAAGATATTTAACGGAACTCACAAAAGTGTACAAGTAGAATATAATTCTAGAAAAGTTAGTGATACTCACCACCAGAGAAACACTTTGGATATTTCATTACTCCATCATAACATATAGCTATTAGGGATCCTGGGCGTTTAAAATTTGCTTTGCATTTTACCTTCACTTCTCTGTTATGTTCAATTATCTCAGGAGCGCTCTCCTGTGGTAAAAGTTCAATATGATTTCTCTCCAAATTGCCTGCAGTTATTGAACAAGGCTCTGCAAAATATCATCCAACTCTTAATATAATGAAGTGATTATAATGATGTTGACTACAGAAGTAATTTGTGATATTTACTGAGGCATTGTGGAAGTTCATCCCATTGACTGTTTTCACATTTTACATTAATGTGTCCACTGAGCACAAATGTGTCTTCACATTTAATATCCACTGAAGACCCAGATTCATAACCATCTTGTTTTTCAGGAAAAAGTATTGAATTTGATATCTTGGGAGGAGGGCATGACCCTAGATAATGATTATTGAACATAATATAGATTATAACCAGAAGTTAAAATTAACTTGTAATGGTTCTAATAAACAAGCGCAACTAGTAGTCAAAATCATGAGCACAAAGCAGGGAAAATGTGGAACAACAATATGAATAGACATGGAGGATACACAGAATATCACAGATCAGGAATATGGATCATTTGCTTTCAGGTTTGTTTTTTTGGCTTTTAAGGGCTTTGGCTCTTGAACGTCTTTTGTTTATGTTCTAAGTGTTATTTTGTTTGTTTTTCAGTATAGTTTGTTGTTGCTTGAGGGATTTTAGAGTCCATTCAAACTTGTGCGATTTCCATTGAAGCTTTACCCTGCAACCTTGATGCGATTTTGGTGCTACTTTAAGACTTTGACCAATGTGATTGTTTTTTTTTTTGTTGTTGTTACAAAGTCGTTAGACATGTGCAGAATGGAAACATTTGTTTAGTTTTACTTTGTTTCGTTAATTTCTAACAAATTCCAAATTTTCAGAACAATTTGAATTTGCATCGGTCAAAAATTGATTGACCAATATGAATTCTGGGTGAAGAATAGCTGGTTAAGAAGCAGGCCGGGAAACCGGTCACTGCATCCTTAACAACCAATAACTCATAAGCTGTTTTCCCACTGACAGTTGAATGTAAAAAAAAAAAAAAAGAATACCGGCAATGAAAAATAAAAAATGGCGCGGGGCCCCTCTTTTGGGTCTAATATGGGTTTTAAGGGGAACCCCATGCCAAAATTAAAAAAATAAATAAAAATGGCATGGAATCCCCCCAAATCCATACCAGACCCTTATCCAAGCATGCAGCCCGGCAGGCCAGGAAAAGGGGGGGTAAATGAGCACCCCCCTCCTAAACCATACCAGGCCACATGCCCTCAACATGACCTCAACTGCCCCCCTCCGCAAAGCACCTTGTCTCTATGCTGATAGGAACAAGGGCCTCTTTCCCACAACCCTGGCCGGTGGTTGAAGAATAAAATAAAAAAATAAAATATTAGTAATGCTTCTCTCGTGGATAGTATGAAACGAAAATAAGGATTATTCCATTATATAATTTTACATTGAACATATTTATCTTATTCTGTGGTTTAAACGATCAGGAGTGGCAGACATAGATAATAGGGGTTAAAAAGATAAGGAAATTAAATAAAATCTATGACAGAGTTTGAAGGAGATTGAGATTTGTTAGATATAATGGATCAAAAATGGTGCTGGATAGTTAGGGGAAGTAAATAGGCTTTTCCGGGGCCAAGTTCTTGCAATATGGCTTGAGATTATCTGAAGATAAAGCAATGTTCCCGACTATCCCCAGTGACTCTTATGCCTCGTACACACGTAGGGACTTTTGCCGGCGGACCTAGTCCAGCGGACAATCCCGCGGGACTTTCCGGCTAGGTCCGCTGGACTTTCCGAGGGTGTGGACTTGCCCACACACGCACGGACTTCTCCAGCGGATAATCCGCAGGCCAAAAGTCCGCGGGACTTTTGAAAATGAACGGACTTGCCCACACACGGAGCAGTCCGTTCATTTCGAACGTAACTTCAGGTTACGTAGCTAGCGTAGGCAGTAAATGCCGCCGCGCTAGCTCCGCAAGCTGGCATGGATTTAAAGGGAATCCCCACGCCGAAAAAACGGCGTGGGGGTTCCCCCCAAATCCATGTCAGACCCTCATCCGAGCACGCAGCCTGGCAGGCCAGGAAAGGGGTGGGGACGAACGAGCGCCCCCCCCTCCTGAGCCGTACCAGGCCGCGTGCCCTCAACATGGGGGGTGCCCTGGGGAAAGGGGGGCCGTGCGGCCCCCCCACCCCAAAGCACCTTGTCCCCATGTTGATGAGGACAAGGGCCTCTTCCCGACAACCCTGGCCGTTGGTTGTCGGGGTCTGCGGGCGGGGGCTTATCGGAATCTGGGAGCCCCCTTTAATAAGGGGGCCCCCAGATACCGGCCCCCACCCTATGTGAATGAGTATGGGGTACGATGTACCCCTACCCATTCACCTAAGGTGTAAAATGTAAAGTACAAAAACACACACACTTTTGAAAAAATAGTTTATTGCACTGCTCCGGGGGTCTTCTTCCGTCTTGGGGGTCTTCTCGCCGGACTCCTCCGCTCTCTTCTGCTCTTTTACCTAGCTCTTTCACGAGGGGAGGAGTCCGGCTACCTTCTTCGTCGTCGCCGCCGTCGTCTGGGGGTCTCGATCCGCCTTCGGGGGTCTTCCGGGGTCTCTTCTGTTCTTGCGGCGGTCGTCGTCTTCCGCGCCGCCGGCGCCTTCTTCTTCTTGTCCTTCTTCTTGTCCTTCTTGTTCTTCTTCTTCTTCCGATGTTGACCCGACGCTCTCTCTGCCCGGAATGCCTGTGCCGCTCTGCGCTCGGACTTATATAGGGACATGGGCGACAGGGTCACATGTTCATGTCACATGGTGACCCCGCCCCCTTGCGATGTCACAGTCCCAGCATCCTCCGGGACTGTGACAACACAAGGGGGCGGGGTCACCATGTGACATGTGCATGTGACCCTGTCGCCCATGTCCCTATATAAGTCCGAGCGCAGAGCGGCACAGGCATTCCGGGCAGAGAGAGCGTCGGGTCAACATCGGAAGAAGAAGAAGAACAAGAAGGACAAGAAGAAGGACAAGAAGAAGAAGGCGCCGGCGGCGCGGAAGACGACGACCGCCGCAAGAACAGAAGAGACCCCGGAAGACCCCCGAAGGCGGATCGAGACCCCCAGACGACGGCGGCGACGACGAAGAAGGTAGCCGGACTCCTCCCCTCGTGAAAGAGCTAGGTAAAAGAGCAGAAGAGAGCGGAGGAGTCCGGCGAGAAGACCCCCAAGACGGAAGAAGACCCCCGAAGGCGGATCGAGACCCCCAGACGGCGGCGACGACGAAGAAGGTAGCCGGACTTCCCCCGCTCGGTAAAAGAGCTTGGTAAATGGCGGGGGAGTCCGGCGAGAAGACCCCCAAGACGGAAGAAGACCCCCGGAGCAGTGCAATAAACTATTTTTTCAAAAGTGTGGGTGTTTTTTTTTACTTTACATTTTACACCTTAGGTGAATGGGTAGGGGTACATCGTACCCCATACTCATTCACATAGGGTGGGGGGCCGGGATCTGGGGGCCCCCTTATTAAAGGGGGTTCCCAGATTCCGATAAGCCCCCGCCCGCAGACCCCGACAACCAACGGCCAGGGTTGTCGGGAAGAGGCCCTTGTCCTCATCAACATGGGGACAAGGTGCTTTGGGGTGGGGGGGCCGCACGGCCCCCCTTTCCCCAGGGCACCCCCCATGTTGAGGGCACGCGGCCTGGTACGGCTCAGGAGGGGGGGGCGCTCGTTCGTCCCCCACCCCTTTCCTGGCCTGCCAGGCTGCGTGCTCGGATGAGGGTCTGACTTGGATTTGGGGGGAACCCCCACGCCGTTTTTTCGGCGTGGGGAGTCCCTTTAAATCCATGCCAGGTCACGGAGCTAGCGCGGCGGCAGTAACTGCCTACGCTAGCTACGTAACCTGAAGTCACGTGCTAAATGAACGGACTTGCCGATGAGCGGCAAGTCCCTTCATTTCAAAAGTCCCGCGGACTTGCCCACTAACGGCGGGATTGTCCGCTGGACTTCCAAGTCCAGCGGATAATTTGAAAACAAAACTTCAAACTTTAGTCCGCCGCACTTTGGCGCCAAAAAGTCCGCCGGCGCCCACACACGAGGGGATTATCCGCTGGACTTCAGTCCAGAGGATAATCCCGCGGGATTGTCCCTTCGTGTGTACGCGGCATTACTTTAACAGGATTAACTGGGCTGCAAAGGAGGAATTAACTGAATGATTTTGAGGTAAGGGGATAAGAAAGTATTGGGTGAGGAATGTTTCCAGAGAGGATCACTAGTTTAAAATAGTAAATATTGAATAGAGCATTACGGTGGGTTATGAATCAAATGTCTTCAAGGAAGTAATAATGTGTTATCGAATCCTGGAGGTACGAAATGCCCAAACCATGGTGTCCATAGGGTTTCATATTTGGATACATTGTCGAGTAAGATTGCTTCTGTTTTTGCGTGAATAATGGACTGAGTAACTATTTTTGACTGACAAAATACAAAGTGAGTCAGATTTTCATGCTTTTGTAATGGTCTGTTTTGCTGCTGTGGTTACAAAGAGCATACGTTTGAACTGGTGGTTAGGGGTGGGCTGGGTGTTCAAGTCGGCTGTTTGCCCGTTCGGCAAAGCAAGAACTTTGTGGGGCGTTCGCGCCATATTCGTGTGGTGCGAACGGCCCACAATGCACTGTGTCATCGCAGTGCATTGCTGGCTGACGATTAGCCAAGCATGCACTGTGACCTGCATGCTTGGCTAATCACGGCAGCGAGGAGAGCCATAATTGGCCACAGGCAGGATGCTAAGGGGGTTTAGTACACGCCCTACACTATATAATGCCGCCTGTGCGGCGGCCTTGTGTAGTGTGTTTCAGTATTCATAGACAGAAGGATAGGCAGGGACAGTGTCTTAATTTCTTGTGAATAAACCTAGCGCAGTTACAGTGGGTGTATTGTGCCTCCTGCACATATAATATTTCACAGCAGGGCCTTTCCAGCGCCCACCGAGAGTAACCGTGTTGTGGCACCAGCACCACCACCACCAAAGGCCCAATTTTTCTACCACTGTTCAACAATGGCATGTAATTACAAATCTTGATATAATAGTTCACAGCAGGGTGCTCCAGCACCCACCAAGAGTCACTTTGAGGGCTTACAGTGTTAACTTGTGGCAACACCTTAGGGCCAAATTTCTGCAGAGCCTATAGGGCAGGCCCCTACTTTCAAACATCCAACTTACAAACGTCTCCTACTTGCAAACGGAAGGAGACAACAGGAAGTGAGATGAAAAAAGACGGACGGCCAAAAAAATTATACAGGGGTGATAACCCTTCCCTGTTTTCCAAAAAGCTTAAAAATTGATTTTTGGACTGGAGCTACACTTTAAAAATGTACCAGTTCAAAATTACAAACTGATTCTACTTAAACACAACAAACCTACAGAGTCCATGTCTTGTTTGCACCGCCTGTATACTGCTGTTCTGAGTATATAGGGCCTGGGGGCCCCACGCCTTTCCTTTTTTAAATTTGGGTACGGGGTTCCCCTTAATATCCATACAAGACCCAAAGGGGCTGGTAATGGGCAGGGGGGGCTACCCATGCCATTTTTCTCAATGATTTTCATCCATATTGCCGGAACCAGACATTACATTAAAACCACAAGCAGTTTTAAATGACTTTTTTTTACGTTAAGGCCCCTTTCACACGGACGGACCGTCTATCCGTTTTTCTTCCATCCGTCGACGGACGACAATGCATTACTATGGGCAGACGGATGAACATCCGTCACCATCAGTTAACCTCCGCTTCCGTTTTTATCCGTTTTTTTAAACGTACAAGGCTACGTTCAGATCCGTCAAAACGGATATTAACTGACGTTGACGGACATCGTCCATCAACGTCCGATCCGTTAAGATCCGTTAAGATCCGTTTTGTGTTTATCTGTGAACTCAACCTCTTAAAGGCACAGGCACACATATAAACGGAACAAAACGTATACAAAAACGGATGAAAAAACGGACGTAAACGTGTGCATTTACGGATGTAAGCGGACAAAAAAGGACATTAACGGAACGGATGACGGATGAAAACGGATGAGACAACGGATAAGAACTGATACGTTTTTGACGTACCTAAACTGACTGCGTCCGTGTGAAAGGGGCCTAAATGTCATTTTGTGCAGGGACCGTTTTAAACACGGGAAACACGCGTCACTTCACAGGCATACTATAGACACCCCCCAGGCACTATATTTAAAGGAATAATTCACTTTTTTTACACTTTAAGCGTCATTAACCCCTTCAATACCCGCCCATAGTCATATGACGCCGACAAGGTGGATCTACCATCCTGGGTGGGCGTCATATGACGTCCTCCCATTCCCGGCCGCCTGGGGGGGCGCGCGCGCGCGCGCGCGCCCGCGGCGTCACTCGGGACCCGGTGCGGGTGCCTCGATGTCCACCGGGCACCCGCGATTGCCCGTTAAAACAACGGGACCGTGCGGGACCGTGGAGCTGTGTGTGTAAACACACAGCTCCACGTCCTGTCAGCACGGAGGAGACCGATCATGTGATCCCAGTACGGAGGAACACATGATCGGTCTCCTCCCCTTGAGTCCCCTCCCCCCACAGTTAGAATCACTTCTATTAGGGAACACATTAACCCCTGCAGCGCCCCCTAGTGTTAACCCCTTCCCTGCCAGTCACATTTACACAGTAATCAATGCAATTTTATAGCAACGATCGCTGTGTAAATGTGAATGGTCCCAAAAATGTGTCAAAAGTGTCCGAAGTGTCCGCCGCAATGTCGCAGTCACGAAAAAAAAATCGCAGATCGCCGCCATTACTAGTAAAAAATAAAAAATAAATGCAATAAATCTATCCCCTATTTTGTAGACGCTATAACTTTTGCGCAAACCGATCAATATACGCTTATTGCGATTTTTTTTACCAAAAATATGTAGAAGAATACTGGAGTGATATAAATAAGGGGTTAAACACCAGAATGCTCTATGGCTGTGTCTATCCGATACTTATAGCAGCGCTAAGTGATGGTTTTTCAACTTGATTTGAAAAATTGTGCATATATATAAACATAGGTGTATATATAAAAAAAGAGGGTAAGCAAAGGTAAGGAAAGTGCACCTTTAAATACACCTTACAGAGTAAAGAACACCTTTAAATTACGCCTTAAAATACTATGTGCATAAATTGATAAATCAAACGTGCACGTGAACAAATAAATGAATGAATGAATAAATAAATAAATTGCACTGCGTGTCTTCATAAAACAAAGAGTCCGAGTGATAAACAAATGATCCTCCAATCTGATGGATCAGCAATATGGCGATAGTGACAGTTCAAACAAACATGCACAACTTTAATAACCGCGCTGAGGGGGATATGACTGAATAACACTGGAGAAGGAGGTTGATGTTCTGGTTGTATTTTACGCGCTGGTGAAATCTGTAGCTGATGCTGGCGGAGAAGGTCCTTATGGTCTAATACTACAGGCGTTATTTAAGTATACTTCTGGTGAGTGTACCCCCAAAAGGGGATAAACCCTCTAACACGGTGATATCTAAGGTGGAAGGTTTTGGATCACTCACGGAATATCCACGCAGAACCATACTGTCGCATGTTTGTTTGAACTGTCACTATCGCCATATTGCTGATCCATCAAATTGGAGGATCATTTGTTTATCACGCGGACTCTTTGTTTTATGAAGACACGCAGTGCAATTTATTTATTTATTCATTCATTCATTTATTTGTTCACGTGCACGTTTGATTTATCAATTTATGCACATAGTATTTTAAGGCGTAATTTAAAGGTGTTCTTTACTCTGTAAGGTGTATTTAAAGGTGCACTTTCCTTACCTTTGCTTACCCTCTTTTTTTATATATACACCTATGTTTATATATATGCACAATTTTTCAAATCAAGTTGAAAAACCATCACTTAGCGCTGCTATAAGTATCGGATAGACACAGCCATAGAGCATTCTGGTGTTTAACCCCTTATTTATATCACTCCAATTTTACTGTTAATTTTAAGCAGCTGCTACAAAATGTATTTAGCACATCACTGAAATTAATTTTTGTAATCACATCATATTACATCTATATACAATTTATATCTATTTATTTATTTATTTAATTTATAATGTTGTATACACAGTTTTACATTTAATATTTATTCATTTATTTATTCACTCACACAATATATATTTATTTATTTATATATTTGTCTACCATACTACTATTTGGGGTCTACATCACTCACTACCCCAAATATTGTAAGTACACGTACCCTAGTAGCGCAGAGAGGTGTTGAGCATAGGAGGGCGGAAATCTCAAAACACCACTCATTCACATGTAGAAGAATACGTATCGGCCTAAACTGAGGAAAAAAAATCGTTTTTTAAAAAAAAAATGGGATATTTATTATAGCAAAAAGTAAAAAATATTGTGTTTTTTTTCAAAATTGTCGCTCTTCTTTTGTTTATAGCGCAAAAAATAAAAACCGCAGGGGCGATCAAATACCACCAAACGAAAGCTCTATTTGTGGGAAAATAAGGACGTCAATTTTGTTTGGGTGTAACGTCGCACGACCGCGCAATTGTCAGTTAAAGCGACGCAGTGCCAAATCGCAAAAAGTGCTCTGGTAAGGAAGGGTGAAAAATGGCCCGGTGCTGAAGCGGTTAAAGTCAAGTCTCCCAAAAAAACGTCCGTTTAAAAAAAAAAAATTTGCATTGATCCATGTCCCCTGGGGCAGAAATCGGGTCCCCAAACAATTTTTTAGGACAATAACTTGCATATTAGCCTTTAAAATTAACACTTTTGATTTTGAAAGTTCGATACCCATAGACTTTAATGGGGTTCTAAAGTTTGCACAAATTTTCGGTTCGTTCGCAGGTTCTGGTGCAAACCGAACCGGGGGGAGGGGGGGGTGGTGTTCGGCCCATCCCTACTGGTGGTGGGATAAGGCATGTGGTTTGTTGTTTAGGAGTGCTGTGGTTGGATCAGGTGACAGTTATTTTGAACCACTTCTGACCAAAAGGATCTGACTATTTTGCATTCCCACCAGATATGTACTTGTACTCCTCAGAAGCCGTGGGAAGGATATTGTGGAGAGAATTTAGAAATTCTGTCAGGGACCAGGTACCATTGAGTACTTTTTAGTTGGTTTCAAGAGCCACTATATTAGGTGAGGCTGATTTGGTAGTTTGCCAGATTTTGGTCTAATTTATGTGTTCTGGTTGTAGTTGGAGGTAATTTTTCCATTTTTTGGTATAGGTTGGTGGGGAAGAAGAAGTATGTGAGAGTAGTTGGGTATATAAATCGGAAATGAGTCCCCGTCTATGAGGGTTAGTTTTACAGGTTTGATCAAACAAAGTGAAACCAGGGGATGTCGAGTCTGAGGGTGCGTTATTTATCAAAAAAAAAATTATTTGTAGGTATTTGAAGGTTTCTGAGGGTGAAAGATTACAGGTTTCACATAGGGTTGGAAATGGTGTAATGGTCGTGGATTTATAGAAATGATGGGCACATGTAAATTCTGCTTCTGACCAGGCTAAGGAGTTTGGGGAGGATCAGGCTGGGTAGAATGATGGGTTATGGAGAAAAGAGAGAAGAGGATTGTGTTGAGATTGTAGGCCAACTCGGGTTTTTAATCTGTCCCAAATAGAAAGGCTGTGTTTGGTAATGGGGTTAGTAATTGTCCAACGTTGTGCAGGAGAGAGCTATAAAAGATTTGCCATGGAAAGAGGGTCACAGTCAACCGACTTCAATGCTACCCATAGTGGAGTTTCAGTCTTAGCATTGTATTTATATAATTGTGGCAATTGGGCTGCATAGTAGTACTTGGTGAAGTCTGGCACGCCGAGACCTCCTTGAATTCTGGGGGAATATAAGTTAGGTTTGGTAATCAGGGTTAAGTTTTGCCCCAGATGAATTACAAGTTTTTTCTTTGTAAGATGTGTAAGAAATATGATGGGATTGTGATAGGAAGCACTCTGAAAAGATATACGTTTTTTGGAAGAATAAACAGTTTTATCACTGTAATTCTACTCATTCGTGCCAAAGGTAAAGTTGACCAATTTGTAAGGAGTTTATTGACCATGCAAATGGTAAAGAGTGAATCAATTGGGTTTGGATGTCAGGTGGTAATGAAATATTTAGGGCTTTTAAATTATGTGGATTTATTGAGAGGCCTGATACTCGTTCGAATTTGGAGAGGATATCTAGAAGAGTTGGTGCTGATACTATGGGTGAAGTTAAGAATATTAGGACATCGTCTGCAAACATAAATAATTTATGATGGCAGCCACCAAGTTCCAGTCCTCTAATGTTCGAATTTGATCTAATGAGTTGGGCCAGGGGTTCGATAGCTAGAGCAAAAAAGAGTACCTCTCTCAATATTGAAGGAGCTAGATTTAAATCCTGAATAGGAAATGCATGCTCTCAGGTGTTGATATAGGGTAGTGATCCATTTCAGGAAATGCGGTCCAAATCCCCATTGGTTAAGGATAGAGTGTAGATAAGTCCATGATAATGAGTCAAATGCCTTTCACATGTCTAATGAAAGGAAACATGTAGGAATATGGCGGGAACAAGCTACATGAGCTAGGAGTGTAGCTTGGTGTATATTGTCACCTGCTTGTCTTAAAGGGATAAATCCAGTTTGGTCTTTATGTATTAGGGAGACAACAATGGGGTTAAGTCTGGAAGAGAGAATTTTGGCTAGGATCTTGATATCAATGTTAAGGATGGATATCGGTCTATAATTAGACCAAGGTGTGTCGTCTGTATTGAGTTTAGGAATCATGGAGATGGAGGCAGTGAGTGATTCCGTACGGAAACAGTGACCATTAAGGAGGGAGTTAAAGACACCAACCATGAGGGGAGATAGTAATGATGTAAAACGTTTGTAGTAAGTGGCTGATAGGCCATAAATACCAGGGCGTTTGCGTAACTTGAGTAATTTTATAGCAGTTTGTATTTCTATTTCAGTGATAGGTTTCTCATGGGTTTCTTGGTGGGATTGGGAGAGTTAAGGGAGGTGGATTGTAGATAAAAGTGTGGTCAGACAAGATTGGTCGAATATATATTAGCTTCTTTGTACAATTCAGTTATTTTTTTATGAAATTTGTTTAAAACTTGCCAAAGATACCTATACTAGCAACCTGTTGTAAATTCTTAACCAGAGTTTTGGGGTATAATTGGTCTTTCGTAATGCCAAAGCCAGGAAAGTGTTTGGTTTATTAGCATGCTTGTAAAAAGTGTGTTTAGATTTGCAGAGAGTTTTCTCAGCTGAATCTGTCAAAAAAAGGTCAAGTTCTAGGTATGTTTTATCATAATTACGTTTATTTGGCGGAGAGGGTGAGGTTTGAATTTTTTCCGAAGCTTTATAAAATGCTTCTTCTAGGTGTTTATGGAGTTTTTTTCTTTAATGGCGGTAAGCTGCTTGGCTGATACAAACCCCTCTGATATAAAGTTTGAGAGGGTCCATATCAGTGGCATTGTTGTGGATAAGGTAATCTTTTATGGCTTTTTCCAATTCTTGTTGAAATGTACAATTTGCTAACAGACTGTCACTAATGTACCACGTTCAATGATTGGGTCTTGGAACCAAAGAGGAAAGAGTTGTTACAACTGCATTATGGTCTGACCAGGTACATGGTATAATATGCGAGTCTAGAGTGAGTGCTGAGGTGCTAACTGAAACAAGAAGAGGGTCTATGTGGGAAAATTGTTTGAGGATGGGAGTAGTGTGTGTATTGTCACTTTGCTGGATTATGTTCTTGCCAGGTGTCGAGAAGAGAGTATTGGTTTAGTAATCACTGGTAGGAAAGTTTAGGTGTGGCATTTGGGGTTGAGGATTTGTCAAGGAATGGGTCTAATATTTGATTTGAGTCACCACCATTAATAAGAGTACCTTGCTTATGTGATTCAACAACTGAAAAAAGATGGGAAAGGAATGACAGTGGGTTTTTGTTGAGAGCATAATAAGAGCTGATTGTTACTTCACTATCTAATAGTAATCCAGATAAGATTAGGTATCTTCCTTTGGGGTCTTTAAGTTCTTTTTTAGGGGTTAATGGTGTTGTACGGTGGAATGCAATTAGGACTCCCTTTTTTTAGCATTGGCCGAGTCCGTATAAACTTAGTGGTATTTGCAGCTAAAATATTTTGGTGACGATTGTGAGATAAAGTGCGTCTCTTGTAGGCATATCACATGTGCTGATAGTTTGAAGAAAAAGTTAAAAGCTTTAGTGCATTTCGGAGGAGAGTTGAGACCTTGTACATTAAGTGTTAATATATTCAGGGAAGACATTGCTAGAAACTATCGTGATCAAGTAAAAAAAAAAGGGGGCTACTGAGTTTGAGACAAGGGGACTCCTCCTGGAGGAGAGAAAGTTAGGGAAGGTTAGGTTTTCCTGTAGAGTAAAAATAAGAAAGGGAATTGGAATGGGGGTTGTGCAGCATATATAAACACTAATATAATAGATGTTTAAGAGGAGCTTCCTAAAAGATTTAACAGAATACAAAAAAGAAAAAGTGCTCCTAATTGGAGCAAGTATCCAAGGGGTGGTGATAAATCACCAACCAGTGGATATAAGTGTTCCAAAGAGCGTCCAAATCAATGTTGGGCACTCAAGGAAGAAATGGAGGTGCAGTGGGCTGTCTACGGGACTATAAACATTTTTAATAAGAATTGTTTAACCGAGTCAAAAATGCAGAATAGGTTTAATGTAATTGTCAATTTCTATATTATAATGTAGTGTAGGTTATTTACAAATATAGTTATAGTATATAATTATCATAAGAAAAATTTAACTATTGAGTAGGCAAAAGGTAATCTTTATATGCGTTTTATGGTTATTTTGCAATGAGTAACTAACGGTGTATGTAAGAAAATTAGATTAGAACGTTTAGAAGTCAAAACTGTAGTTTCAGGGTATATCTTGCAGGGGTCTAGATATCTATGGTTATAGATTCAATAGGGGGTAGCTGGTTAGATAAAATCAATCTAGCCAGGTAATATTGAATCAAATAGACCAAGTGAGAGAGATCTTACATTGAAGATTTACCCTGGTGACAATTTTAGAGTATAGACTTCCTTGTAGTGTTACCCCTAGGGTATAATGTGTGTTATGTTGAGAGGGAAAATTCTATAAAGAAAATAAATTAAAACATAGGTATCACCCATTTAGAATGCATCAGTCTGTAATGTCTTCTTCCTCAGGTGGTGGTGAAGCAAATTGTCCTCTTTTGTGGGGGCTAGGGGGGACCTGAGTTGCTTGGGGGACTGGAGGTTTTGGAGCTGTTGAGAGGCTGAAGAGTTCATTTGACGTTTGAGTCAATCTGCAATTGTTGCTGGAGTTGACAGGCTTTAATAGTGGTGAGAAGATCATTTGTTGATTTACAGGTATATAAAGTTCTTCAGTATGTGTTGAGGTAGTGATGTCAAATTCATCTACCCTCTGTTCTAAAATAGAGGTGCGTCGGCCCACTTCCCGAATCTCGCGTGTTAGTTTGTCTGTAATGGTATCTGAGGTGTTCTGTAGTGCCTTATGAAGGACCCTTTCAAATTGGGCAAGCAGGTCAGGGCCAATAGGAGAATTTTGCAGGGTAAGGGGGGTCATACCTGAATCATAAACAGGCCCTCCGCTCTGTGCTGAGGAGGGAGACATATATTGTTTCTGTGAGTCAGGCTGTGAGGTGAGGTAAGAGGGCGCCTCCGCCATTTTAGGTGCGGCTTTTGTCAGTGCTTCTTGAGGCTTTGCTGATTTTACTTTCGATTTCCTTCCACCGTACATGTCACCAGATTATGCCCACTCACTCCGGGAATAAACTAGGCACTATGTAGGGGTTTCAGTCCGGTTTGACTTGGTATATGAGGCTGTCAGGTCTTGGTCGGTGCGGAGCTCTAAGCAGACATGTCTTGCTTAGACAGCTTTGCGCATGTGCCACTTTTTAACCTCTTCACTCCCGCGCTATAGCCGAAAGATGGCTACAGCGTGAACCTAAATTGCCGGGAGGGTGTCCATGTATGTCCTCCCGTGCATGTGCTCCCCGTCGCTTGCTCTATGGTCAGCGAGTCCATGAGACTTGGCTGATCACAGACCAGAGTATGAGGCCGATCCCAGCCCTTTACCACGTGATCAGCTGTCAGCCAAAGACAGCTGATCACATGATGTAAACAGAAGCTGGTAATCGTAAATGGGGGTGAGGCTGCGCTGTTCCCCAGGGGGGTGACTAAATCTACCACAAGGTGGCAGTATCGGGGTAAAGACGCAAAACCCTAAGGTAAACAATAGTGAGAGACAGTAGTGGTAACTGGACTAGCTATTAAATCCAAGCTCTCTGTGTAGAGGCAAATGACTCCCTTACTGTAATGCGGAGTATAACGTGACCAGTAAATATAAAAATAATAGTTGCTGATGAATAAAATATATATAATGAATAAAATGTATATATATATTAAAGTGCGAAAGTGTTGGAGTAATTAATAGCAACTACATATAATAACTTAACACCATAAGTACGTACATAAATAATAAAAATTGCATATAAAATAAATGAACATATGGTAAGAATAATATTAAATATAAAGTCTAAAGTGCATAGCAAGTTGTGCAAAAACAATATATATATATATCTGTGATGTGCTGGTGCAGGTATGCACAGTTTAAAACAACTAGGTGATCAAGTGAGAAACTTGACGATTGTTGAAATCACATTCCAAAAATATGTGATGGGTAATGGACAGAGATATTTGCAAAAAATAATGCACTAACGTGAACGATCGGTACAGTAACGAACAGTAAGTAAAAAGTGCACGATATAAAAACATAAAATTAGTGCAAATATAGTGGAGCCAGATGGGACTAGTCTGCGTGACTAGAGAAAATATATATGCGAAATAGATATTGGCAGAGAAAGGAGCTACCAATAAATCGCAAAGTGCGGTAGGGCAATAAATGGCAAAGTGCAAGCGCAAGGTGCACAGAGATATCCTATATACATTAAATAAAATAGTACGCTAAAAGAATGTGACCAGAATAAGTCATAAAAGACTATGCTGCATGCATATAAGTCCATGGTATATAGCAGTCCTCAGCAGTAAACTGTTTATTTGAGCATCAAACAACAATAGAACTCACAGTAGTACTCACAAAACAAAAATAAAAGAAGTTCTTATCCCAGACGAGCGCCGTGCTCGTTTCCTCTGTAGGTATGAATGCCTCTCCGTATCCCTACGCGTGGCGTCACGTGACTTCATCAGGGCATTCATGTATGTTGTCATGAAGATCCGGCCAGAAACTTAAACCCGGGCCGTCCCGGCCCTCAGATTCCACTGCGCATGCGCATGCGCGCCCGGGCACGTGCACAACCGCGCACAGGGAGACGGGCGCGCACTCTAGTTAGCACCAGCCGGCCTATTTAAGCCTGACTTGTGCAGACGGTCTTTGCTGTCTGCTCTACAGCGTTGTGGTGTAGTAAATCTGATCCTGTTATATCTGTTCCTTTGACCCGGCTTGCCATAGACCCTCCAGCTTTCTGCCTGTACCCGACCCCGGCTTCCTATGACCATCCTCCTGCCTGACCCACTGTACCTTGCTTCCAGTTCTGATCCATTACCTGACTTCCTTGATGAACTCTGGTTCCCTGCAAGGTCTCTGTCCAGTCTGCAGTCTGATTCCTGTAACGAACCTGACCACCTGTCTGTCTCCAGCCCATTCAGTGGTTCTGTTTCCTGCTTCCAGTTCCTGTCAGCGCTGCTATCCAAGTTTACCTGTGAACCTGCTTGCCAAGCCGTTGTCCAGTTCCTGTCAGCTCCGCTATCCAGTTTACCTGTGTACCTGCTTGCCAAGCCGTTGTCCAGTTCCTGTCAGCTCCGCTATCCAGTTTACCTGTGTACCTGCTTGCCAAGCCGTTGTCCAGTTCCTGTCAGCTCTGCTATCCAGTTTACCTGTGTACCTGCTTGCCAAGCCGTTGTCCAGTTCCTGTCAGCTCTGCTATCCAGTTTACCTGTGTACCTGCTTGCCAAGCCGTTGTCCGGTTCCTGTCAGCTCTGCTATCCAGTTTACCTGTGTACCTGCTCGCCAAGCCGTTGTCCAGTTCCTGTCAGCTCTGCTATCCAGTTTACCTGTGAGCCTGCTTGCCAAAGATCCTGCCAGCTCTGCTATCCAGTTTACCTGTGAGCCTGCTTGCCAAAGATCCTGCCAGCTCTGCTATCCAGTTTACCTGTGAGCCTGCTTGCCAAAGATCCTGCCAGCTCTGCTATCCAGTTTACCTGTGAGCCTGCTTGCCAAAGATCCTGCCAGCTCTGCTATCCAGTTTACCTGTGAGCCTGCTTGCCAAAGATCCTGCCAGCTCTGCTATCCAGTTTACCTGTGAGCCTGCTTGCCAAAGATCCTGCCAGCTCTGCTATCCAGTTTACCTGTGAGCCTGCTTGCCAAAGACCCTGCCAGCTCTGCTATCCAGTTTACCTGTGAGCCTGCTTTCCAAAGATCCTGCCAGCTCTGCTATCCAGTTTACCTGTGAGCCTGCTTGCCAAAGATCCTGCCAGCTCTGCTATCCAGTTTACCTGTGAGCCTGCTTGCCAAAGATCCTGCCAGCTCTGCTATCCAGTTTACCTGTGAGCCTGCTTGCCAAAGATCCTGCCAGCTCTGCTAACCTGTTTCCTGCTCATCAGTCTGTATCCAGTCTCCCCTGCTATCCAGGCTCCACTGTATCCGCCAGCTGACTTGACCCCTCTACCGGTCTGTTGATCCTGCCAGGCACCCGTGCTCCTCCTCACTCCTGGCTCTCCTGTTCCCACACCAGGGAACCAGGAGTGGGAGACGCAAGGGAGGCCTCTCCCTGCAATCTCGGGCTCGCACCACCAGGTACGTGACATATGTACTTATGGTGTTTTATAAGTTATTATATGTAGGTGCTATTAGTTACTCCAACACTTTCGCACTTTAATATATATATATATACATTTTATTCATTATATATATTTTATTCATCAGCAACTATTATTTTTATATTTACTGGTCACGTTATACTCCGCATTACAGTAAGGGAGTAATTTGCCTCTACACATAGAGCTTGGATTTAATAGCTAGACCAGTTACCACTACTGTCTCTCACTATTGTTTACCTTAGGGGTCTACGTCTTTACCCCGATACTGCCACCTTGTGGTAGATTTAGTCACCCCCCTGGGGAACAGTGCTGCATCACCCCCATTTACATATACCTTGCCTGGTAGGTACGGTTTGACCTACACTCGGTGCTTGCAGCAGTCCCCCCACATTCATTCCCCCCACTACCTCCCCGTCCCTTACCCTCCCCTTTCCACGGTAGCGCAGGAATACTCCACTACATTCTAGAAGCTGGTAATCGTTTGTGAGGAGATAAGCCAATTTCCAGCTTGTATACATGGAACATCGGTCCCATACACAGAGAGCCACTGCTACAAACTACTAAGGAAGCTAGTTGTTATTTATTTTGGACAGAGTATAACCCCCAATCCCCATTAAGTTAGTGGGTACGATCCCCGGAGGGTGTGGAGATGTGACTCTGTGTACATCTTGTGGCATGTATGAGTTCCTTGATCATCCGATCCAGGGCGAATACTGCTGTGCAAAATGTAAGCAATTTTTTTCCCTGGAAGCCCAGGTTCTAAATCTAGGGAAACAATTGTCAACACTGAGAAGTCCCTCCATACTAAAGGGGAGTTGGGATCGTACCAGGCAGGTGCTGGCAGGGGTCAGCACAGAAGTAGGTGGAGATAAAGATGAGCAGTCACCAAAGCAGAGTAGATGAGTGACAGTCAGGAAGGCACATCATGTATCTGGTGGACAGATTACTGAAAGGGGCTGGGGAAGACCCCGGTTGTCATGGTGTATGTTGGCTCCAATGACAAAGTCAGAGGAAGATGGAGTGCCCCAACAAATTATTTTAGGGACTTAGGAGCTATATTGAGGAAAAGGACCTCCAAGGTAGTATTTTCAGAAATACTACTAGTACCTCGAGCAACACCAGTAAGGGAGATTAGGGAAGTAAACAAGTGGCTGAGGAGCTGGTGTAAAAAGCTCTATAGAAGAGAGGGACTGCACCTAAATGGGGAAGGTGCAGATCTGCTTGGAGTGAAGATGGCCGAAAAGTTAGAGGGGCTTTTAAACTAGGCGACGGGGGGAGGGTCCAGAGGTAGAGATAGCCAGCATTCCAGAGGGTAGTATTGGGGGCATTAGTGGTAGGTTGACTAAAGCACCTAAACCCAAGGTAAGTTTACTAACAAGTCCTGTTTGCAATCCCAGAGCACCCTATAAGGAGATAGTATGTGACTGGTCTAAACTACGTGGTGTGTTCACCAATGCCAGGAGTCTGGCGGACAAGATGGGAGAACTGGAGCTCCTGTTGTATGAGGAGGATTTTGATTTTGTAGGAATTACAGAGACTTGGTTCAACAGCTCTCATGATTGGCTGGCAACCATTCAAGGGTATTCCTTAAATCGCAGGGATAGAGAGGGTAAAAAAGGGGGAGGGGTATGCCTGTATATCAAAAATTATGTACAAGCGAATGTGAGAGATGACATCACTAAGGGAGCAAGGGAGGAGGTGGAATCCTTATGGATAGAGCTACAAATTGAGGAAACTAAGGGGAAAGTAATACTGGGCGTATGCTATAGGCCACCTAACCAGAGGAAGGGGGCGGACCTCTTATCACAATTTGGATTAGCGGCAAGAATGGGAAGTGCCATTATAAGGGGGGATTTTAATTATCCAGACAGATGGGGTGGATGGAACCACACATTCATCTAAGGCTCGCAAGTTCCTAAATGTCTTGCATGACAATTTCTATGGGTCAGATGGTAAATGCACCAACTAGAAACAAAGCGTTACTAGACCTACTGATTACCAACAATCAAGACCTGATCACGGATGTGGAAATACGGGGCAATTTAGGAAACAGCAATCACAGGTCAATTAATTTTAGTATAAATCACACAAATAGGAAACATAAGGGGTACACAAAGACACTGAATTTCAAATGAGCCAACTTCTATGATCCTTGCTAGAAGATAATAATTGGGATAAAATCTTAAGAACACGGAGGAAAAATAGGATTTTTATAACAGCTTTTGTAAGGCAGGATGGAACACTGGACCCTGGGATAGCAGGTCTGGACGTGACGGTAGGGTCCACAGGGAACCTACCGCCATTTTTACTATTTCTGCATACCAAGCTCTTCTGGGCCATGCTGGGGCCACCAGAAGTACCGACTTCTTTTCCTGCCTGATCCTGCAAAGAAGTCGTGGTAGTAGCAGAATAGGAGGGAATGCATAAATCAGAGAGAACCGATGCCGCGGAGTCATCAACGCATCTGTCCCGCATGCAAGAGGATCCCTTGTTATTGACACAAAGTTGTCGTACTTGTTGTTAAACCTGGACGCAAAGAGATCTACATCCGGAACCCCCCACCTTTGGCATATGGCCAAGAAGATGTCAGGGTGAAGAGACCATTCCCCTGGGACTAACTGCTGGCGACTTTAGTCCGCCCGCCAGTTCTCTACCTCCGGAATGAAGACTGCCGATATGCACGGCACATGTTTTTCTGCCCAGATTAAGATCTGGTTTACTTCTCCCTGAGCCGCACGACTTCTGGTGCCTCCTTGGTGATTGATATAAGCCACTGCTGTGGCATTGTCGGATTGGATCCTGACAGGGCAACCCTGTTACCTGAGTGTCCAGGCCTTTAGGGCTAGATATGTCGCACGGATCTCCAGAATGTTGATGGGCAAGGTCTTCTCGGTCTTGGACCATCTCACCTGGACAGTCGACTGTTCCAGAACTGCTCCCCAACCCGAAAGACTGGCATCTGTTGTTACCACTCTCCAGGTAACTGGTAAAAAGGATTTTCCTTTTTGCAGATTCTCAGGTATCAACCACCAACTGAGGCTCTAACGCACTGTAGGAGACAGACGCATCGGAAAATCTAACGCCTGGACCCTTTTATTCCAGGCAGACAGGATACTGTTTTGCAGCAGTCTCGAATGAAACTGAGCATAGGGAACTGCTTTGAATGAAGCCACCATCTTCCCCAACAGCCTCATACAAAGGCGAATAGAAGATATTTGTAAACACTGAGGTGCAGTAGCTAGCACGAAAGGAAGAGCTACAAACTGAAAGTGGCGCTTTTCTACTTCAAAACGCAGATATTTTAGATGAGCAGAGAAAATAGGTACATGCAGGTATGCATCCTTGATGTCTATTGACGCCAGAAGTTCTCCTCCTTGTAGGATGGAAACTACCGATCGGATTGATTCCATGCGAAAGGACCGTACTTTTAGGAATCGGTTTAGATCTTTGAGATCTAGAATGGGTCTCCATTTGGCTTTGGTACCATGAAAAGGTTTGAATAAAACCCCAAACCTTGCTCTTGCATGGGAATTACCACGATAATTTTTTGCGACAAAAGTCGCTCCAACGCTAGAAAGAGAGACTTTTTTCTCTGATTTTCTTGATCTGAGGAAACGAGGAGAGAGGAATTCTCATGACTCTAGTTTGTAACCTAGAGTTATTGTGGAGACCACCCATCTGTCCTGAAAATCCTCCTGCCAGACCCTTGGGAACTGTAGCAGTCTTCCCCCCACTCGAGCAAGTGGGCCCCTTCATAAAGAGGCTTTAGAGTTTTGGCTTGTAGACTTCCTCCCCAGTACTTCTTTTGTCCATGGGGTTGACTCTGAGATTTAATTCTTGAGCCTGACGGAGGAGGCCGTCGTGACTGCCTGGAGGGTGATGCCCCTGGCACTGGGGAAAGAGAACGTTTAAAAGAGGGACGTTTACTACTTTTCTTAACTGGCAAGAGGGTGCTTTTCCCACTAGAGATCTTTTGGATATAATTGTCCATATCCTCCCACGAACAGCCTTGCACCATGAAAGGGAAATCCAGCCAGAAGCTTCTTACATGGTGATTCGGCTGACTCATTTTTTAACCATAAGATTCTACGCATATCCACCAACCCAAGCGTAAGGCGAGAGGTCTGGAGGATAGAATCTCTGATTGCATCAACTGCAAAACACAAAGCCGCTGGTAGGTTGGCCAACCACCGGGCTTGCTGTTCAGGTAAAACTTTGAGCACCTGTTTAACATGGTCTCACGTATTGACAAACTCTGTTTGCTGCCACTGCAGGTTGAGCCACTGAACCTGCCAAGGAGAAAACGTTTTTTAACAGGAATTCCAATTTCTTATCAGTTGGATCCCTAAGCATCTGAGCGTTGTCAACAGGACAAGTCAGACTTTTATTAACGGAGGATATGGCAGTGTCAATTGCCGGTATACCCCACATCTTTGTAAATTTTTCCCCCATAGGATAAAGTGTTGAAAACTTTTTAGGAGGGAAATTTTTTTTATCTGGGTGATCCCACTCAGAATAAATAAGCTTTTCCAGTAAACCATGAACAGGAAAGGCATGTGTAGTTTGAGGAGGCTTCAGTGAACCCAAACAAGAGGAGGGTTCTTCAACTGACTTAGATACGGGTAACTTAAATGTGGAGCGGACCAATCCATCAAGAATTTGCACCAGCAACGTCTCATCCTTAGAAGTTGAAGAGGGCCCTTCTCCACTTGATTCCTCAGAAGAGGGGTCATCAGTTTCATCCCGATCCTTTTTCCCAGATTTCCTCTGTTTGAGGGTCCTGGGTGGCAGAGGGGGACCTAGTGCGTTTTCTTCCACTGAGTGAAGATGCGATTAAGGCCACTAGTCTTTCCTCTAATCGATTTATGGTTGAGCAAAAAACCTCCTGAGTAATGTATACAGGGGCTGAAGTGCCAGAAGCGGTTGCAGCCCCTGACCCCGAAGGCTCACCCTGGCCAACCTCCCCAGGTCCTTCAGGGGGGAAGGTGCTGCAGAGGGGGGGGTCCTCAGAGGGAGATCCCATAGAGCCCCTATTTTTCGGGGTATTTGTACCTCTTCTGCCCATAGTGCCAAGCAACAAAGGCAGAGGTAATACCAGAGTGCATTGACTGCTGAGCAATATAGTTCAGCGACTCCCACTGCTACCAAGTCTCAGTCTGGTGCCTAAGTAAATGTTGCCTGGGAATGCCTGTGTCCCCCACACTCACATGCACCCATTTGCTCTGTGTCTCTCCACAAGCTGTGTGCGCCTGAAAAATAGTGCAATTTATAGCTTGTGTGTAGCCTGCGATGTGGGTGCCTAATCATGCCGACGTTGCGTTACCGCTCTGCCCCCCTCCTCCGCCCCCCTTCGTCTTTTTTTTTTAAAAACGCCTTCCCGCGCAAGCCGAGGCTCTGATCCTCGGAACAAGCATGGAGGGGAGGCTGGGGCAGAGGAGAGAGGAGGGCCTGTGGATGGGAAGCTGCTGTAATGGTGGCGGGCGGTGCGGTATACTATCGCTTCCCTGTGCCTTAAATCTAAGCCGTGGGGGGAGAATCCCTGAAAAAAAAAAAAAACCCTTCTCACATCCTACCTGGAGCATGGCTTGGATGAGTGTACAGCATGGACACTGAGACAGACAGATCAGGCATGAAAAGGTATGTGTTCCTGACAGCCCCCGGTGGCGACTTTAGGCATAGCATACATTTACTTAAAGGAGAAACCTACTAGAATTAGAAAAATTCTTAAGGAGTCTCCCTTACCTTATCCAGCTGCAGGGTTCTGTGAAACAGACCCAATCTTCACCTCTCACAGTGGGCTCCGTTTAGAAAAAAACCTTCAGAGACTGAGGCCCGCTTTGTATAGGGGGATCCACAGTTCTGGGCCTGTAAAGCACCCCACCAGGAATATGGCTGAAAAAAAACAAATACTGGATCCCGGGGTCCAGCTCTCTAAAAAGAGAAGCATTACAGGTAAAAAAAAATGGGTATGCTTTAAGAGCATTCTAAATGGGGGCATTAGCCAGTGCATCCCAATGGGAAATACATTTAGAATGGCTAATAAAAGTCCTGGGTGGCTTAACTCCAACGTAAAAATGCATATAAAGCAAAAGAGAAGGCTTTCAAAAAATACAAGGCAGAGGGATCATCATCAGCATTCCAACTTTACAAAGAATGCAACAAGAAATGCAAGGGAGCTAAGATAGAACACAAAAGGCACATAGCGGAGGAGAGTAACAAAAATCCCAAGAAATTCTTTAAGTACATAAATAGTAAGAAACGGAGGTTAGATCATATTGGTCCCATAAAGAACGATGAAGGGAATCTAGTGGCCACAGGACGAAGCGTCGTTTCGTCCAGCCGTCCCATTCTGCCGCAGTACAACTGCGGGGGCTGGTCGGCAAGTGGTTAAAAAAGGGCCAATTACAGACCAGTTAGCCTAACATCAATTTTATGCAAGCTCTTTGAGGGGATGACAAGGAACTATAAACAAGATTTTATGACAACGGGATCATTAGCAGTAATTAGCATGGATTCATGAATAATTCTCCTTGCCAAACCAACCTATTAACCTTCTATGAGGAGGTGAGTTGCCATCTAGTTAAAGGAAGGCCCGTAGACGTGATATATCTGGATTTTGCAAAAGCATTGATACGGTTCCCCATAAACGTTTACTGTACAAAGTAAGGTCCATGCCGGACCATAGGGTGAATACATGGATTGAAAACTGGCTACAGGGGCGAGTTCAGAGGGTGGTGATAAATAGGGAGTACTCTGAATGGTCCGGGGTGGAAAGAGGGGTCCCCCAGTGTTCTGTCCTGGGACCAATCCTATTTAATTTATTCATAAACGACCTGGAAGATGGGATAAACAGCTCAATCTCTGTAATTGCGGACGATGCTAAGCAGGGCAATAACTTCTCTGCAGGATGTGGGAACCTAGCAAGAAGCTCTAAACAAATGAATGGGGTGGGCAACTACATGGCAAATGAGGTTAAATGTAGAAAAATGTAAAATAATGCATTTGGGTGGCAAAAATATGAATGCAATCTAGTCACTAAGGGGAGAACCTCTGGGGGAATCTAGGATGGAAAAGACCTGGGGGTACTAGTAGATGACAGGCTCAGCAACGGCATGCAATGCCAAGCTGCTGCAAGCAAAGCAAATAGAATATTGGCATGCATTAAAAGGAGATTCACTCCAGAGATAAAATGAGAATTCTCCCACTCTACAAGACTCTTGTCCGGCCGAACCTGGAGTATGCTGTCCAGTTCTGGGCACCAGTCCTCAGGAAGAATGTGCTGGAACTGAAGAGTGTCCAGAGAAGGGTAACAAAACTAATAAAGGGACTGGAGGACCTTAGTTATGAGAAAAGGTTACGAGCAGTGAACTTGTTCTCACTGGAGAAGAGACGCTTGAGATATGAGGGGACGCATGCGCGGATGCCTAGGTGGACGGTAATGCTGGTTTAGAGCTCCGCTCCTGTGACAACCGCGCCGGAGGACTACAGGTCACAGAGGTCCTTATTGTCACCAGAAACGGTTGACAAAGATACCCCACAGCTTCAGGCACCTGGTGAGATGGTTCTTAGGGGGACAAAATCAAAATTTAAAACTGCTATTAAGAAAGATATAGCGTAGCGGCCGTCTTCCAAGATGGCGGCGGCAGTCTCCTCACAGTCTCATTCTCCTCACAAGGCTAAACCATTGAAATTAACTGCTAATACCACTGAAGCTACTGAGGACTCTGACTCTGATTCTGGAGATTCACAAATGGAATCTCACCCTGTTTTATTTGAGAAATTTTAGCATATTCTACAGAAGGCTTTGAAACAAACTTCAGACCATATAACTGACAAGCTGACTAGAGAAATTAGAGAATTGGGTTTTAGAACAGCTGATTTAGAGATACGTATGGATGATATTGAAAGCCAATCCCAGCATTTTACCTCAGAATTTAAAAATCTTATGGAGGAGAATGTTATTCTGCAGTCACGCTTAGAGGACCAGGAGAATAGAGCTAGAAGGGCCAATTTAACGATCAGGGGAATTCCTGAGACTATCACTGATGTTTATGCTACCATGATTACCCTATTTCAAGAATTACACCCTGGTATTCCTGTGGAAAGATTAGAAATGGATAGAGCACAGAGCGTTGGCGCCACGCAAACCAAATGGTCCCCCAAGGGACATAATTGTTAAGTTCCATTACTACCTCACAAAGGAGCAATTGCTAACAGCAGCTAGGGAAAAAGGTCCCCTCATGTTTCAAGGACATGTATACCAACTCTTTTCAGATTTGTCTCCTATCACAGTGGCAAAAAGGCGAGCTCTTAAACCCCAGCTACTATTACTTCAACAGCACCAGATCAATTATCAATGGGGGTTTCCTTTCTCTCTCAGATTTACACATCTTGAGACCAAATATATATGTCGCTCTTCAGAGGACTTACAGTCGGCCCTGATTGAATTGGGCCCTGCTGACAAAACTACATCCAAAGACCATTCCCGCAGGAGATCAGCTTCCAAGTCCCCTCAACATTCTGCTACTGCCAACTCTAAATCTCCATCTTCTTCTTCACCTCAGAATCAACGTAAAAGAGGCAGATTTGAACATCTGACCCCCTAATACTGAAGATTCTATGGACTGAGATTAATAGATGCCTTCTTTTCTGGTATTTCCTTAGTCAGACCTACTGGTCATTCCAGTGTCTGTAAAATGTATGCTATACATTGCTAATTTTTCCTCAATTTTTTTTGGCCTTCTGATATATATCAAAATTTGCAGCCTTAGCCTACTGGCTATACATTGCTAATCATTTTTTCTTAAATTTTAAATCCTCACCCCCCCCCCCCTTTTTTTATTTTTTTTTTTAGTACATGTTATTAAATCACTTTATTCATATAGTGACTGATAAGGTTATATAGCTGCTTAATATTTAATTCCTGTGGTTCTCTGGCGCGGTTCGCCACTTTTGGAATTCTTTGCTGCCCTTTTGCCATCCTCAGACCCTTGCTTTCATCGTGCGAGACTCTGATGATGGCTTTGGAGCCCCTAGGAGTCCTTTGTCTACTCCTAGGAGTTGCTCCCATACCCTATTGAATTTGTATTGCTTATATTCACAATTCTCTGATATTGGGGTTATTTTATCAATCTATGTTTTCCCTTTCTCTATTCTTTCTTTTCTTCTCTCTTCTCTCGAGGTGGTGACCTTTACTTTAAGTTTGGGTCACATTACATATTGTAAGCTGATCTTTCGGTCTTGTTATGGCCCCCATAAATATTTTATCTCTTAATTTACAAGGATTTAATATCCCACAAAAACGTACGAAAGCTATGAGCCCCTTTTCAGTCAAGAAGGCACACATAATCTGTTTACAGGAAACCCACTTTATTGATAAAACTGAACCTAAATTGCTTTCATCCTCATACCCACAATTCTTCACTGCCTCCAAAGTCAAACAACGTGGAACTCTTATTGGGTTTCACCGATCCATGCCATTCACCCTTGTCACACAACTTAAAGATCCTGAAGGGAGATATCTACTGCTTACTGGTTATATATCAGATATTGCTATCACCATAGTATCATACTATGCTCCGAATAAAAAAACAGAATCATTCTTATCCCATCTTTTCCAAGTGGTTGAAGCACACAAATTTGGTACTGTAATCCTATGTGGAGACTCAAATACAACTGTATTTCCCTTTTTAGATAAATCTCCCTCAGTCCCCATTACTGGGTCCAACAAACTTAACCTTCAACAGTTGCTCTCTAGACATCATCTAATAGATACTTGGCGTGAATCCAATCCAACCAGTAGACGCTTCACACACTACTCTTATCCACAGAAATCCTTTTCCCGCATTGACCATATTTTTGTCCCCTCAAGTATGACTCCTGAAATTTTGTCCTCTAAAATTATCCCGCTTACTTGGTCAGACCATTGTGCTATATACACTATTATAGCTTCTATAATACCTAGATCACATGACACAACCTGGTATATAAACGACTCTACTTTAGCAAATCCTCAACACTGTTGAGATAGAGAAGGAGATAAATGACTACCTTTCTTCTAATGATACAGGCGATGTTTCTGACCTCACTTTGTGGGAAGCACATAAAGTGGTAATTCGTGGCAGATTGATTCAACAGGCAACAAAGCTCAAAAAAGAATGCAAACTTATGCTTGCTAAGCTAGAAGCTAACTTTATCTCTTGTCATGATCAATCATCCCCGAATGCCACTAATAATGCTAAATTGGATAAAGCCCGTTTAGATCTAGATCTATTCCTAACAGATTCTGCAGACAAACTCTTACGTAAGCGTCAACATATCCAATACCTTAAAGCTAATAAACCAGACTCCCTCTTAGCTAGAAGCTTGAAATCAATACATCAAATTAGGTCCTCCATAAGACTAAAGACGTCCCGAGACTCCTATACTAGTAATCCGGCCAAGATAGTTGAAATGTTTCGTTCCAACTTGGCTAAAATATATTCCACCGCATCAGACTTCAACCAGGCTAACGCCCATCAATTTTTCTCCAATATTAAATTACCTGACATGAACAATGAACAACGTGAGAGACTTGAACGCCCTATTACTATTAATGAAGTTCAGACTGCTATAAAAGATCTGAAATTACATAAAAGGCCTGGCCCTGATGGTTATTCGGCACCATACTATAAAAACTTTGGGCATATTTTATCTCCAATTCTAACCAGAGCTTTTAACTCTCTTTTGTCAGGTCATTCATTTCAATCTGAATCATTATCCTCTATTATTGTTATGATACCTAAACCGCACACAGATTTGTCCTCTTGGTCCAATTACCGTCCTATTTCTCTCCTTAATTTGGATATTAAATTACTAGCCAAAATCCTAGCATCCTGTTTGAATAATTTTATAGGCCACTTGATACTTCGAGATCAAACAGGTTTTATTCCTAAGAGGCAAGCAGGAGATAATATCAGAAGAGCACTTTTACTCATCCAAGCTGCCAAATCTAGACGGGTTCCCACTTGTCTTTTATCATTAGATATCAAAAAGGCATTCGACTTGGTCACATGGCCTTATATGCAATTTACTCTTCAAAAATGGGGTTTTGGTGATAATTTCCTGACTTGGGTCTCTTCCCTGTACAATAACCCCAGAGCGTATATAAAATACGTGGGATATAAATCTGCGATGATTGATATCAGAAGAGGCACAAGACAGGGTTGCCCCTTATCCTCATTGCTTTTCGCCCTGCTCATAGAACCCTTAGCTCAATCAATCAGATCTAACCCCGACATCAAAGGTATTGAACTAGGTGGACATCATCATAAGCTTTGTCTTTATGCAGACGATATACTTATTTTTCTATCTCACCCCCACATCTCTGCTCCAAACCTTCTTCGTACATTAGATACATTTTCACATATTTCCAGTCTCTTTGTAAATCACACTAAATCAAATGCGCTAAACATTTCTATAAAACAGTCTGATCTTCTACTAGCTCAATCTTCTTTACCGTTTAATTGGGTTAATCGTCAAATACCATATTTAGGTGTACATCTTACACCCTCACTCTCAGATCTTTATGCAGCCAACTATTTGCCTTTGCTGAAACAGGTTACAAGCCTATTAAAACAATGGTCATCATTACCATTATCATGGTTTGGATGCATAAATGCGATAAAAATGTCTATTCTACCAAAATTTTTATATTTGTATAGAGTACTTCCAATTTCTGTACCATGATATTTTTTTAGGCTCACACAGAATAAGGTTATGCCATTTATTTGAAATAATATTAAGCCCTGTATCCCGAAATCTACTCTATACCTTAACAAATCTAAAGGGGGCCTGGGGCTACCAAATTTTGCCTCCTACTACTACGCAGCTCAATTATCGATATTACCCAAGTACCATTCAACAGAAGCTATTCCCTTATGGGTTGTTATTGAAGCTATAGATAGGGACCCCCATCTCGGTAGCCAACCTACTATGGATTCAACCTAAAGATAGATCCAATTTGTCTAACCCTATCACAAAACACTCATTGGCTGTCTGGGACAAATTTGGTAGCCCCTATAAATTCCTATCGGCACATAATCCACTTCTTTCCTTTCTAGGGAACCCAGCTTTTTATTCTGCCTGGAAATTTCCAAAATCTTTTTCAGCTTGGTCATCTGTTAACTTGACGAGACTATGTAAATTGTTATCCACGGATGGCATTCAAACGTTTCCTAGCTTATGTTCTACTTATGGACTTCCGAATAACGAGATATTCTGTTACCTGCAAATTAAGAACTTCTATATGCCTTTCATTAGGTTAGATGTAACATCTAGTAAATTGTCTCATTTCGAACACATCTGTTTGAGTGATCCACATGTTAAAGGTTTAATTTCATATATGTATCAAACTCTTATCACTACTCCTACTGAAATATTCCCACCATATACTGTTAAATGGGCACAAGATATGGGTCGTACATTTGACAACAATGACTGGTCTAACATTTGGTTAGCTACAAAATCATCATTTCCTAATTGTTACGCCTTAGAAACCAACTTCAAAGTTCTGGCATGTTGGTATTTAGTACCAGCGAGAATAGCAAAATTCTCTCCTTCCTATCCCAATAATTGTTTTAGAGGATGCTCTTCCCCTGGTACTCATCTACACATATGGTGTGATTGTCCAGTGGCGCAAGAATTTTCAAATAATATTTTCGCAAAAGCATTAGATCCCTATGTTGCGCCGGATCCAGCTATTGCGCTCTTAAATCTTAAACCAGACGTACTCACCCGTGTACAATTCAAATTGCTTATACATAATTCCACGGCGGCCAAACAAACCATAGCCAAGGCTTGGAAAACAAAAACTTTAATAGTGACAGAGGCCAAACACAGATTAAATAAAGCTCTCGGGCGTGGCCTGGAGCTGCATGGAGTAGGGTGTGCAGAGTGAGAGCTCCGTCCGAGCAACTATCCTAACTACACATCCTGCTGGGTTATCCCCTTCCAAAAAGACACCCGATCGCCCTGGACAACCACCCCTACTCCTACTAGCATGTCACCACCGAAACGGGCCTCGGAGGCTGCGAATAAGCTGGCAAAGTACCGCCACGAGGGCCGCGGGAGCGGAGATGAAGATGGCGCCAGCCAGGCCCAGGCCCAGGATGTACCAGCCGCGGGCGATACCGCCAAAATCCTCGAGGCAGTCTCCCTGTGCCAGACCACACTCACCACGAAATTAGAGGAGGTGAAAACCGATGTCTCCCTCATTAGGCAAGACATCCAAAAACTAAGGGACCTGACCGCCGAGACGGAGCGCAGGATAAGCCACGTGGAGGCAGACATTGCTCCCCTGCAGGTGACTGTGGAGCAGCTCCAGCATCAGCTCAGCGTCGTCCTGCACAAGCAGGACGACATGGAAAATAGGCTGAGGAGGTGCAACCTCCGCTTCGTCGGCCTGCCGGAGCGGGCGGAGGGTGCCGACCCCCCCACATACCTGGAAAACCTGCTGATAAAAACCTACGGAAGGGAGGCCTTCTCGTCCACGTTTGTAATCGAGAGGGCCCATCGCCTTGCCGCCCGCCCTCCACCAGCCGGCGCACCACCCAGGACCTTCATTGCAAAGCTCCTTAATTACCGGGACCAGGACACGGTGCTGCGCCTTACCCGCGAGCGCGGCAACATCCCAGTCGGTAACGTAACTGTGGCAGTGTTCCCCGACTTCTCCGCGGCAGTGCAGAAGAAGCAGGCGCAGTTTACAGATGCCAAACGCCAGCTCCGCATCAAACACCTCCCCTATGCCATGCTCTTCCCGGCGCGACTGCGGGTGGTATGTGACGGAAAGGCCCAGTTCTTTGAAGACCCTGCAGCGGTGATCTCCTGGCTCAAAAACCGAGAACCCTCTGGCCCTGCACACCGCTAGTCCACACGCCTGCTGCTATAGAGCCTGAGCGACGCCCGCCTGAACCTGTGCCCTTCTCCCCTGCGAGACTCACCCCGCAACCTACCCTAAGTCTCCTCCTGCTACACCTGAGGACCATCCTGATGCTCCCTGCACTCCTCCGCTGACGCGGCCACGGAAACCTGCTACTCCGCCAACGACAGGGAGCCCGCAATGCCCTCTCCTCCGCACGAGGCCTCGTCCGTCGCCAGAACTGTAAGTTATTGATGCCCCCCCTCCTCTCCCCTGTACAGAAACTGCTACCCCCCATGGAGAGGTCCTTGCTCCAGAGACTGCCGGCCCCACTCCTTAGTACCGCACGGTCCTTTCCCCCTCTCACACTGACCCCCACCACCCTCCTTGCTTTTGCTCGGACACCTTACTGCCTCTCACCTGGCTGGAAGAACTAGCCAGCACCCCTACCCCACTGCGAGTTCTGCAGTATGCGCATTTGTTCGCCCCCTTGCTCCACCATGGATGCCGGTGACTCGGGTGAACTTTTCGCCCGGAGATCTACAATACCGGCCTTACCACAGTTCCCCTGGCCAGCTGCCACCCCCATGGCTATGGTGGGTGGTTGTTCTCTTGATATGCCATGCTGGTCCAGTGCAGGCAAAGTTTTCAATTTCATGTTACTATTGCTATTGCTGAATGCACAACCCTTGTTGACACACTATATGCTGCTGATACACCTGTTATGCCGCCCAATATGCCTTAATGATTATATGTTTTCATTCTCGCTGCCTTACAATGTGAATATCTTGCAAGAACTACATGTTATGAGTTTCCCCCTGGGGGTCCGACTGCTCAGGCTACCTCTCCCACCCCCCCATGGCATCACTTAAACTAATCACATGGAACGTGCGGGGATTGGGTGCCAAGCCTAAGAGAATAGCTGTTCTCTCCTATCTCAAAGCGGCACGAGCCGACATCTCTGTCCTCGTGGAAACCCACATCGTGGGGCAGGCCCAAATGTCACTCAAAAGGCCCTGGGTGGGATGGCTGTACCATGCCCCTCACACCTCCAACTCCCGAGGTATTGCTATCCTTATCGCCAAGTCGGTGCAGTTCCAGCTGCACGACCTGCAGTCGGACCCTCAGGGCAGATCTCTCTTTCTTCACGCCACCATAAGTGGACTTGAAGTGCTCCTCATGGCATTCTATGTACCGCCGCCATTCCAATTTGGCATCCTCCAGGAGGGCCTCACCTTTATGGCTAAGCACCCCACAGTGCAAGTGATCTGGCTGGGCGATTTCAACATGACCATAAACCCCAGCCTAGACAGACTCAGTGCTCCAGCCCAAACGCCTCCCCCCCCATCCATCACTAGGTTCGGCAGACTCCTTGCTGAGTTCTCCCTGACAGACTCCTGGAGGTACAAATATCCAGATAAAATAGCCTTCTCTTGCTTTACCCCCTCACATTTGGCCATGTCACGCATTGACCTGATTCTAATGTCCCCCGCCCTGCTGCCGGACCTCATTGACGTGGGGTTTGGTAGCAGAGTGCTCTCTGACCACTCCCCCTGCTGGGCAGCGCTGCGACTCCCGACGACTCCGATCCCCCGCAAGTGGCGGTTGAACCCCTTTTGGTTTTAAAATACACAAAAAATGTTAGTATTTATGTGCAATGGGTGCGCTTTCAATCAACCTTAAAATAAGTGTAGATATGATTAAAAATTGCTTGTTCAAGTGGTGTGTAAAACCTCCTTAAAATCCGTGCACTGTGTATGTATAAATAAATACATAAAACCAAATATAAATATATAAATAAGTGGATGCTCTTCCTATTTGTGGTACCAGTGATTATGTGATATTTGTGAAATGGTGCTGTGAGTAAAAACCCGTTAAAAGGGGTAAAGCCGCGTTTAATTTCAAACCCTTAAAAAATTCATGCGTTTAAACTGGGAAAAGAACGCATTTAATTGTGCGATTTGTTTTTGGACAAAAACATTTCGTTATGCGATTATATGGGGAAAAAAACCGCATGTGTTTTAGGACCCTTTAAGAGTCCATGCATCTGGCAGATGTCTCCTTGGGTGTTTAATTGCGGTTGCTTGACAGGTGTTGTTCCTGATTAGTTAGTGCTGAGGCATTTTACTAACTAATTGCCCTTTGATGTTGAGCATAGATTTAAAACTTAAAAGTTAAAAGGATAAAAAATATATACACCATCAATAAGAAAGATAAGTACCATTAGTGAATGTATATTTGAACAAGTGTATACATAACACTTTCACTTATCTTTAGTTGCGGTGTCTTCTTTCCTGCTGGTCAAGTCCTTGCTATCTTCTCCGTGTTTGCATGGGGATAAAAGACAGATACAAAACCATTGCGCGCTTTAGGTGGTGTGCATGTGTTGTGGCTGAAGCCCATCTACTTACACAGCACCCTACGAACGAAGCGCGGTGATAAGAATTGTGTCAGGCACTGTTTGGGCTCCCTGCCCTGCTAGTCTCAGTAGCGTCACTTAGCTCCTCCTCCCGACGCATTGCGACACGCCCACGTGTCTTTATCAAGGGATTATGGACCTTTGAGGCAGCCGAGACCTTTTTATAGGCAACATTTAGCGTGGGGGTTGCCATAGCAACTTTTGTGTGCTCATCATCCTATTCAGCACCGCCGCGCTCGGGTGCTGTGGATATCGTACACACTGACTCTTTGCGATCCTAGATAATGAAACAGTTGTTTGGATCTACAGGCGCTTACACATGATTCAAAAAATATGTATATATATATATATGTGTAAAATAAATTATTTATTAACACAATGTTTAATATGGAGATAGGAATGAAATAAAATACTAAAGAATTAAAAATTGAAATTGTGAATGCGTGTAATGGTGTGTTAAAATGTGAGGATATGTGGGTGTTGATAAAAATTGGTATATAGATGAGAATAAATGAATAAAAAATAGATATGAAAAATATATATGAATAAAAACAAATGATGAATATAGAAATGAAAATATATATAGAAATAAAAATGAAAAATACAAATAAATAAAGATAAAAATAAAAATAAAAATAAAAATAAAAAAAAAATAAATAAAAATAAAAAATAAAAATACAAATACAAAAAAAATGAAAAAAATGAAAATAAAAATGAGAATGAAAAAATAAATAAAAATAAAAATAAAAATAAAAATATGTAATTAGAGATGGGTATAAATTGGATCTAAAAAATGAATAAAGGGATAAGCTGCAAGACTTTTAAATAGAGGCATGAGTGAATATATCAAAACGGCGTTTGACGCATAGTTCCTTATTTGTGTGGAAGAATAGTTGATTTCTTATCTGAGCATCACTACTTTCTTATTTGAGCATCACTTCTTTGGGGATGTTTCTTTGCACAATGTATACAGATGTATAAATAGTGACCGTATACCTTATAAGAATAATTCTTGGGATGAATAAAAAAGATAAAAAAAGAGATAAAAAAGATAAAAAAGATAGAAAATGGCCATGCTTATGTTAGGGTTTAAAAGATAGGACTGTATGGGTATACACAAATATATAAAAATGTGGAGGGAGAAGACCATATGTCTGTTTTATAAATATATCTGCTCTTAAAACACATAAATAGTATTTCTAAAAGATACTAAAAAATGTGTTTAAAATATATTAAAAGTCAGAAATAAAACAGTTGAGATCAAAGTCAATGTTAAGGCCTCCTGGCGCAAAACTGTTGATTTCATAAATCCATCTCGATTCACTTTTGCTGAGTTCTCTCACCTTATGACTCCCCCTCCAATTGGGTTTGAATTTATCAATTGCCCAGAACGTCATTTGAGTAGGATCTTTATTGTGGATTTCTGCAAAGTGTCTTGACACACTATGTTTAGGGAAGCCTGCTATTATGTTTTGCACATGTTCTCTTATTCGTTTCCACATAGGTCGTTTAGTCCTTCCTATGTACTGCAGCGAACATGTGCATTCAAGCATATAAACTACTCCTTCTGTTTTGCATGTGATGAACTCCTTGATATCATATTCTTTTTTCGTGGTAGATGATGTGAATTTGTTGCACTTTTTTCCCCCCATCTTCGTATTCCTACATGCATAACATCTTTTACAGGGGTAAAACCCCTTTCCCTGAAAAAAGGTCATATTTTTGTTGTTTGGAGGGTCTGGGACATTTTTAACAATCAAGTCTCTTAGTGTTGGAGCTTTTCTGTATATAAATTTAGGTCTCTCAGGGAGGATGCTTTTTAGTTGTTGATCAGCTTGCAGCAGCTGCCAGTGTTTTTTGATTATTGTTTCAATTTTCTTATGCTGTATGTTGAAATTTAAAATCAGTGGTACCTCTGCATGGTTTTCAGTTTTTTTCTCCTTGTCCTTAATGAGTGAGTCTCTTGGCATTTGTTGTACTTCTTTTATTTTTTCCTTGATAAAATTCTCATTATAACCCTTCTGCAGGAATTTTTCACCAATTTCTGTTGCTTGTTCGAGGTACCCTTTGTCATTACTACAATTTCTCCTCAGTCTTATGAGCTGTCCTTTCGGTATGTTTATTAACCACGGACTGTAGTGACAGCTATCCGTGGGAATGTAGCTGTTCCTATCTACAGTCTTGAAGAAGGTTTTGGTATGAAATGCACCCTTCTCTATTGTAATATCGAGGTCCAAAAATTTAATATTTCTGTCACTGATCTCGAAAGTTAACCGGATATTCTTTTGGTTGTTGTTTAGTATCGTAAGGAAATTTTCCAAGCTGGTTCTATCCCCATTCCATATTATAATGCAGTCATCTATGAATCTTTTATATAAAGTTAGCTCCACTGGGTAGTGCTGGTACAGTGCTTCTTCTTCCCAATTGGCCATGAAAATATTTGCGACGCTTGGGGCATATTTAGCCCCCATTCCAATCCCGTTTAACTGTCTATAAAATTCTTTATTGTGCCAAAAATAATTGTGTTGTATCCCGTAGGCTAGGCATCTTAAGATAAATCGTTTTTGTTTAGAAGGTATGACCGTCCATTTATCTAGAGCCCATCTTGTGGCATTTATTGCGTCGCCGTGGTCAATGATTGTGTACAGTGATGACACATCGGCCGTGGCTATTAAATATTGCTCATGTTGTACTAGTGGTACTTTCTCCAGAATTTGTATGAGGTGCTTGATGTCCCTTAAAAAAGATTTGGTTTTGGGTACCAGTGGCTGAATAAATTTGTCAACATATTCACCAATCCTTGAGTTTATGGATTGAATACCACTAATTATAGGTCTCCCGGGTGGCATTGATGAATTTTTGTGGATTTTGGGGACAGTGTAAATCACTGGGACCCTGCAGACATCCGGCAGGAGGTACCTTTCCTCCTTTTTGTTTAAAATGTTTTTCATTTTGCCTTTTTCTACCAGTTCTCTTAATTCTTCCTTGTATTCTCTGGTTGGATTCCCTTTGAGTTTGATATAGGTGTTGGTGTCATTTAGTTGGCCTATGAGCTCACTGTTATAATATTCTTTTGATAAAACAACTATAGCGCCTCCTTTGTCCGCTGGTCGTATTACTACTTCCTTTCTTGCTTCCAGTTCTTTTATTCCTTTTGTGATATCCTGGGAGTTGTGTGCTCGTTTTATTCTTAATTTTTCAATATCTTGTATGACCATCTTGTTAAAAACATGTATGTGCTCATTGTTTGACACCTGGGGGTTAAACAGGGATCGGTTTCTTAGAGTAGTGTGTTCCACCCTACCTGGGATTTCCTGTTGATCCCTTGTGGTGGTCACAGGTTTATTCAACATGTATTTTTTTATATTTAGCTTCCTAGTATATTTTTGTATGTCTACATATGTGTCAAACTTGTTTAAATTCCTCTTTGGTGCAAATTTTAGTCCTTTGTCAAGTGTCCTTAGTTTAGTTTTGGTTAATTCTTTGCCACTTAAATTGTATATACCTTCTCCTATCTCTCTCTTTTTCGCTTGGACCTTCCGTCCTCCCCTATTTTCTCTTTTGCATTTGGACTTTTTTGGCTCCGTGGTGGGGTTCTCTCTGTGCGGGGAGGGGTTCTGTCCCTCCTGCGCTGATCTAAAAAAGACGAGGATGTGCATGGCTCATTTTCTTCATCCCTTAGTGCCTCATACCTATTTCTCGTGTAGTCAGGGCTACTTCTGTAGTCCCTATATTGTCGATCATAGTATTGAGGTTGTGTGTGTTGTTGATACTGGTTTTGGTCCCTTGTATCTCTTTTGTCATGGTTTCCATGATTCTGATGTCCTCTATCATCATATCCTCGGTTTTCGTTATTCCTATGTTGGTTATATGCCTGGTTTTGGGGCTTGTGATTCTTATTCCCCCCATTCTTCCATTGTGTATTTTTTGGAGATTTTGTCCATGGTTTAGGATTGTTGTTCTTGTTTTTCCACCATGGTTTTGGGGTCTTTGGGCCATTGTACTCATCCCTTGATGCTCTTTGGTATCCATTCTCATTTCCATTTTGCCTCATTTGTCTATCAGGTGATCTATATGTGTATTCCCTAATTGGTGATCTAATCCTTACTTCTCTCAGTGGTGATGAGGTGGTGGATCCTGTTTGTCCATCCTTTAAATTTAGTTGCCATTTATATGCCTGTTGTAGTCTGTAATCATTGGTGTCCCTC
Source organism: Lithobates sylvaticus (assembly GCA_028564925.1). Lineage (NCBI taxonomy): Eukaryota > Metazoa > Chordata > Amphibia > Anura > Ranidae > Lithobates > Lithobates sylvaticus. The sequence continues at coordinate 150,577,349 of CM053032.1, read as the reverse complement.
ATGTATTTCCATTTTTTTCTTTGTTTTATTTCAATATCCTTCTGTTCCAACACTCTGTTCAGTTGTTTGGTTAGAGAAGCAAATGAAGTTGATTCCTTGTAGGTTTCCAAAATTAATTTACTTTCCTCAATCTGCTCATTTATCTTTGCGACCTTTCTTTGTTTTCTTTGTATTATACATTTTAGTACCTCCAGACCTTTTCCATTAAAAAATTTGTACCATTCATCAACAGATTCAGGATCCAATAGACCATCATTGATGGGTACATCCCACCTTAGTCTCCTTGGTACAATATTTTCTTTTAAGTATTGCTCATGGGAAGCAATATCCCACCATAAACTGACTTTTTTCTCCATCAGGTGACCAAATTTTCTGAAGTTAGTATCAAGATCACCTGTGTCAGTGTTGGTATTTGAGGTGGAAAAAACCTCCTCTAGATCTACTTTGCGGTTCTCTAGAAATTTAAATATCTCCATTTAAGCTGCTCAAGTGAGTAAGATGTATAAGTAGAGTATTAGGTGTGTGTACTTAGGCGCTAGAATGGGTGTTTAAAGACAGAACAGCAACAGTGTTTTAAGATAGCCAAATGATGATGCTGCAACCCATATATTAGTGTTCTCACACGTGAAAGAAATAGTTTTAAAATACACAAAAAATTTTAGTATTTATGTGCAATGGGTGCGCTTTCAATCAACCTTAAAATAAGTGTAGATATGATTAAAAATTGCTTGTTCAAGTGGTGTGTAAAACCTCCTTAAAATCCGTGCACTGTGTATGTATAAATAAATACATAAAACCAAATATAAATATATAAATAAGTGGATGCTCTTCCTATTTGTGGTACCAGTGATTATGTGATATTTGTGAAATGGTGCTGTGAGTAAAAACCCGTTAAAAGGGGTAAAGCCGCGTTTAATTTCAAACCCTTAAAAAATTCATGCGTTTAAACTGGGAAAAGAACGCATTTAATTGTGCGATTTGTTTTTGGACAAAAACATTTCGTTATGCGATTATATGGGGAAAAAAACCGCATGTGTTTTAGGACCCTTTAAGAGTCCATGCATCTGGCAGATGTCTCCTTGGGTGTTTAATTGCGGTTGCTTGACAGGTGTTGTTCCTGATTAGTTAGTGCTGAGGCATTTTACTAACTAATTGCCCTTTGATGTTGAGCATAGATTTAAAACTTAAAAGTTAAAAGGATAAAAAATATATACACCATCAATAAGAAAGATAAGTACCATTAGTGAATGTATATTTGAACAAGTGTATACATAACACTTTCACTTATCTTTAGTTGCGGTGTCTTCTTTCCTGCTGGTCAAGTCCTTGCTATCTTCTCCGTGTTTGCATGGGGATAAAAGACAGATACAAAACCATTGCGCGCTTTAGGTGGTGTGCATGTGTTGTGGCTGAAGCCCATCTACTTACACAGCACCCTACGAACGAAGCGCGGTGATAAGAATTGTGTCAGGCACTGTTTGGGCTCCCTGCCCTGCTAGTCTCAGTAGCGTCACTTAGCTCCTCCTCCCGACGCGTTGCGACACGCCCACGTGTCTTTATCAAGGGATTATGGACCTTTGAGGCAGCCGAGACCTTTTTATAGGCAACATTTAGCGTGGGGGTTGCCATAGCAACTTTTGTGTGCTCATCATCCTATTCAGCACTGCCGCGCTCGGGTGCTGTGGATATCGTACACACTGACTCTTTGCGATCCTAGATAATGAAACAGTTGTTTGGATCTACAGGCGCTTACACATGATTCAAAAAATATGTATATATATATATGTGTAAAATAAATGATTTATTAACACAATGTTTAATATGGAGATAGGAATGAAATAAAATACTAAAGAATTAAAAATTGAAATTGTGAATGCGTGTAATGGTGTGTTAAAATGTGAGGATATGTGGGTGTTGATAAAAATTGGTATATAGATGAGAATAAATGAATAAAAAATAGATATGAAAAATATATATGAATAAAAACAAATGATGAATATAGAAATGAAAATATATATAGAAATAAAAATGAAAAAAAATACAAATAAATAAAGATAAAAATAAAAATAAAAAAAAAAATAAATAAAAATAAAAAATAAAAATACAAATAAAAATGAAAAAAATGAAAATAAAAATGAGAATGAAAAAATAAAAAAAAAAATAAAAATAAAAATAAAAATATGTAATTAGAGATGGGTATAAATTGGATCTAAAAAATTAATAAAGGGATAAGCTGCAAGACTTTTAAATAGAGGCATGAGTGAATATATCAAAACGGCGTTTGACGCATAGTTCCTTATTTGTGTGGAAGAATAGTTGATTTCTTATCTGAGCATCACTACTTTCTTATTTGAGCATCACTTCTTTGGGGATGTTTCTTTGCACAATGTATACAGATGTATAAATAGTGACCGTATACCTTATAAGAATAATTCTTGGGATGAATAAAAAAGATAAAAAAAGAGATAAAAAAGATAAAAAAGATAGAAAATGGCCATGCTTATGTTAGGGTTTAAAAGATAGGACTGTATGGGTATACACAAATATATAAAAATGTGGAGGGAGAAGACCATATGTCTGTTTTATAAATATATCTGCTCTTAAAACACATAAATAGTATTTCTAAAAGATACTAAAAAATGTGTTTAAAATATATTAAAAGTCAGAAATAAAACAGTTGAGATCAAAGTCAATGTTAAGGCCTCCTGGCGCAAAACTGTTGATTTCATAAATCCATCTCGATTCACTTTTGCTGAGTTCTCTCACCTTATGACTCCCCCTCCAATTGGGTTTGAATTTATCAATTGCCCAGAACGTCATTTGAGTAGGATCTTTATTGTGGATTTCTGCAAAGTGTCTTGACACACTATGTTTAGGGAAGCCTGCTATTATGTTTTGCACATGTTCTCTTATTCGTTTCCACATAGGTCGTTTAGTCCTTCCTATGTACTGCAGCGAACATGTGCATTCAAGCATATAAACTACTCCTTCTGTTTTGCATGTGATGAACTCCTTGATATCATATTCTTTTTTCGTGGTAGATGATGTGAATTTGTTGCACTTTTTTCCCCCCATCTTCGTATTCCTACATGCATAACATCTTTTACAGGGGTAAAACCCCTTTCCCTGAAAAAAGGTCATATTTTTGTTGTTTGGAGGGTCTGGGACATTTTTAACAATCAAGTCTCTTAGTGTTGGAGCTTTTCTGTATATAAATTTAGGTCTCTCAGGGAGGATGCTTTTTAGTTGTTGATCAGCTTGCAGCAGCTGCCAGTGTTTTTTGATTATTGTTTCAATTTTCTTATGCTGTATGTTGAAATTTAAAATCAGTGGTACCTCTGCATGGTTTTCAGTTTTTTTCTCCTTGTCCTTAATGAGTGAGTCTCTTGGCATTTGTTGTACTTCTTTTATTTTTTCCTTGATAAAATTCTCATTATAACCCTTCTGCAGGAATTTTTCACCAATTTCTGTTGCTTGTTCGAGGTACCCTTTGTCATTACTACAATTTCTCCTCAGTCTTATGAGCTGTCCTTTCGGTATGTTTATTAACCACGGACTGTAGTGACAGCTATCCGTGGGAATGTAGCTGTTCCTATCTACAGTCTTGAAGAAGGTTTTGGTATGAAATGCACCCTTCTCTATTGTAATATCGAGGTCCAAAAATGTAATATTTCTGTCACTGATCTCGAAAGTTAACCGGATATTCTTTTGGTTGTTGTTTAGTGTCGTAAGGAAATTTTCCAAGCTGGTTCTATCCCCATTCCATATTATAATGCAGTCATCTATGAATCTTTTATATAAAGTTAGCTCCACTGGGTAGTGCTGGTACAGCGCTTCTTCTTCCCAATTGGCCATGAAAATATTTGCGACGCTTGGGGCATATTTAGCCCCCATTCCAATCCCGTTTAGCTGTCTATAAAATTCTTTATTGTGCCAAAAATAATTGTGTTGTATCCTGTAGGCTAGGCATCTTAAGATAAATCGTTTTTGTTTAGAAGGTATGACCGTCCATTTATCTAGAGCCCATCTTGTGGCATTTATTGCGTCGCCGTGGTCAATGATTGTGTACAGTGATGACACATCGGCCGTGGCTATTAAATATGGCTCATGTTGTACTAGTGGTACTTTCTCCAGAATTTGTATGAGGTGCTTGGTGTCCCTTAAAAAAGATTTGGTTTTGGGTACCAGTGGCTGAATAAATTTGTCAACATATTCACCAATCCTTGAGTTTATGGATTGAATACCACTAATTATAGGTCTCCCGGGTGGCATTGATGAATTTTTGTGAATTTTGGGGACAGTGTAAATCACTGGGACCCTGCAGACATCCGGCAGGAGGTACCTTTCCTCCTTTTTGTTTAAAATGTTTTTCATTTTGCCTTTTTCTACCAGTTCTCTTAATTCTTCCTTGTATTCTCTGGTTGGATTCCCTTTGAGTTTGATATAGGTGTTGGTGTCATTTAGTTGGCCTATGAGCTCACTGTTATAATATTCTTTTGATAAAACAACTATAGCGCCTCCTTTGTCCGCTGGTCATATTACTACTTCCTTTCTTGCTTCCAGTTCTTTTATTCCATTTGTGATATCCTGGGAGTTTTGTGCTCGTTTTATTCTTAATTTTTCAATATCTTGTATGACCATCTTGTTAAAAACATGTATGTGCTCATTGTTTGACACCTGGGGGTTAAACAGGGATCGGTTTCTTAGAGTAGTGTGTTCCACCCTACCTGGGATTTCCTGTTGATCCCTTGTGGTGGTCACAGGTTTATTCAACATGTATTTTTTTTATATTTAGCTTCCTAGTATATTTTTGTATGTCTACATATGTGTCAAACTTGTTTAAATTCCTCTTTGGTGCAAATTTTAGTCCTTTGTCAAGTGTCCTTAGTTCAGTTTTGGTTAATTCTTTGCCACTTAAATTGTATATACCTTCTCCTATCTCTCTCTTTTTCGCTTGGACCTTCCGTCCTCCCCTATTTCCTCTTTTGCATTTGGACTTTTTTGGCTCCGCGGTGGGGTTCTCTCTGTGCGGGGAGGGGTTCTGTCCCTCCTGCGCTGATCTAAAAAAGACGAGGATGTGCATGGCTCATTTTCTTCATCCCTTAGTGCCTCATACCTATTTCTCGTGTAGTCAGGGCTACTTCTGTAGTCCCTATATTGTCGATCATAGTATTGAGGTTGTGTGTGTTGTTGATACTGGTTTTGGTCCCTTGTATCTCTTTTGTCATGGTTTCCATGATTCTGATGTCCTCTATCATCATATCCTCGGTTTTCGTTATTCCTATGTTGGTTATATGCCTGGTTTTGGGGCTTGTGATTCTTATTCCCCCCATTCTTCCATTGTGTATTTTTTGGAGATTTTGTCCATGGTTTAGGATTGTTGTTCTTGTTTTTCCACCATGGTTTTGGGGTCTTTGGGCCATTGTACTCATCCCTTGATGCTCTTTGGTATCCATTCTCATTTCCATTTTGCCTCATTTGTCTATCAGGTGATCTATATGTGTATTCCCTAATTGGTGATCTAATCCTTACTTCTCTCAGTGGTGATGAGGTGGTGGATCCTGTTTGTCCATCCTTTAAATTTAGTTGCCATTTATATGCCTGTTGTAGTCTGTAATCATTGGTGTCCCTCATGTATTTCCGTTTTTTTCTTTGTTTTATTTCAATATCCTTCTGTTCCAACACTCTGTTCAGTTGTTTGGTTAGAGAAGCAAATGAAGTTGATTCCTTGTAGGTTTCCAAAATTAATTTACTTTCCTCAATCTGCTCATTTATCTTTGCGACCTTTCTTTGTTTTCTTTGTATTATAAATTTTAGTACCTCCAGACCTTTTCCATTAAAAAATTTGTACCATTCATCAACAGATTCAGGATCCAATAGACCATCATTGATGGGTACATCCCACCTTAGTCTCCTTGGTACAATATTTTCTTTTAAGTATTGCTCATGGGAAGCAATATCCCACCATAAACTGACTTTTTTCTCCATCAGGTGACCAAATTTTCTGAAGTTAGTATCAAGATCACCTGTGTCAGTGTTGGTATTTGAGGTGGAAAAAACCTCCTCTAGATCTACTTTGCGGTTCTCTAGAAATTTAAATATCTCCATTTAAGCTGCTCAAGTGAGTAAGATGTATAAGTAGAGTATTAGGTATGTGTACTTAGGCGCTAGAATGGGTGTTTAAAGACAGAACAGCAACAGTGTTTTAAGATAGCCAAATGATGATGCTGCAACCCATATATTAGTGTTCTCACACGTGAAAGAAATAGTTTTAAAATACACAAAAAATGTTAGTATTTATGTGCAATGGGTGCGCTTTCAATCAACCTTAAAATAAGTGTAGATATGATTAAAAATTGCTTGTTCAAGTGGTGATTATGTGATATTTGTGAAATGGTGCTGTGAGTAAAAACCCGAAAAAACCCGAGACATCTGCCAGATGCATGGACTCTTAAAGGGTCCTAAAACAAATGCGTTTTTTTTCCCCATATAATCGCATAACGAAATGTTTTTGTCCAAAAACAAATCGCACAATTAAATGCGTTCTTTTCCCAGTTTAAACGCATGAATTTTTTAAGGGTTTGAAATTAAACGCGGCTTTACCCCTTTTAACGGGTTTTTACTCACAGCACCATTTCACAAATATCACATAATCACTGGTACCACAAATAGGAAGAGCATTCACTTATTTATATATTTATATTTGGTTTTATGTATTTATTTATACATACACAGTGCACGGATTTTAAGGAGGTTTTACACACCACTTGAACAAGCAATTTTTAATCATATCTACACTTATTTTAAGGTTGATTGAAAGCGCACCCATTGCACATAAATACTAAAATTTTTTGTGTATTTTAAAACTATTTCTTTCACGTGTGAGAACACTAATATATGGGTTGCAGCATCATCATTTGGCTATCTTAAAACACTGTTGCTGTTCTGTCTTTAAACACCCATTCTAGCGCCTAAGTACACATACCTAATGAACCCCTTTTGGCTCTCCATCCTACCTGATCTGGAGGCTGTTGACCGCGAATGGACACATTTTTTCAGCACCAACCTTGAAACGGCGTCTGTTGGTGCAGTGTGGGAGACCTTTAAAACCCACGCTCGCCTAATACTCTCCACCCGCATAACTAGACACAAAGTCGCGTCTAAGACCATACTGCAGCAGTCCGAGGAGAGGCTCAGCTCTCTGGAGCAGATGTTCCTGGCTGACCCCTCCGCGGACAATGCTTCCCTCCTTCGAGCACAGTCCAGACTGACTGATCAACTACACTTTGAAAAAGCGAAACACATATTTTTCAGTAAGCAACGTACCTTCGAACATGGTGAACGGGCGGGCAAACTTCTTGCCTATATGGCCCACCTCGATCACTCTCCCCCCGTGGTGGTCCAACTTCGGACTGCGGCGGGGGAAGTGATCTCTGACCCCAGCCGGGTGGCAGAGGAGTTTAAGCATTTCTACTCAAACCTCTACACCTCCACTGCATGCCACACCCCGGCTGCACTGACCCAGTTTCTTCAGATGGTAGACTTTCCCTCCCTTACCCACTCCCAGATGAGCCTGCTTGAGGCACCCATAACCACTGACTGCATCACTGAGGCGCTATCACTTCTCCCAACCTCCAAGGCACCCGGCTCTGATGGCCTCCCCTTGGAATTTTACACGCATTTCCAAGAAACCCTTACCCCTAACTTGCAAAGACTCTACACCCACATCTTTGACTCTGAGTCCCTCCCTCCCTCTATGGGGGAGGCTCTCATTGTCCTCATACCCAAACCTGGTAAGGACCCCCTCTTACCTGAGTCCTACCGCCCCATATCCCTTTTACAATTAGACGTCAAAATCCTTGCCAAAATTCTTGCCCTCCGCCTCAATAAAGTCATCCTCAGCCTAATCCACCCAGACCAAACGGGCTTTATGCCTGATAAAAACACGGCGTTCAATCTCCGCAGGCTACACATGAATCTACAGGCAACCCACGACAATACTGGATCTAGGGTGGTGGTGAGTCTGGATGCCGCAAAGGCATTTGATTCGGTGGAATGGAGGTACCTTTGGGAGTGCCTCCGCAGGTTTGGCTTCGGCCCGAAATTTATCAAGTGGTTACAACTCCTCTACCAGGCTCCCACTGCCCGGATCCAAGTCAACGGTAGGATATCAGACCCCTTTACCCTATCAAGGGGTACCCGTCAAGGTTGCCCCATATCACCGCTCCTATACGCCCTCGCGGTTGAACCTCTGGCCATTGCAATTAGAGCCCACCCCCTCATCAAAGGTCTCTGAACGGGGCACATTACTGAACTAATTAGCTTGTACGCCAACGACATGCTCCTCTACCTGGAAGACTCGGGCCCCTCTCTTGAAGCCGCGCTTCAACTTATCAAACACTTTGGCGAATATTCGGGGCTGCAAATCAACTGGTCAAAGTCCCAAATCCTTCCATTGGACCTGGGGGCCCCCACTGCGTCACAGGCTGCATTACCACTAGTCAGGGCTAGTCAAATCAAATACTTAGGAGTACAATGCACTAGATCCCCAGAGGAATACACAAAACTTAATATTGAACCCCTCTTCGCACTCCTTAAATCCAAGACCCAAATCTGGTCCCGACTCCCCCTAGGGGTTATGGGTCGCATCAACCTGATCAAGATGATCCTCCTCCCCAAGCTGCTCTACCTGTTCTGGCACGCCCCACTACACATCCCCCTAAGAATCTTTAAGTCCATGGAAGCCATCCTCAACACCTTTGTCTGGGGTCCCTCCCGCCACAAACTATCCTAGAAAACTTTAAAATGCCCAGTGCACCTAGGTGGCACAGCCCTCCCTGACCTTCTCCTGTACTACATAGCGGCCCCAACTCTCTCACTTCTATTACTTCGACAAATCGGACAAAGACCGGTACCTGGCACTGGTCTGTTCACCCAGCCAGGGCCCGGTCTCCCACCCACTACAGGTCCTCCTCTGTGGCACCCACGGCCATTCCACCCCCCCTAAAACCATGCTTGCCCACCACTGCAAAATCTGTCAATTAGCCATTAACAAAACCAAAGCCCCTCACATGCACGCCCACACCCCCCTATGGAACACCCACCTACCCGAGCTCCTTACAATACCTGACCAGTCTCTCTGGATAACCAAAGGAATCATATTCCTTTCCCAGGTGATGCGGGGAGGCTCGATTAGACAGTTTCAGGCTCTCAAGGAAGACTTCGACCTCCCTAATCAAATGCTCTTCCACTACCTCCAGCTCCGGCATGCTCTCAGCTCCCAATTTGTTGGATCCACTCCCAGGTTGGAATCACTGTCCCCCGTGGGTGTGATCAGGGGTCAGGATCCTAAAAAACTAATCTCATACTTTTACAATCATCTACTAGTGCCTGAGGCCACCCTGCAGGCGCACAACCTAAAACCCAAATGGGAGGCGGACCTGGGTGATGTGGAGCCTGAGGAGTGGGAGGACGCACTCGCTGTCTCCAAATTAGTAATCCCTTAACCGTCGGACAGACTCACTCACCTTTACATACTACATAGGTCATACCTCACCCCTACACGCCTCGCTAGGTTTAGGCCAGACCAAGACCCCTCCTGCCCTAAATGTGGGGATCCAGGTGGCACATTCTACCACCTACTATGGACCTGCCCACGCATTCAAGGCTACTGGTCGCAAGTTGTCCAGTTTCTACATGATCGAATGGGATCGCCTCTGTCCCTATGCCCATGCCAATGCTTACTAGGGATCCTCCCACTCCCCGAAGATGAAAAATATCTCTCTATATTCCTACAGGAGTCCTTATTTCTAGCTAGGATGCAGATTGCCCGTACCTGGATCAAAGCGAACCCCCCTACCCTCCAAGCATGGATGGCTGCTGTTAACGCCCTCCTCCCCTTTAAAAAGATATTGTACCTCCACCGAGGCTGCCCAGCCAAATACAATAAAGTGTGGGATAGATGGATCAACGATCCAGACACATGCACACCCTAGAAACAACCTATTGCCCCCCCACCACCCGCCCGCCCTCCCCCCAACATATGCAATGAGGAGGGGGGCTCAACCTCCCGCTGAGCACTGAGTCTGTTTGGCTCTCCCTACACATGCCAACACGCCTGATGGATATCGAGACCCTACTACCTTGCTATGGGGCGCCTTCGAGCCCCCACTTGAACGAAACCCCTTCGGAACCCCTGATGTTTCACTACTCTGTAATATGTAATGCATCTCTTTTTATGTGTCGGTTTATACCCCACCGAACATGTCAACATTTGTTTCTTGTTATTGTAGTGCCTGTTGCACTTAAACTGTGAAAATATATCCGTGTTTGATGTATGCTCAATAAACTTGGTTTTGATTTAAATAAAGCTCTCATTTTTGCTAAAATGACAGCTATTGAAGACAATACCATTAACAAGTTTCGTATTATTTGGCAACCCCGGGTTACTCATTTCTTTCCTTCTGACTTTGACCAGTCACTGTTGTTACCATATTAAAATCCCTGTGTCTCATTTCTTTTTCTGTAACATTTTCATATGATAAGTATCGGGTCACCACCTCGAGAGACTCACATGTCTCCTTTCTCCCCACTTATTGCTATGTTAAGGATAATGTTGGGGTACAATATTGTATCAAGCGTCGACTTAATTCTCCCTAGCATAGAGATTTCCTCTTATCTTGGTGATTTGATCTTCATAACTTTCGCTACGGTTTTGGTCAAGTTATTCTTTTGTCTACCTTATTATACTATTTGATCTCTATGCTTCTTAACCACTTCCCGACCGCCCCCTGTATATTTACGTCGGCAGAATGGCACGTACAGGCAGAATCACGTACCTGTACGTGACATTCTTCCGGCGGTTGGGGGGTCCGATCGGACCCCCCTCCGCCGGCGGGGACGGTCGGGATCGCTTCAGGAGCGATCCGGGACGAGGGGACGGCCAGTGGTTTCTGGCCACCCCCTCGCGATCGCTCCTGGCCAATGAGAAACTTCCCCTTCCTGTCTATTGTATAGACAGGAAGGCGGAAGTGATGTCACGCTCGGTGCGCCGGTCTATGTGACCGGAGACGCCGAGCGGCGAACATGTACAGGTTAGTGCACAACACTACACTGACACCAGTACAGTTAGGCACATATTCCACCCCCCTGTCACCCCCAGATCACCCCCCAGATCACCCCCTCCCCCCCCAGTCACAGTGTCACTAATTGCAGTGATCATTTATTTACTGATCACTGCATTTAGTGTCAGTGTGACTGTAATAACTGTCAGGGCAGTTAGTTTTAGGTCCAAGGTAGCCCCCTACCCCCCCCTAATAAAGGTTTAACCCCTTGATTGCCCCCCAGGTAACCCTTTCACCCCCTTTTGCCAGTGTCACTAAGCGATCGTTTTTCTGATCGCTGTATTAGTGTCACTGCTGTCGCTAGGTAACCATTTTTTTTTTTTAGGTAACCGCCATGTTTATATAGGTTCATAAATAGGTTTATAGGTCAGGTACCCCCATATTACAACCTAAATAAAGGTTTTAACCCCCTGATTGCCCCTAGAGTTAACCCTTTCACCAGTGATCACTGTATAACTGTCACTGGTGACGCTGGTTAGCCAGTTAGTTATTTCGTTATTTAGGTTCCCCGTCAGGTTTTTATATAGCGTCAGGTACCCCCATATATTACCTAATAAAGGTTTTAACCCCCTGATTGCCCCTAGTTAACCCTTTCACCCCCTTTTGCCAGTGTCACTAAGCGATCGTTTTTCTGATCGCTGCATTAGTGTCGCTAGGTAACCATTTTTTTTTTTTAGGTAACCGCCATGTTTATATAGGTTCATAAATAGGTTTATAGGTCAGGTACCCCCATATTACAACCTAAATAAAGGTTTTAACCCCCTGATTGCCCCTAGAGTTAACCCTTTCACCAGTGATCACTGTATAACTGTCACTGGTGATGCTGGTTAGCCAGTTAGTTATTTCGTTATTTAGGTTCCCCGTCAGGTTTTTATATAGCGTCAGGTACCCCCATATATTACCTAATAAAGGTTTAACCCCCTGATTGCCCCTAGTTAACCCTTTCACCCCCTTTTGCCAGTGTCACTAAGCGATCGTTTTTCTGATCGCTGCATTAGTGTCGCTAGGTAACCAGTTTTTTTTTGTATTACTGTTACGGGTGACGCTGGTTAGTTAGCTTGTTTTTTATACTGTCAGGGCACCCGCCATTTATTACCCAATAACGGTTTAACCCCCTGATCGCCCGGCGGGTGATATCAATTAGGTTTTAGGGTCAAATAAGGTCTGCGTCGCCCCAGGTTAGTGCCAGTACCGCAAACACCCACGCACAAAGCATACACCTCCCTTAGTGGCACAGTATCTGAACAGATCAATATCTGATCTGATCAGATCTATACTAGCGTCCCAGCAGTTTAGGGTTCCAAAAAAAACCGCATTGTTAGCGGGATCAGCCCAGATACCTGCTAGCACCTGCGTTTTCCCCCTCCGCCCAGCCCAGCCCACCCAAGTGCAGTATCGATCGATCACTGTCACTTACAAAACACTAAGCACACATAACTGCAGCGTTCGCAGAGTCAGGCCTGATCCCTGCGATCGCTAACAGTTTTTTTGTGGTAGCGTTTTGATTCAGTCGCTTCAGTCAGGAGCTTTTTTACCTGTGAATCTCAGAAAAATAAAAAAAAATAAAATAGTTGTCGTTTTATTGTTCTCTCTCTCACTCTATTCTCTCTCTATTGTTGCTCTTTTTTTACTCCATTCTATTCTGCAATGTTTTATTATGTTTTATCATGTTTTATCATGCTTGCTTTTCAGGTATGTAATTTTGTTTACTGTGTTTTAGTGTTGAGCATTTTTTTGTTTTCAGGTGCGCCATTCAGTTGCAACGCGGATTTATTTATCTTGACAGCAACAGCGTTTGCTCCCACGATACATAAAGCCGCGACTCCAACGCTGTAGGAGGTGATTTCACCACCACAGTTAAAAAAAAGAGCATATATGCCGAAGCATGGGGGCAGCAGGGGGGGGGAGGAGCGATTGGCTCCTAATGCCACGTACATACGGTCGAAATTCCGACCGTGTGTACACGGCATAACTTTTGCGGGAGGATGCCCCCATGCATCGGCATATATAAATGGTGCATGTATGCCCATCATTAGAAGTGGGTGGATGAAGGGAGGTATTCTAATGGTGGGCATACCCACCAATCAATCTCTTTTTTTCGTTCAGCCAAGAGGCTGCATGAAAAAAAAAAGATTACAATATATGTCCAGTATGTTGCTGGACTTTGAATGGTTATACCAGAATGATGCCTGCAGGTTTAGGTATCATCTTGGTATCATTCTTTTCAGCCAGTGATCGGCTTTCATGTAAAAGCAATTCTAGCGGGTAATTAGCCTCTAGACTGCTTTTACAAGCAGTGGGAGGGAATGTCCCCCCTCCCGGATATAAACCGCGCCATTGGGAAATTGGGAAAGCATTTTATCACACCAATCTTGGTGTGGTCAGATGCTTTGAGGGCAGAGGAAAGATCTAGGGTCTAATAGACCCCAATTTTTTCAAAAAAAGAGTACCTGTCACTGCCTATTGCTATCATAGGGGATATTTACATTCCCTGAGATAACAATAAAAATCATAACAAAGAAAAAAAATGGAAGGAACAGTTTAAAAATAAAATAAAAAAGCTAAATAAATAAAAAAAAAAAACAAAACAAAAAAAAAAAGCACCCCTGCCCCCCCTTCTCTTGCGCAAAGGCGTACACAAGCGTTGGTCTGGCGTCATATGTAAACAGCAATTGCACCATGCATGTGAGGTATCACCGCGAAGGTCAGATCGAGGGCAGTAATTTTAGCAGTAGACCTCCTCCGTGAATCTAATGTGGTATCATGTAAAGGCTTTTAAAGGCTTTTAAAAATGTATGTAGTTTGTCGCCACTGCGTGTTTGTGCGCAATTTTAAAGCATGTCGTGTTTGGTATCCATGTACTCGGCCTAAGATCATATTTTTTATTTCATCAAAAATTTGAGCAATATAGTGTGTTTTAGTGCATTAAAATAAAAAAAAGTGTATTTTTTCCACAAAAAATGCGTTTGAAAAATCGCTGCGCAAATACTGTGTGGAAAAAAAAAAATGCAACACCCACCATTTTAATCTGTAGGGCCTTTGCTTTAACATTATATATAGTGTTTGGGGGTTCAACGTAATTTTCTTGCAAAAAAAAAAATATGTTTTCATGTAAACAAAAAGTGTCAGAAAGGGCTTTGTCTACAAGTGGTTAGAAGAGTGGGTGACGTGTGACATAGGCTTCTAAATGTTGTGCATAAAATGCCAGGACAGTTCAAACCCCCCCCAAATGACCCCATTTTGGAAAGTAGACACCCCAAGCTATTTGATGAGAGCAATGTTGAGCCCATTAAATATTTTTTTTTTTTGTCCCAAGAGATTTAATAATGAAAAAAAAAAAAAAATATATATATTTTTTTTACAAAAAGTTGTCACTAAATGATATATTGCTCAAACATGTCATGGGCATATGTGGAAATACACCCCAAAATACATTCTGTTGCTTCTCCTGAGTACGGGGATACCACATGTGTGGGACTTTTTGGGAGCCTAGCTGCGTACGGAACCCCAAAAACCAATCACCGCCTTCAGGCTTTCTAAGGGTGTAATTTTTTTATTTCACTTCTCACTGCCAATCACAGTTTCGGAGGCCATGGAATGCCCAGATGGCATAAAACCCCCCAAAATGACCCCATTTTGGAAAGTAGACACCCCAAGCTATTTGCTGAGAGGTATTGTGAGTATTTTGCAGATGTCGCTTTTTGTCACAAAGTTTTGAAAATTGAAAAAAAAGAAAAAAAAAATTTTTTTTTCTTTACTTTCTTCATTTTCAAAAACAAATGAGAGCTGTAAAATACTCACCATGCCTCTCAACAAATAGCTTGGGGTGTCTACTTTCCAAAATGGGGTCATTTGGGGGGGTTTTGTGCTATTTTGGCATTTTATGGCCTTCGAAACGGTGATAGGTAGTGAGGAGTGAAATCAAAAATTTGCACCCTTAGAAATCCTGAAGGCGGTGCTTGGGTTTCGGGGCCCCGTACGCGGCTAGGCTCCCAAAAAGTCCCACACATGTGGTATCCCCATACTCAGGAGAAGCAGCAAAATGTATTTTGGGGTGCAATTCCACATATAACTATGGCATGTGTGAGCAATATATCATTTAGTGACAACTTTTTGAAAAAAAAAAAAATCTTTTTTATTTTTGTCTTTATTCAATCACTTGGGACTAAAAAAAAAAATATTCAATGGGCTCAACATGCCTCTCAGCAAATAGCTTGGGGTGTCTACTTTCCAAAATGGGGTCATTTGGGGGGGTTTTGTACTTCTCTGCCATTTTAGCACCTCAAGAAATGAAATAGGCAGTCATAAATTAAAAGCGGTGTAAATTCCAGAAAATGTACTCTAGTTTGTAGACGCTATAACTTTTGCGCAAACCAATAAATATACGCTTATTGGCATTTTTTTTTTACTAAAGACATGTGGCTGAATACATTTTGGCCCAAATGTTTGACTAAAATTGAGTTTATTAGATTTTTTTTATAACAAAAAGTAGAAAATCTCTTTTTTTTTCAAAATTTTCGCTCTTTTTCCGTTTATATCTCAAAAAATAAAAATCACAGAGGCAATCAAATACCATCAAAAGAAAGCTCTATTTGTGGGAAGAAAAGGACGCAAATTTCGTTTGGTTACAAAATTGCATGACCGCGCAATTACCAGTTAAAGTAGTGCAGTGCGAAATTGAAAAAAGACCTCTGGTCCTTTGGCTGCCAAATGGTCCGGGGCTGAAGTGGTTAATTTTCAATTTTTCACATATCTATCTTGTGTACTCAATAATTAATGATAAATATGTTGCTTATTTTTATTACCCATGTTATGAGACATGTTCTGTTATTTTATTAAACTCAATAAAAAATATTGAACAAGAGAGGGGGTATGATTTCAATGTACAAATGTGACCCCACAATAAGAATAAAGAAAGGGAATTCAATAAGACACTCAGCCATTCACTAAAATTAGAAGAAAAGCGATCTAACCTTAAACTTTATAGGGTTCCTTTACTGTAAAAGCGGTTAGGATGTGGAATTCTCTTCCACAGGCAGTGGTTTTAGCGGAGGGCATCGATAAGTTCAAAAAACTATTAGATAGGCACCTCAACAACCACAACATACAGGGATAAACAATGTAATACTGACATAAAATCACACACATAGGTTGGACTTGATGGACTTGTGTCTTTTTTCAACCTCGCCTACTATGTAACTATGTGAGTGCCCACCAGTGCCATCTACCAGTGCCCACCAGTGACACCTATCAGTGCATATCATTACTGCTAAGCAGTGCCCACCAGTGACACCTATCAATGCAGGCAATTAGTGCCCATCAGTGCCGCCTATCAGTGCCATCTCATCAGTGCCCACCAATGCTGCCTCATCAGTGTCATTAGTGCACATCAGTGCCACCCTATCAGTGCAGCCGAGAAAAAATACCTGTTTGCTAAATTTTATAACAAACTATGAAAACTATTTTTTTTCTTTTTTACAAATTTTCGGTCTTTTTTTTGTTTGTTTTGCAAAAAACAAAATCCCCAGTAGTGATTAAACACCACCAAAAGAAAGCTCTATTTCTGTTAAAAAAAAAAAAAATGTCATATGGGTACAGTGTTGCATGACCGCGCAATTGTCATTCAAAGAGTGACAGCACGGAAAAAAAACATATGGGATGGACACTACCCTGGGGGAACATGTATCAATGCAAAAAAAATCCATTCAGCCAGGCACAGTGATTTTCAACCCCTTCCCCTCTGCGTTATAGGCGAAAGATGGCTACAGTGCAGGCTTACTTTGCCTGAATTGCATACTTGGACACCTTCCCACGACTGCACTGCCCGAGCACCCCTTGCGGAGCGCTCTGTGATCACTGAGTCATTCGGAATCAGCATATCACAGAATGGGGTAAAGGGCCAATCACAGCGGCCTTTTACCATGTAATCAGCTGTGTCCAATGATAGCTGATCACGGATGTAAACACAAGTCGGTTATCGGCTGTTTTCCCCTCACGCTGACAGTGTGAGTAGAGGAGAAGAGAGACGATAACCGGCTTGTGTTAAAGGGACATCTACACTGATGATCAGGGAACTGATTATCAGTGTCATGATTATCCGTGCAGTCCCAACAGTGCTGCCAATGAGTGCCCACCAGTGCTGCCAATCAGTGCCCATCAGTGCCTTCTCATCAGTGTCATCCATCAGTGCTGCCAATCAGTGCCCATTAGGGATGGGCCCGGTGTTCGATTCGAACCCATGTTCGAATCGAACATCGGCCGTTCAACCGCTCGTTGAAACCCGAACTCTCGGGACCGTTCGCATCAAATTCGTGTGATGCGAACGGCCCACAATGCACTGCGCCAGTCGCAGTGCATTGCTGGCTGATGATTGGCCAAGCATGCACTGTGACCCCGCATGCTTGGCCAATCATAGAGCCAGCGGTGAGGAGAGCAATAATTGGCCACAGGCAGGATGCCTGTGGCCAATTATAGCTCAGGGGGTTTAGTACACGCCCCACACTATATAAGGCCGCCCCGCCGTGTTGTGTTACGGCGTTAGGAACAGTGACAGACTGTACTGTACAGTGTCTGCTTGTGCATTATCTGCTGTTGTGATTCATCTGCATTATCTGCTTGTGATTCATCTGCATTATCTGCTTGTGGATTCTGGGGATTAGTGTAGGGAAAGAGGAAAAATAGGCAGGGTAGTTTATTCTTCTCAGTGCTGTTCTCAATCTCTACCAATCCAGCCACCTGCAGGAGTAGTTAGTGTGTGTGCGTGCTGTGTTAGTATAGCACTGCAGTAGCACATTAAACCACCTTTACCCTTCTGGCCTGTTATGTCATCTAAGGCAGCCATCTGCGGCTAATGAATTGCCGGCTCCCGTAACACAGAGAACAGTCATTCATTGAAAGTCATTGATAAAAAAAAAGTCATTGGTCAAAGCGTGGGGTTTCCCCCAAATTCAATTACCAGGCCCTTCAGGTCTGCTATTGATATTAAGGAGAACCCCGCTTCAAATTTAAAAAAAAAATGATGTAGGGGTCCCCCTAAATATCCATACCAGACCCTTCAGGTCTGGGATGGATTTTAAGGGGAACCCCGGCCACAAAAAAAAATGGCGTGGGGCCCCCCTCAAAATCCATACCAGACCCTTATCCGAGCAGGCAACCTGGCAGGCCGCAGGAAAAGAGGGGGGGACGAGAGCGGCCCCCCTCCCTCCCCTCCCAGGCCACATGCCCTCAACATTGGGAGGGTGCTTTGGGGGTCTGTGACCCCTCAAAGCACCATGTCCCCATGTTGATGGGGACAAGGGCGTCGTCCCCACAACCCTGGCCATTGGTTATGGGGGTCTGCGGGCGGGGGGCTTATCGGAATCTGGAAGCCCCCTTTAACAAGGGGACCCCCAGATCCTGCCCCCCCTGTGTGAAATGGTAAGGGGGTACAAAAGTAC
The DNA here is from genome assembly GCA_028564925.1 of Lithobates sylvaticus. Lineage (NCBI taxonomy): Eukaryota > Metazoa > Chordata > Amphibia > Anura > Ranidae > Lithobates > Lithobates sylvaticus. The sequence goes on along the minus strand of CM053032.1, from coordinate 150,558,790 downwards.
CCCTACCATTTCACCAAAAAAGTGACAAAAATGTTAAAAATGACAGGAGACGGTCTTTGACAATTCCTTTATTAAAATCTTCTTTCTTCTGGTCTTCCTTCTTCCTTTCTTCATCCTTCGGTTTCTTTATGTTCTTCTTCCATCTTCTATCATCTTCTTCCATCTTCTTCTTCCATCTTCTTCCTCCGATCTGCTTCTTCTTGCTCTGGTCTTCTCGTCCGGCATCTTCTTCCACGGCATTCGACATGTCATCTTGGGCCGCTCCGCGCAATGGGAGGCTCCTGCTGTGTGAGGTTTCGCTGCGTCTGACAGGTCTTTTCTAACGGAGGGCGAGGCAACCTGGTGACCACGCCCCCTCTGACGCACGGGGATGTCATGGGGACTTCCCTATGGCTATCCCCACGATGTCAGAGGGTTGTGGGGACGAGGCCCTTGTCCCCATCAACATGGGGACATGGTGCTTTGAGGGGTCACAGACCCCCAAAGCACCCTCCAAATGTTGAGGGCATTTGGCCTGGTACGGTTCAGGGAGGGGGGGCCGCGCTTGTCCCCCCCTCTTTTCCTGCGGCCTGCCACGTTGCGTGCTCGGATAAGGGTCTGGTATGGACTTTGAGGGGGACCCCACGCCATTTTTTTTTAAATTTGAAGCGGGGTTCCCCTTAATATACATAGCAGACCTGAAGGGGTGTTTTTTGGCCGGGGACCCCTACATCATTTTTTTTTAAATTTGAAGCGGGGTTCCCCTTAATATCCATAGCAGACCTGAAGGGCCTGGTAATTGAATTTGGGGGAAACCCCACGCTTTTTTTTTTTTATCAATGACTTTTTTTTTATCAATGACTTTCAATGAATGACTGTTCTCTGTGTTACGGGAGCCGGCAATTCATTAGCCGCGAGTGATTTTAAATATCTTTTTTCATGCAAAAATGACACTTTTTGCAGGGACAGTTCTAAGCATGGGAAACATGTGCCCCTTCACAGGCATACTATACACACCCCCCAGGTAAGAAATTTAAAGGAATATTACACTTTTATTGTTTCACATTAGGCATTATTAAAATCACTGCTCCTGAAAAAACGTCCGTTTTCCCCTGGGGCAGGACCCAGGTCCCCAAACACTTTTTATGACAATAACATGCATATTAGCCTTTAAAATTAGCACTTTTGATTTTGAACGTTCGCGTCCATTGTAATTAATAGGGTTCAAATGTTCGCGCCAGGGGTGTTCAGCTCATCCCTAGTGCCCATCAGTGCCTTCTCATCAGTGTCATCTATCAGTGCTGCCTATCAGTGCCCATTAGTGCTGCCTACCAGTGCCTTTCAGTGCTGCCTATCATAGCCCATTAATGCCACCTATCAGTGCCCATCAGTGCCACCTATCAGTGCCTATTCATCAGTGCCGTCTCATCAGTGCCCATCGTGCAGCCTATCAGTGCCCATCAGTAAAAGAGAAAAAATGACCTGTTTGCTAATTTTTATAACAAACTATAAAAAAATGTTTTGTTTTTTACAAAATGTTTGTGTTTTTTTTTTGTTTGTTTAGCAAAAAGAAAAAAAACAATGGCAATATAATACCACCAGAAGAAAGCTCTATTTGTGTGAAAATAAAATTATAAAAATGTCATGAGTACAGTGTTGCATGACTGTGCAATGGTCATTCAAATTGTGACAGTGCTGAAAGCTGAAAATTGGCCTGGGCAGGAAGGGGGTAAAAGTGCCCAGTAGGCAAGTGGTTAAATGAAAGTGAGAGTGAAACAATAAAGGATAAGTTCACCTTTTGGGAAAAAAATAATAACTGCACATATTTTGCAGGGAAAAAAAAAGTTAATTTTTTTCCCTAAGGAGCCTGGAAAGCATTACAATCGTGATCAGTGGATCAGGGATCAAATGCCAGACTCCTGCATACAGGCTGGCTGTTTACCAGCTGCACGGCTTGTGAATGACCTATGAGGCCGCTCATCAGCAACCTTGCAGTCCATTTAGAAATATAAGCTGTTAGCCGCAAAGGCTGATGGAACTTGAAGTTAAAGTCATTCACAGGAAATTGTGAATGAATGATGCGTGTCATGTGGGAGGAGCCCCGCATGGCTGCGTTATTTTCAAACAGTGACAGCGGGCTCCCAGAAATGATGCCCACTCGCCATCACCGGGGGCGGGGAGATATAGGCTACACCTGCTGGAACATGTTCCACCCTAAATACTGGTGGAACATGTAAAATGTTCCAAAAGGTGAATTTATCCTTTAAATAGGTCAAATTTGTTTACATAACATGCCTAGGGGTGTCCTAATCCGGCCTGTGAATGAACACATCTCTGATGCATTTTGAAGGCGCTACAGCAGCACTGACATTAAATAGTTTTTTATATTTAAAATTGCCAGCAAATTACTTTGACAGCTCTCATTGCTGGCTTCTTTAGAAAAAAAAAGAAACAGCCCACAGACCCCTCCAAAGGTGTTGTCTCTATGGAGGAGTTTGTTTTTTTTTGTTTTGTTTTTTTAAAGAAACTGTCAATGAGCATCACTTACCAGCAATTTAAAAGGCAATCAATTTTTTTGTTGTAAATGTAATTTTTTCACATTCTACAACAAGAGTTCCCCCAAAATGCATATCAGGTCCTTTGAGTCTGGTATAGAGTTTGAGTTCCCCCAGGAATCCAGACCAGGTCTGGTACAGTTTTTAAGGGGGACACCAAGCAAGAAAAAATTGTGCGGTTCCCCTAAAATACCATAGCAGATTAGGGTTGTAACCTTAAAAAAAAAAAAATGCTCCTGTCCCTTTAAGGCATGATTAAGTCACAGTGCTTTTGCCATGTCGATTATCCCTTTCCATGTTGTACAATACCTGGTTGATCCTGCCTGTTCCTGTGTTCCCCTCTGTAATCTGCCCACCTTATTATGGCTGCAGATCCACAATAGCGTAATCAGTTTACGTCCCTCCATCATCCTGCTCTCTCCTCAGCATGACTGCATCTCTCCCACTCCCCCTCCCTCTATTCCTGTAATTCCCGTAGTCTGTGTGTGAAACGGATCTCCTCCCCGCCCCTCCCCTCTCCTCCTGCCTTCATTGAGTTCCTATTCCTCTGCAGCTGCTCCTCCCCTCCTCTTTGTTAAACCTGCAGTGTCTCCCGGGGTTTACTATCTTTGGAGGCAGCAGGTAACCGCACAGTTTTCCAGGCTTTCACATGACAATCTTTTTAAACAATTTAAAAAACTATATTTAGTTTAACTAAAATTTCAAAATACTAAATTAATTACTTAGGCAGTTTTTTTACTATTATTATTACTATTATTGCTATACAGTGACAATGATCAATTGAATATCAAGTCTAGGTTCCCTTGAAGGTAGAATTAGTCAATCGATTGAAGGGACCTAGCCTTGATAATCAAATGATCAATGTTACTGCATAGCAATAATTTATCCATCGATAAACCAATCCTTCCATCAATCGTTCAACCAATCCTTTCATCGATTATTACACTGATCCTTCCTGACAATCGTTCAACCGATCCTTCCTATCGATTGATTGACAGATCCTACATCAATTGACCGATCCTTCGCTTGATCCCTCCTTCAATCTATTAACTGATTCTTCCATCAAACGATCAATCAATCCTTCCTTTGATCAATTGATCCTTCCAGCGATCGATTAAATGATTATTCCCTTGATTGGTCAACAAATGTTTTCATCGATGGATCTGTCCTTCGATTTATCTTCTTTTTCTTCAATCTATTGACCTTTTTCCATCGATCAATCCTCCCTTCGATCCTTCTTTCGATTAACCAACCAATCCTTCAATCGATCCCACACATGATCCTTTCTTCGAAGGATCGAGCCTACCTTTAATGGATCATTCCTTCGATTGACCAATCCCTCTTTCGATCGACCAATCCTTTCTTCGATTGATCGACTTATCTTTCCATTGATCTTTTCTTCAATCAATTTATCCTTTGATCTTTGCTTATTTTTCGACTGATCCTTTCATCAAATGATCGTTCCTTTGATCAATCCTTCCTTCATTATTTTTCTTTGAACAATTTTTTGCATTATTATTTATCCTTTTCCATATAGTATGATCCCTGGTTGATTCTGCCTGTTCGTTTTGTTCCTGTCAGTAAACTGACTTTCCGTCATTCTGCTCTCTCTGCAGCATCTGTAACTCCCTCTCTCCCCCTCCCTGTCATTTCCGTGGTCTGTGTAAAGCCGATCCTCTCCCTGCCCCTCCCCTCCTGAAAGTGAAACTTAAACTGCAGAGGAATGTGAGCCCCTCCCACTGGAGTCTTTCTGCTTGGGAGTAAGACCCGAAAATACCCATGTGACTGCACAAAAGCACTGCTGGGAAAAGGTATTTGGAGATTATTTTGCTGGGGAAAAAAAACACACTGTTATTACTATTACCCCATAAGAGAACCTTTAATGGGAGTTTATTTATTTATCTAATCTGAGCATGAGCCTGGCTGACCAGGAAAGGGGGAATATCTAAAGATATGAGGAAAAGGGAACAGTCATACTTTTTGGGGTTTTATTTTCTCTAATTTAAAGTGATTTTAAAGCCTAAACATTTTTATACATTTTTTTAACATAATGCATTCCATTTAGGTGTCAGTGTTCCTGCGGCAATGAGCAGCAGTGGTGCAAACAAGAAGGTGGGACTTTAAATGAAGCTCAGGATGGCAAAAATGAATAGAATGGTGGAAAATAAATAATTTAATGATGCATAAAAAACACGTTTACATACAATTCATTCCATGTACACAGAAATGCACCCATAATATGGTGCCAATTTGTACCCTGGCAATCATTGGTAATAACATGTTTACAGCCATTTAATATTCAAGGTAAGATAAAGGGGGCCACCATATTCATAATTGGATATATAAGTTAAAATAATAACATCTGCACTGTCAATAGGCTTAAGACCCCTATCAGGTTGAAAAAGTATTGACACATATCATGGTGGTTGTGTAGCTCGTACACCAGGTCTAATGGCTCGACGCGTTTCGTGGCTTACTCTCAACTACTGTTGTTATTTTATGGCATACATTGCATACTGTTGTTTCCAATACTATGTGCATGAGTTGTCTAGGGGTCGCAACCTCTTTGCTGCTCTTGTCCAATTGGTGCGGGAGCCGTGATGCACACTGGGGCTTTCCTCCCACACGCCCGCCTTTGACGCTCGGGAGCGGATATGCCACCACTGTGTCGACGTCACATGTACGCGCCGGTTGTGTGGCGTCCTCGTCGCCCCCCCTTTTGCGCTTGTGGCTGTGGCGTAGGGGGCGTGGCTGTGGCGGCGGTCATTTATAGGCAGCGGCCTGGGTGTGCTCTGAGTTTCTCTGTGCCCTCCGTCACTTTGGTTTCATACTATCTACGGACTGATCCCCTTCTCTCTTCAACACAGGTACATTTTACACTCTCATTCATTTCACCTAATTTCTTTTTTCATCGGGTGTTTTGGTGATGATCTTTTTCCATGGTCTCACACCGTCACTCCTGATCGGCCTCCAGCTTATTCCTTCACCCCTGCACCTATCACTTTCCCCACCGGTATATATATTTTATTTTTTTTCTCCAGTATGCACTTACTCCCATTTTTATTTTTTGCTGATCTTGTTTTTATTTCACTATTTTTACCACATTTCACCTTCCTCATATTCACACTAGGGGTGCTTGGGAGACTGGGGGACTGCCTGGACATCCGCCTGTTATGATTGCCGCCTTATACACGCCCTCTTGACTCCCAACACTGATGCTCTCGGGTGGCCCAAGGTCCTTGACACCATGCCTTCCAGTGCACACATATTCGTAAGCCATCTTGTCTTATACCGTTTTTTTGGGGGGTTTTATCCATCCTCCCATGCCTTGACATAGTTAACTTGCGTAGTTTAATTATCCTTCCATTACAGATATCCTAAATATCTGCTCCTGATGAGCGGTTTTAAGCCGTAAAACGCATCGAGCCATTAGACCTGGTGTACGAGCTACACAACCACCATGATATGTGTCCATACTTTTTCAACCTGATAGGGGTCTTAAGCCTATTGACAGTGCAGATGTTATTATTTTAACTTATATATCCAATTATGAATATGGTGGCCCCCTTTATCTTACCTTGAATATTAAATGGCTGTAAACATGTTATTACCAATGATTGCCAGGGTACAAATTGGCACCATATTATGGGTGCATTTCTGTGTACATGGAATGAATTGTATGTAAACGTGTTTTTTATGCATCATTAAATTATTTAATGCCTCTGCCTCTGCCACAAATGTACACAAGGAAATGCTCCACAATACCTTTGTGAGAAAATAGGAAAATACATACCGAATCGCAGACTTCGATCGACAGACCAAAATCTCCTTCTCATCCCCAAAGCCCGCTACAAATCGAAGGGAGAACGAAGATTCGCAGTACAGGGACCTCGGCTATGGAATGCGCTACCAAACAACATCCGCTTGGAAGAAAACCATCAGGCCTTCAGGAAAAAACTCAAGACCCACCTCTTCTAATACAGCAGGACAATAGGGGCAGACAAGCGCAGTTTGCATTTGCAGCTCTATACAAATCATTCATTCATTTATTCTCCACCATTCTATTCATTTTTGCCATCCTGAGCTTCATTTAAAGTCCCACCTTCTTGTTTGCACCACTGCTGCTCATTGCCGCAGGGTTGCTTTTGTTCTCAAATGACAGGGATGGAGGCACATGGCTTTACCCAGTCATGGCTTCATTTAAAGTCCCAATTTCCCTAATTCCCTCCTTTTTTAGGTGTCAGTGTTAATGGCAGTTAGTGCCAGTTAGGCTACTTTCACACTGGGGTGCTTTACAGGCGTTTTAGCGTTAAATATAGCACCTGTAAAGCGCCTCTCCTATCCCTCCAGTGTGCAAGCCCGAAGGCTGGATCGGTGTGCTTGTGGGACGTTAAAAAAAGTCCTGCAAGCAGCATCTTTGGGGCGGTTTTGGAGTGGTGTATACACCATTTCTAAAGTGCCCCTGCCCATTGAAATCAATAGGCTGCGCCACCAAAGCGCCTGCAAAGTGGTGCTATTTTAAGCGGCGCTTTACTGTTTTAACAGTGCTTTTCGGCCACTGGCGGGGCACTTTTACCCCCTGCTAGCGGCCGATGAAGGGGTTAACAGCACCCTGAAAAGCGCTGCTAAAACAGTAAAGCAAGGTTTGTTTTAACCTTGGTAGTGACGTTTGACCTTGGTCATGAAGGGGTTAATGCAAAAAAATGGTTTGGGTACCCCTTAAAAATACATATGAAACCCTTTTCCTTTCTGACAGTCTGGCATGGATACCAAGGGGGACCCCATGCAAAAAGAAATGGCATGGCAAATGGTCTGAATATACTTTTGGGTTGGTCATGAATTTTAGGGGCAACCTACACAAAAAAAAAAGATAACCCCCCCCCCCAAATTCATGCCATACCCTTATCCGAGCCGGTAGCCTTGCAGGACCAGGCAAGGGTGGCGACAAGCATACTCTCCCCTTCCTAAACCATACCAGGTCACATGCCCTGGATACGGGGGTATCTATACTGATGAGGAAAATTGCATCTCCCACAACCCTCACCCAGTGGTTTGCAGGTAGGGGTCCTATAAGTTAATGAAAGCCTCTAAAATTGAAAAAAAAAAGTGAAAAGTATAAATAAAGACACCATACATCTGTTATTAAAGAATAATAAAAAAAAATGTCCCACAATGTAAATCCATCACATTGTTCAGCAATGTATATCCATGCATGCAGAGCCATGGTCAAATTTGGTAATGTCATTGCCCAAATGTGGCCAAATTGTAAGTAATCCCCCTTTTATTTAGATGGCTGGGGAATCCCGGTGTAGTGCCATAGAATGAGATTTGCCATCGGATGAGATGCTCCGCCTCCATCACATCCTATTGGCTCACACTGGTCACGTGACCTATTTAACCGTCACACATCGACGCGAACATCAGTCTCACTATGGCTATCACAGGGAGAGGATCTCCTCCCTGTGATAGCTGGAGCTGCACGGAGCTCTCCGTGTCCCGATTCAGCTGCAGCCGCACGGAGCTCTCCGTGTCAGAGCTCCGTGCAGCTCCACCTATCACAGGGAGGAGATCCTCTCCCTGTGATAGCCAAAGTGAGACTGATGTTCGCGTCAATGCGTGACGGTTAAATAGGTCACGTGACCAGTGTGAGCCAATAGGATGTGATGGAGGCGGAGCATCTCATCCGATGGCAAATCTCATTCTATGGCACTAAACCGGCCAGTAAAAGAATGGGGCTGTCACTGGTTGCCAGGGACATGGCAGGTGCTGCTTCCTCAGCAATCATTGACAGGAATCATATATAGAAGCAGTAGAACCTCTCAGTCTGCCCCAGTGAGTTGTTTACCGTCCTAAGCTGGAGGCATGGTTCTATTGGCCTGGTCTTAGCGGGTGTGGGTGGAGGGTCCTGCTACTCCAGACAGTATGCCTGAGACTGGCAGAGCACACTGGAAGGACTGGGCATGCTTGGAAATGGGGGCTCACGCATGCGCAGTTATTGTTTCCATGTCATGCGCAGTTATTGTTTCCATGCCATGCGCAGTGATTGTGACGACTGATGGTGAACAAGACAGGGGTATCAGGGAAGGGGAGGCGCCTGGTGATTGGGGCACAGCTATGTAATGTACCCACTAATTGCTAGGATGTACACCCATCTAATAGTGGCAGGTGACATTTTTAAATACTGGGGAACTATAGATGACCCTGGATGTGATACGAGATTTAACAATGCCTCTGATTAACATTATTCAGGCAAGTGGCCCTGGAAAGATGGATTTGGGCTATTCCAGGCTGACACAACTGCCTTAGCCTTTGGCGGTCTCTGGATATCACCTCATAGCAAATCAATCAATATGAGCTATTTTTAATCCTTCTGCTGTTAGCATTAGTAAATGGATAGGAATGTATATTATATTTTCTTGTTCTAACCTTTTTTCTACATTTCTTCGGTTGCTTCCTGGTTTCTGCCCTAGGCAACATGATGTCATACATCCCAGGGGTTTTCATGGGGAATTTTTTTCTTTCATCTGGAGAAAGATTCTCAGCTAAGCACACCCTCCTACCTGTGTGCCTGAGCTTAGGACAGATGGATTCCAGGAAGTAAATGCTACATTAATTATTTGCCCATATTCAAAATGACCATGGCCAGGAATGCTAGGGGGTGTTTTTCCCACAACCGGTGTTAAAACAACAACAGTAAAATCAGTGTGTATATGCAGGAAAACATGCTTGTTATACTCACTGTGGAACCTAAGGGGTTAATCTTCTGCATTGTGTTTAAAAGGCTGTTTGGTCCTGTCTCCTCTGATCCTCACCTTCTTCCAGTGTCTCTAACTCATTTCCAGATATTATAGATGTCAGGGGACAATCTGCACAAGCTCAGTTTGGTGTGTATTCCCAGGGAGTTTTTTTCTTGGGAGAGTACATGTGATCAGCACAGGGCCAATCAACACTGTCCAGACAGAGGGTCAGGGGTCCTGCAGTCTTATAGGACAGTGAGAGCAGAATGAAAACTCCTCCTACAAACTTTACCCAGACACTGATACAAGTCACAAGACTGCTATATACTGCTTTCTAGAAAAGGTATTTAGCAGTTAATATTTACTAAAATGATTGCATGTTCATGTGGTGTGTACTGTGGGAGACCAGATATAGTGAATGCAGGGTCCTGGCTTTAGTAACACTTTAAAGCATGTAGACATGGATGGATGGGGGGGGGGGGGGGTGTTTGCTTTGAATATTAAAAATGCTTTTTCAGTTTGTGGTCCTCAGATACAGTTTAGTTCTCCTATAAACGATTATGTGGCTAGACATCCCTAAATGCTTTTCTCTAGCTTACTCTATTTATACATAATCGCTTTCCCCAAGCATTGATAGCACTCTTTAAAACATCAGTGAACCTACCATATATCTGGGTGGACTTGAACAGTTGGTTGGCCCCCACTGTAAGGTAATCCTCCCTCGTTGCTGAACATCCCTGTACTCGCCCCAGAAGGCTTTATGTAGTGAACATACCCTGGTATGACTCTGGGACTATTGTGTATGATCATATAAGGGTGTGAATTGCTTTAAAAATCCAAAAAATGCAGAAGATTTTGATAAATACACTATGATAATTGGGCACGTACTGTAATTTTTATGCTTTTAGATTTTATTTTGACATTTGTCATATAAATTGTTTCATGTAGTGTGGGTACCTTAAAAATCTGCCTAATAATATCTTTCTTCTATATTTAAAACTTAAACTGCTATGCTGTTGTAGATATGTACAGGTAGCTCAATGAATACAGGAAAAGTGATACACTGGTCAAAAAAGAATATGAATGTAAGAAAAAAAACTTACCTCCAGCAGAACATTTTGGGTATTTTATCTTCTTATTTTCACATGTTGCTTCCAGGCCCTTTTCTGGTACCATTCCTTCATCACATTCAAATTCAATGGTTTGCCCATTTTCAAGCTCAGTTCTTTTGTAACGAATATTATTAATAGCCATTTCTGTTTGCTGTAGAACACAGGAACCTAGAGGAATTCAGTACAAATATTTATATATTGTATGTTCAAAGGACTGGAAAGCAAAAAATAGTTTCATAATCTAATGCATTAATCAATGATTTGATGATTATCAAGACAATGTTATTTGAAGCCAAGTACGTGTCCCTACTGATTGGTAGTCAGGCTGAAAAATTGGTACAATGAAAAGTCACTAATGCAGATCTGTAATAAATTTAAATTCCAACTCTTGTTATAAAAACGCAGCCTTACAACTAATGGATTACTTGATCTTTGTTTATTTTTATTTCCTCCCTGTTAGAGGAGAATTGTCAGCCTGTATTTATTTTATTATTATTCATTTCAGGTACTTATATAGCACTGTCAATTTACGCAGCGCCATACATAAATATTGTACATTCACATCAGTCCCTGCCCTCAAGGAGCTTAAAATCTAAGGTCCCTAACTCACATTCATACATACACATACTAGGGCCAATTTAGACAAGATCCAATTAACCTACCAGCATGTCTGTTGGAGTGTGGGAGGAAACCAGAGTACCCGGAGGAAACTCACACAGGCCCAGGTAGAACATGCAAACTCCCGGCACAAAGGGGGTTATTTACTAAAACTGGAGTATGCACAATCTGGTGCAGCTATGCATAGAAACCAATCAGTTTCCAGGTTTTATTGTTAAAGCTTAATTGAATTAGCTGAAGTTAGAAGCTGATTGGCTACCATGCACAGCTGCACCAGATTCTGAGTGCACCAGTTTTAGTAAATCATCCCCATTGTCGTGGTTGGGATTTGCACCAGCGACCCTTTTGCTGCTAGACAAAAGTACTAACCACTACACCACTGTGCTGCCCTGTAAATCGTTCTCATCTACTGCTTGAGCCACATGTTAATAACAGAAGCTGGAAGAGAAACTGCCAAAATGAATTACATGAATGGAAACTAAAGGCGTTTTAATTGACAGTTTTACCATTTAGATTCTCAGAAAATGGCCCTATACAAATCTATGAGAGATTATTGCACAGAGCAGCCAGGAAGGGTGGGTTAGTGTAGATCTTATTGCAGGTACACCTCTCTACCTTAACAATTTAAAGCAGAGTTGCACCCATTTAAAAGTCAGCTGCACTGCGCGTTGTGAATAGCCGGGCAATCTTCTGGGACCTGTGATGTGTCCTAGAAGATTGCAGGGGGGGGGAGAGGTGAACTTCCTACCGGAGCTGTGGCGCCAGGGGAGGAAGTGGGAGCAGGGTGCCTGTCAAAAATGGGTACCCGCTCCCCCCTCCAAAAAAAAAAAAAAATGATAGGGGGTCACCAGTATCTAAAGCGGAAGTTCCATTCGTTGGTGGAACTCTGCTTTAACATATATCTTATCCTAATCACATGAAGTATGTACATCATACTACATTGCTTTTTGATTTACAAACAATATACACACTATGCCCACTATACTACTCTGTGTGGGAGGCTGTAGATAATGCTGGCTTCATGAGCCAGTTAGCCAATTACCTCATCTGCATGCTTAGCCTAGGTTGGTCAGACACTCAAAGAATTGCAGACAACCCTGCTCTTTGCTGTTTATGGCCTTACTACTTAATTGTTGTGCAGAATCTGCTTGTGAAGATAGTAGCCATTTACTACTTCTACACCAAAAACCATTGATTCTGCCTCTAGTCCCGTTTATCCTTTTGGGTGTATTTAAAAGGTATTGTCCAAACATTTATTTTTGGTATCAGATAGGGAGTGCAGGGAATGTGGGTGAGTGCAAGGTGTTTTGAATGCATACTGTTTTTACACTTTTCTTCATTGTTTTCAAAAGAAAAATAGAGTGAAATCAAACTTAATGAAGACACAGGGAATAGTCCTAAAAAGGGCTTTAGGGGTTAAGTAGAGATCTGTGGTCTTAGGTTGCATGATCTCTGAAGCAGAGGAGGCTCCTTATGCCCCATACACACAGCCGGAAATTCCGACCACAAAATCCGTCTGATTTTTTCCGACGGATTTTGTCCGACACTGGTGTTGCATACTTACGGTCGGACAAAGTTGTCGGAAAATCCGATCATCCTGAACGTGGTGACGTTCGTTGCGTACGACGGGACTACGTAGAGGCTAGTAGCCAATAGCTTTGGTCTTGTAATGTGATCTGAGCATGCGTGGCACTTTGTTGTCTGAAAATTTGAGAGCAGGAGATAAAACTTTGTCCGACGGAAAAAGTCCGATGGAGCCTACACACAGTCGGAATTTCCGACAACATTGTCCGATAGGACATTTTCCGTTGGAAAATCCGACCTTGTGTATGGGGCATAAGAGTGTACTTCATCCCTGAAATTCATAGACCTCAAGCACAGGTTGTTAACTGATAGTAAATGAGGTAAATGAGGTAAAGCTTCACTTTGCAAAGAATACTCAATCATATGTGTAGCGCCATAACCCCTGGGGGCGGCTATGTTTTTCTGGGCTTACCGATTACTTCCTCCGCCTTGTAGCTCGTCGTTCTCGTCTAGGGGTTCCCAGGGTTAGTACCCAGTAACTGTGGTTTTGCAAAAACGTTGAACAAAACACAGTCTCACAGTCTCTCAGTTGGGAATAGAGTGCACTTGGAACTTGCTGACACTTGAATAAATGTCTCTCTCTTTAGTTGATCCAGGGACTTGCCACTCGCAACTGGATAGCTCACTGTTGGATAAACCCCTGTTTGTTGATCTAGTAGCCAACAAGTGATTTCTAGTTTAGCAAAGTCTCTGCCACAGACTTGGTTAGGAAACTTTAGAATGAACACACCAAAGTCACAGGGACTTAGTTGCAACTGAAGGTTAGGTTAGGAACTTTTCCTATGGTACCAGTATCTTTCAGCCGATCCGGCCATACTGTAGGAAATGCGGATTCAACTAGTGTCCATACATCTCAGCTTCCAGGCTCTTACCGAGCAGCCAGCATTGTGCGTGGCCCTCCTCCGAAGAGTCCTCCCCTGATTGCATGTAGAGTTGCTGGGCCTCTCTAATCCTGAGACGGCACCAGAACACTTCAGAATCCTCCTTCAGTTACTGCACCTCAAACTAGCCAGTTCTGAGGCTCGGAAATGGATGGATCCCCACCCCAGACCACGAGGGCCTCTGGGGCTGGTCAAGAGAACCAGGACCATGGGGTCTGCAGACTGTGTTGGAGATTTTGAATATTTAGAATGGAATTGGATTGCCATGCCCCATCGGATGTGTATATATGTGCATGTGTATATATATATATATATATATATATATATATATATATATATACACACATGTGTATATATATTTATATATATTTATGGAGATACATGCGCGGGGAGGTGTATATGATTTTAGCTGGAAGTTTGTTTCTGTTAAGGGTTAATTTAGCTAAGGGACTTTTGTGTGTGTATAGTTTATTAGAACATTAAAGTGGAAGTAAACCCCCCCTATCGTTTTCAGCCAAGGAAGCTGCCATCTTTGCCTCTGTTTAATCTTCAACTGCCACAGTGCTGCACATGTGATCCGATATGACACCAGCCATTGGATAGTTTGACTGTTTGGTTGAGAGCACAGCCAATGTGCAGTTAGCATTCCCAGCATGCCTTTTTTTTTTAAACTGATAAATCGATGGGTTTACTTCCGCTTTAAGTAAGAGGAGTCTGGTATCTGCCTAGTAGCTCACCTTTCCCTTTTGACATGCTAATTTATGTTCTATCAAAAGAGGGCTGGTGGGTGTAACTCACCAAGGCTAGTGTGGGCTTTGTTGCCTAGGCAACTCAACCAACTAACATTAGGCTGCAGGGGTAACCAATCAGGCAATGCACTTCTGAACCAATGAGGTGTTTGATTGGTAGGAGTGGGTTAAACGAACAACATAAAAACCAAGGGTTGAGGAATGGGAGCTTCTCTTAGCCTGATGCTGTGGACATGTAAGCTATCTATGTAATGTATTCTCTCTCTCTCTCTCTCTCCCCTCTCTCTCCCCCTCTCTCTCTCTCTCTCCTGTAATGTATTCTGTGTATCTCTAACCTTCCTCTAAACTTTAATCTTTCTCCTAGGACTTTAATATGTTTTGATAACCTTGTTGATCAGTGTATATCTGTTGTAAACCATGTGGCCTTAAATATCTCCTAAGAACTATCTTTGTAAACACTGGCAACATGGCATTTATAACATCTCTATACTATGTTGGGTAATCTAAAATGTTTTGTTATTATGTTTCTTTACTATATCAATAAAATGTAATTCTTTGTCCTTTTCGCCCTGTTATCGTACGTTTATATTCTTATACAGACAAAGGTTTAATCGCGTTATTCGCTTATCAGACTTGTATCTATATACATTTGACTAAGCTAGAAATTCAGCTTTAACAGAAACAAACTTCCAGCTAAAATCATATACACCTCCCCGCACATATATCTCCATAAATATATATAAATATATATACACATGTGTATATATATATATATATATATATATATACACATGCACATATATACACATCCGATGGGGCATGGCAATCCAATTCCATTCTAAATATTCAAACTCTCCAACACAGTTCCCCCTGAAGTTCATTCTTGAACTTAAGTAGTCCTTCAATGATTTTGTACCCACCCACAACAGCCCAGAAGTCCCAACCCTTCCCCACCACCGCCACGGCCTCCTCTTCCTTTCTTGAACACGCCGGAACTCCTCAAGGTAGGCTTAAGACAGGAAACAAATCCAGGTGCCCTTGAGGCTTCACATCTAAACCATGAGTGTCTGTACTGCAATGTTTCATCACCCCTCTGCCTTGGAAGAGCGGAACTCCAACATTGATGGCGGGATCCTGGCATATTTAGTCCTGTAAATTGGTGAGACGGTGTAGTGGTTTCTCCGCTTGGATTGGACCGCGAGACAGCACTTTTCAGCATGGTGAAGAACAGTTCAGGGTAGTCTTACTTGTCACATTTCTCTCAAGAGATGACTTGATTGTCTTCAGGTGGTGGTTGGGCGGGCCTCCAGACTGCCGTGCATGAATACATAAAACACACAAAAAAAGGAGAATGTCAGTGTACAGATATTGGAGGAATGCCAGACAGGAGAAACGGTCATCAAGACTTAATACTTGTAAGGGGTGCAATGGGGATGAGTAAAGTGGGCTCCCCACAGGGAACGGAGTCCAAGCAACAGACAGTATCATCCATGGCCCTTGATGGTAGGGATAGTCAACACTGCCTGTCATTGCAAGGTCCCGGGGTCCACCACACTTGCTCACGGGGATCAGGTTAAAGCAGTAGGTAGACTAAGGGGGTAGCATTACATTAAGACATAAAAACACGGGATGTCCAGGGATACTTTTGGTTCAAAATAAGGTACACTACTGGCGGGCAGGGAAAAGCCTTTAACAGACTCTACTGGGTTGCACCCTGCAGTCCATCTTGTTCTGATGGTTTGAGTCCGGACAGCCTCAAATGACTGGTACGAATGTGTGCTGGAGAAAGGAAGGTGTGGTGCTATGGGAAAAGGCAACAATGCTGGCACAGGAGGGGGTTGTGTCTAATGGAGGCCGGGGTAGTGTCCCAACTGGTCCTAGACAAAGTTACCAGGGTACTGTTGCTGGTATCACATGTCTAATGATGCACTGTTTTCAGCATCAGGTTAAATGGTAATCAGCAGGGTACACTACCTCGGGGAGTCTATTGTACATCTCCTCTTGCCCTTGGCATGGATATAGCAGGAACCCCGGGTTGTACCCCAATCACCCCTGAAGGAAGGTTTTTATGGAAAACCTGACCTCCCCTTACACCTACTGAAACTTCTGTTGGGGTTCGGGAGAAGTTAAAAAGTTGGTACTTGGGTGGTTTGTGCAACAGGATCTGATAATGACAACAGTCTGTGCAGGGCGTAAATAGAAGGGCCCTACTCAGGGGTTTATGATCTAAGGAGAGGAGGGTGGTGCAAAATAATAGCTGTTGAGAATTATCTGATATGGAGCTAGCTGAGGTAACATTAAAAGTTTCTAGGGATCACCTAGTGGTGGTCAGGGTAGGGGCTGGCTGGACATATTGGGGTGGAGGAGGTCCAGAGCGGTCCTAATGTTGAGCATGGGAGGAGTGAAGTGGACGATTTGGGTGATCTCAAGATCAAAAGAGGTCAATCCAGATATCTCTAATGTTGAGTTTCTTAGTGGGAAAAGTTAATTCAGGTACAGTCTTAGGGCCACAGCTTAGTAAACTCCACCCTGTTGCTGTCCTAATTTGGGTAACTATTAGAGACCAACGTAGGGGATTATATTTTTTCTTTTGTCTTTGTTGTTCTAGGGATAAGCCTTTTTTCAATTTATAGTAATAATATGCGGTCAGGTTTTACCTAAATTCCAAAAAAGGTGTTGATCATTTTTTTATTTTTTCATTGTATTTTATTTTTTCCTCCCCCTCATTGTTAATATCTGTGTACCTGACCTGGGAGAAAATACTGCTAATTGCTAGTATGGGAGACATTTTTTTTTTAGAAACTATATTTTTATTTTTATTTTTTTTAGTGCTATTCTTATTTTTCATTTTTATTTCTTATTTTTTTTATTCAACCAATATATTTGTTTTTTTTCCTAACCCAGATTCCATGCTCTTTAACCGTCTTGGTTGGAGTAGCATTAAATCTGTAGGTTTTTTTTCTTCCCTTTCCATTATTAATTCCACCATTTTCGTTCATTTTCATTACTTACCTCTCTTCCGTTTCTTTTGCTTCATTCTAAATTTTTCTCTGGGTTTTCATCATCCATCTTCTCAAGATAATGTATCTGTTTAAAAGGATTTTCCCTGCCCGCCAGTAGTGTACCTTATTTTGAACCAAAAGTATCCCTGGACATCCCGTGTTTTTATGTCTTAATGTAATGCTACCCCCTTAGTCTACCTACTGCTTTAACCTGAGCCCCGTGAGCAAGTGTGGTGGACCCCGGGACCCCGGGACCTTGCAATGACAGGCAGTGTTGACTATCCCTACCATCAAGGACCATGGATGATACTGTCTGTTGCTTGGACTCCGTTCCCTGTGAGGAGCCCACTTTACTCATCCCCATTGCACCCCTTACAAGTATTAAGTCTTGATGACCGTTGCTCCTGTCTGGCATTCCTCCAATATCTGTACACTGACATTCTCCTTTTTTTGTGTGTTCATGTATTCATGCACGACGGTCTGGAGGCCCGCCCAACCACCACCTGAAGACAATCAAGTCATCTCTTGAGAGAAATGTGACAAGTAAGACTACCCTGAACTGTTCTTCACCATGCTGAAAAGTGCTGTCTCGCGGTCCGATCCAAGCGGAGAAACCACTACACCGTCTCACCAAGTTACAGGACTAGATATGCCAGGATCCCGCCATCAATGTTGGAGTTCCGCTCTTCCAAGGCAGAGGGGCGATAAAACATTGCAGTACAGACACTCATGGTTTAGATGTGAAGCCTCAAGGGCACCTGGATTTGTTTCCTGTCTTAAGCCTACCTTGAGGAGTTCCGGAGTGTTCAAGAAAGGAAGAGGAGGCCGTGGCGGTGGTGGGGAAGGGTTGGGACTTCTGGGCTGTTGTGGATGGGTACAAAATCATTGAAGGACTACTTAAGTTCAAGAATGAACTTCAGGGGGAACGGTGTTGGAGATTTTGAATATTTAGAATGGAATTGGATTGCCATGCCCCATCGGATGTGTATATATGTGCATGTGTATATATATATATATATATATATATATATATATATATATATATATATATATATATATATATATATATATTTATGGAGATATATGTGCGAGGAGGTGTATATGATTTTAGCTGGAAGTTTGTTTCTGTTAAGGGTTAATTTAGCTAAGGGACTTTTGTGTGTGTATGGTTTATTAGAACATTAAGTAAGAGGAGTCTGGTATCTGCCTAGTAGCTCACCTTTCCCTTTTGACATGCTAATTTATGTTCTATCAAAAGAGGGCTGATGGGTGTAACTCACCAAGGCTAGTGTGGGCTTTGTTGCCTAGGCAACTCAACCAACTAACATTAGGCTGCAGGGGTAACCAATCAGGCAATGCACTTCTGAACCAATGAGGTGTTTGATTGGTAGGAGTGGGTTAAACGAACAACATAAAAACCAAGAGTTGAGGAATGGGAGCTTCTCTTAGCCTGATGCTGTGGACATGTAAGCTATCTATGTAATGTATTCTTTCTCTCTCTCTCTCTCTCTCTCCCCCTCTCTCTCCCCCTCTCTCTCCCCCTCTCTCTCTCCTGTAATGTATTCTGTGTATCTCTAACCTTCCTCTAAACTTTAATCTTTCTCCTAGGACTTTAATATGTTTTGATAACCTTGTTGATCAGTGTATATCTGTTGTAAACCATGTGGCCTTAAATATCTCCTAAGAACTATCTTTGTAAACACTGGCAACATGGCATTTATAACATCTCTATACTATGTTGGGTAATCTAAAATGTTTCATTATTATGTTTCTTTACTATATCAATAAAATGTAATTCTTTGTCCTTTTCGCCCTGTTATCGTACGTTTATATTCTTATACAGACAAAGGTTTAATCGCGTTATTCGCTTATCAGACTTGTCTCTATATATATTTGACTAAGCTAGAAATTCAGCTTTAACAAGACAAACCTGGACCGAGACCCCTCACGGGCTGGTCAGGACCGGAACCCGCACAGGGATGGACCCGGAACACGTGACTTAAGCACCTTAAGTACCCCCCCGGAATACACAGCAAGGCAAGATGCGCCCACTGATTGGCTCCGGAGAAATGCGTCCAACCAGACTGCGTTCTCAGGCCTGTCACAGGTGCTCACCTCACCCATGACCAGGCAGAACCTTAATACAGCCCATCCAAACTGATGCCAAGCATGATGCCAAGCATAACCTAGAATAATTTACCCCAAAACTCAGTTGAAGTTTTGGGCAAAAACTAAATTTACACATAGCGGGGCACTTTGAAAAAGTGTCGGCGCTACATATGCATAAACCCCCCCCCCCAAAAAAATGCATTTCTGCTTTCACATAAGTCGATAACGGAAGTCAGCAGAGCTTTTCCTCATCCACTAAGCTCTGGAGCAACTGCACTTGCTCAGTCTATTTGCCTTAGTACATCAACCACTATGGCTGCTATCAGAACACCCATTTATAGTAAAAGGCAGTTATCTAGCTAACCCCTCCTCCCCCCATTATTGACAGCTGTGAGGCTGTGAGGCCAAAAAGGTGCACACTGTGAATTCTTTCTAAAATTTAGCAGCAGAAATTTGCTACAAATTCATTCTTGGACATACTTGAATCTTATCACTTCAACAACTGTTCAATAAATAGATACCATTTCAGTAGACAACCCCTTCTGAATTTCAGTTCAGGAATCTGCAATTTTTTATCCTATGTTTGCACTATTGCTCCCTTCATTTCTCCCCATCCACGGTTGGAGTGAAAGACAGACCACCTTTCCCTAAGAATAAATTGAGTAGAGCCTATCAGGAAACATTTGAGAATGAAATTGTGCACCTATAGTAATAGTTTAAGATTGGTGGTTCTCAATCCAGTCAGATTGTCTACATGATAAAACAAACTGCTAACCAGGTTTGGCAAGTGTCCAGAAATTCACAATTTTTTTTTAAAACATGGAGAAAATTTGAAGGAAATCTCTTTTCAAAACAAAATATCAAAGCTAACAGTAGAAGCAGGTAGGTGACAGCATAATCTGTCAGAACACAGCTGTTGTTGCAGAAAGTCTCACTTCAAGGTGGCCCAAAACTTCCTGCAGTTTCTCCACTTTCTGGTAGTGGGGACAAGGCATGCTGCCCCAATACTATCTGTGACAGGAGTCACATTGGTCGGGGGGGCCTGTGAAACCCAGCTTCCCTTGGAGAGGTTGGGAAACCATTGTTTTAGCTTCCCATGTACCTCTTATGTGTAAGTCACCTGTCTATTAGGGGCACAGGGTGACAAAGAAAAGGATGGACAGCTACTCAATGGACACTGAGAATGTGGTGTGGAGTACTTCAAATAGGACAGTAATATTTATCAAAAATATCCCTTAAAAAATATATAAAGACTATTCTTGTTTTTTTTGATTTTGGACTATACATGTTCATTGAAACAACTGGTCACATTGATCTCTGTTCAATGTAAGAGTCGGACAGTCTGCTACCGGGGTCTATTGCTATTGTCTGAAGGTGTTCTGTGTTTATACTTATAATAATGTGTATTGTAACTTGAAGTGGGGATAGCGGATTAATCACAACATTGTCTGGGTGAGCATTGAGTCACCTAGGCTGGGTTAGGTAACTAGTTAATTAGCTTATGTTAATTGGTCCTGCTCGGTAGCTTTCTTGTTTTGTTTTTTCCACAGTTTTTACACTTCAGCCCTGGAAGAATTTACCTTCCTTCCTGACCAGGCCATTTTTTGCGATACGGCACTGCGTCATTTTAACTGACAATTACACGGTCATAGGACGTTGTACACAAACAAAATCTTCCCCACTAATAGAGCTTTCGCTTGGTGGTATTTGATCACCTCTGTGGTTTTTATTTTTTGCTATATATATATTCTTCTACATATTTTTGGTAAATAAAAAAATCAAAAAAAATCGCAATAAGTGGATATTGATTGGTTTGCGCCAAAGTTATAGCATCTACAAAACAGGGGATAGATTTATGGCATTTTTATAATTTTTTTTTTTTTTTTTACTAGTTAATGGCAGTGATCAGTTATTTTTATCATGACTGCAACACTTTTTTGGGACCATTGACATTTATACAGCAATCAGAGCTAAAAATAGCCACTGATTACTGTATAAATGTCATTGGCAGGGAAGGGGTTAACACTAGGGGGCAATCAAGGGGTTAAATGTGTTCCCTAGGGGTGTTCTAACTGTGAGGGGGATGGGACTGACTAGGGGAGGAGACAGATCGGTGTTCCTACTTAGTAGGAGCACACAATCTGCCTCCTTTCCCCTGAGAGAACCGGGATTTGTGTGTTCACATACACAGATCCTGTTTCTCGCTCTGTCACGAGCAATCGCAGCTGCCCGGCGGCCATCACACTCCGGGGACATGCTGCGGACACACGCCTGCCAAAGCGTCCTAAAGAACCGACGTACAGCTACGATGGCTTGCCCAGCAGTGCCATCCTGCCGCAGTATAACTGCGGCGGCTAGTCCAGAACCGGTTAACTTTAGGCCTGGTTTACACTGATGTGATTTCAGATGCGACTTAGGTCACACTGAATCTCATGACAATGGAAACAACAGTGGTTCTTCTAATGATGCTCATTCACATTAATGCAGTGCAGCTGCAATGCAACTTTGGGGAAGGGTCCTGTACTACTTTGGTGCGATACAGTGTCATTTTGTGGTCAATAGAAACGCATCAAAATATCATCTACATGCATGATGCGTTTTTGTGTACAATTTGTGCTGGCTGTTAGGAGCTAACACCCACCAGCATCATAACCACCAGTGAATAATTCCTGCTGTCGGCATCAAGGGTGAGGCATCCGCTGGCTTCCCAACAACAATGAGTCAAAATTGTAAAAAAAAACAGCATGGTGGTCCCTGTGCAATCTGTTTAAAAAAAAAAGATGCCTGGGCCCCCTAAATCCATAGAAAACCTTTATCTGAGCATGCAGGAAAGAGGGGGGCGAGGGAGTGCCTCCCCCTGAACCATACCAGACTGCATTCCCTAAACATGGGGGGGGGGGGGGGTTATTGATTAGGACAAGGGCTTCTTCCCCACAACCCTGGCCCCGGTTGTTGTAGCTTATCAAAATCTGAAGCCCACTTTAAGAAGGGGGCCCCCAGATCCCAGCCCCCCATGTGAATGAGTGTGGGGTACATAGCACCCCTACTCATTCACCCCAAAAAATTCTAAAATAAATAAAAAACACAAGACAGTTTTTGAGAATCCTTTTTTTTTAAATGTATATACATGTCCCCCATGTAAATCAATCAAACACAATAAATGCTGGTCGTCGACCCGCACAGAAAAAAAACACTACCCGCATTAAAAGAAAAACAAACAAAAAAAAAACAGCAAGGTGGTCCCCCCCAATCCTTACCAGGCCCTTCAGGTCTGGAATACATTTTAAGGAGGACTCCACACAAAAATATTTTATTTTTAAAATGTGTGAGGTCCCCCCCAAAATCCATACCAAGCCCTTCGGTCTGGTATTGATTTTAAGGTGAACCCCACGGCAAAAAAAAAATTCCCCACCCCCCCCCCCCCAAACTTTATACTAGATCCTTATCCAAGCATGCAGCTTGGCAGGCCAGAGTGAATGCCCCTCCCTTCTTGAACCATACCATGCCACATGCCTTTAACATTGGGGGGGGGGCACTTTTTTTGCCAGGGTAGGAGGAAAAGCATCTTGTTCCCATGTTAATGAAGACAAGGGCCTTTTCACCAAGACCCTGGCTTTGTGGTTGCGGGGGTGCGGGGGAAGCTTTTTGGAATCCGGAAGCCCCCTTTAAGAAGTTTTGTTTACCTGCGGGGGAAGCGACGCTGTCATTTGGGAAGTGTCAAGCAACAGCTACGTTCCTGTTCAGCAGGTTTTTTTTCATACAGGTCGCAATTGACATCAGGGGACTTTTTCTTTTTTAAATAAAAGGACTTCTTGTCAAAAACTGTCTTTAATTTACTTTTGACTTTTTTTGGTGAATAAATTGGATGTATCCCATACTCATTCACATGGGGGGGGGGGGGGGGCGCAGGACCCCTTCTAAACCACTTGACCTCTGGAGGGTTTTACCCCCTATATGAGCAAGGCATTTTTTTTTATTTAGCACTGTGCTACTTTAACTGGCAATTACTCGTAATGCAAGACTATTTTTTTTAACTTCTATTTTATACTTTATGCTAAAGTGAAACAATAAAAATGAAATATTCCTTTAAATACCGTGCCTGGGGGGTGTCTATAGTATGCCTGTAAAGTGGCACATTTTCCCCATGTTTAGAACAGTACCACAGCAAAATTACATTTCTAAAGGAAAAATTGTCATTTAAAACTGATCACGGCTGTAAGGAATTGTCGGGTCTCGGCAATATAGATAAAACTCATTGAAAAAAAGAGCATGGGTCCCACCCACCAGTCCATTACCAGGCCCTTTGGGTCTGGTATGAATATTAAGGGGAAAAATTGGTAGGGGTAGAATATACCCCATTACCAATTCACATGGGGGGGCTGGGATCTGGGGGTCCCCTTGTTAAAGGGGGCTTCCAGATTCTGATAAGCTACCCGCCCGCATACCCCCACAACCACCGGGCAAGGGTTGTGGGGATGAGGCCCTTATCCCCATCAACATGGGGACATGGTGCTTTGAGGGGTTACAGACCCCCAAAGCATCCTCGCAATGTTGAGGGCATGTGGCCTGGTACGGTTCAGGAGGGGGAGGGTGCTCTCTCGTCCTCCCTCTTTTCCTGCGGCCTGCCAGGTTGCATGCTCGAATAAGGGTCTGGTGTGGATTTTTGAGGGGACCCCACCCCATTTAAAAAAAAAAAATTTGGCACTGGGTTCCCCTTAAAATCCATACCAGACCTGAAGGGTCTGGTATGGATTATGAGGGGGACCCACACGCCATTTTTTTGGGTCCCCCCAAAATCCATACCAGACCTGATTTTAAGGGGAAGCCGGCGCCAAAATAATAA